>OX637405.1:22663870-23196370 GCA_951799425.1 Ilex aquifolium
ACAGCACTAGGGATAAATTTTTCCAAGAAATTGGCTAAGGCTCAAAACATCAAAGATGGCCTAAGATCATTTCTAGATAGGCATGGGAGAGCATTGTACAATCAAGACAAAGTCAATCAACTACCCAAATACACCTAACCAAAACAAGCATAATGAGATTATTGAACAAATTTGGAAATTGAAAAATTGTTCTTTGAGTAAACGTAAGTTCCCTCCAAAAAGGTTTGGCACTAAAGCTCTCATGGGTCTTTACTCATCTCCACTACTTATGTCAAGCTTAAAACATGAATCCAACCCGTAAATCACTGAAATTACAAATTCAGAAATCACATACAGATGAGTTCGAAAATCAATACATATGTGATACTTATGCATATGATCCATTTCTATAGTAAGCTCATGTGCACAAAGTTCACAACAACGATCAACATGTCATCCAGTTCATACTTGCTTCATAAGGGAATACAGATCAACTTAAAGGTATTTTTCATCAAAAATTTTCAAAATTTCTCACATATTCTGTACTAATGCGACAAAAGCAGAATACTTCCCAGCAACCTTGGTGTGACATACAAATGGTGCACCTCACCCCCCAACTAGAGTCATGCATTGTCCTCAATGCAACAAAAGGATATAGTATGCAATGGAAGACAATAAAAGATAAATAGGGTAAGAGAACACCTCGCAATTGCGCTTTTGACAAAAGCACCAAGATCTGGATCCAAGAGAAAACAAAGCTATACACCAACAACAAGTAAGTGACATGAAATAAAAACATGACATAATTAAAACAAAAGAAACTGTACATGCAAACAAGGGCCCACTTGTTAATCCTCAACCACGTCCGGATACACCGGGGTCGGTTAACTCTTCCTCCACCACTTGGTTTTCAAAGCCCTCAAAGAATGGCTTAAGTCTTTGGCCATTGACCTTGAATGTTTGGCCATCTTTGAGGTTGGTGATCTCAACAGCTCCATTGGGGTAGGCCACCTTGACAAGATAGGGGCCATCCCAACGGGATCTTAACTTTCCGGGAAAGATGGAGAGGCGGGAATTATACAAGAGTACCTTTTGCCCGGGCTCGAATGATTTCCTCACTATGGAGTTATCATGAAAGATTTTCGCCCGTTCCTTTGAAATTTTTGAACTCTCGTATGCATCCCGCCTAATCTCTTCCAATTCATTCATTTCTAACCTCCTATGTTGACCCGCCATTCTCATATTGAAATTTAGAGTCTTGATGGCCCAATAGGCCTTGTGTTCCATTTCTACCGGCAGATGGCAAGCCTTTCCATAGACAAGCCGATAGGGGGACATGCCCAAAACTGTCTTGTAGGCAGTACGATATGCCCACAGGGCATCAATCAATCTCTCAGACCAATCCTTCCTATTGGGGTTAACTGTTTTCTCAAGGATGGTCTTGATCTCCCTATTGGCTAGCTCGGCTTGGCCATTTGTTTGTGGGTGATAAGCGGTGGATACTTTATGTGTAACGCCATATTTGAACACTAACGATGCAACTGGTCTGTTACAAAAGTGTGATCCACCGTCACTAATCAAAGCACGAGGCATCCCGAACCTCGAAAAAATGTTCTCTTTCAAGAACTTGACCACAACCCGGTGGTCATTAGTCTTTGTCGGGATAGCCTCCACCCATTTGGACACGTAGTCCACTGCCAGCAGAATGTATAGATAGCCAAACGACATAGGGAAGGGACCCATGAAATCGATGCCCCAACAATCGAATATTTCTATCACAAGTACAGGGGAGAGGGGCATCATATTCCTTTGGGTCACGCTACCCAAACGTTGGCATCTATCACATTCTTTGCAAAATGAAATGCAATCCTTAATCAGAGAAGGCCAGTAAAAACCTGATTGGAGAATCTTGGCTGAGGTCTTCTTAGCAGAGAAATGCCCACCACAGGCTTGGGAATGACAGAAGGCCAAGACGTTCCGCTGTTCGGCTTCAGGCACGCATCGCCTCATGATTTGGTCCGGACAATACTTGAACAGATACGGATTATCGAAGTAGAAGTATTTCACGTCGGCCATAAATCTCCTTTTATCCTCAGAGCTCCAGTGTGGTGGGATTTGTCCTGTTGCAAGATAATTGCAAATGTCAGCATACCAAGGACAATGAGAATGAATAGACAATAATTGCTCATCAGGGAACGAGTCTGGGATAGGGATGTGCTCATTTGTCTCTTGTGCCACCAGCCGGGATAAGTGATCCGCCACAACATTCTCAACTCCCTTCTTGTCTTTAATGGTCAAGTCAAATTCTTGTAGGAGGAGGATCCACCTAATGAGTCTTGGCTTCGCATCCTGCTTAGATAACAAGTACTTTAAGGCAGAATGGTCAGTGAAGATAACAATAGGTGAACCAATGATATATGAACGGAATTTATCAAGAGCAAACACTACAGCTAGCAATTCTTTTTCAGTGGTAGTGTAATTCATTTGTGCCTCATTAAGTGTCTTGCTAGCGTAGTGTATAACATGCGGTCGATTGTCCTTCCTCTGACCAAGCACTGCGCCGACCGCGTAGTCACTCGCGTCGCACATAAGCTCGAAGGGTAGATCCCAATTGGGTGGTTGCATGATAGGAGGCGTGACAAGCATGCTTTTTAGTTTCTTAAAAGATGCCTCACACTCATGCGACCACTCAAAGGGAACATCCTTAGACAGTAAATTGGTCAGGGGTCGGGCCAATGCACTAAAATTTTGAATGAACCGGCGATAGAAACCTGCATGGCCCAAAAATGACCGGATTCCCTTGATGGTTGTCGGCGTGGGAAGGTTGGAGATGGCCTCCACCTTGGATCTGTCCACTTCAATGCCCCTTGCCGACACTATGTGACCCAACACGATCCCTTCCGTCACCATAAAGTGACACTTCTCCCAATTTAGCACAAGATTCTTCTCCTCACATCTCTCCAACACCTTCTCCAAATTTTCCAAACACCCCTTAAAGGAGTCCCCGAAAACTGAGAAGTCATCCATAAACACCTCGACAATCTTCTCTACCATATCACTAAAAATCCCCATCATGCAACGTTGGAATGTTCCAGGGGCATTACATAGCCCGAAAGGCATGCGACGATACGCAAAGGTACCGTAGGGGCAAGTGAAGGTGGTTTTCTCCTGGTCTTCAAGGGCAATCTCTATCTGATTGTAGCCAGAGTATCCATCTAAGAAGCAATAGAAAAGATGCCCCGCTACCCGTTCTAGCACTTGATCGAGGAATGGAATTGGAAAGTGGTCTTTCTTTGTGCACAAGTTGAGCTTCCGGTAATCAATACACACTCTCCACCCAGTGATTACTCTTGTTGGAATGAGCTCATTCTCCTCGTTTTCCACCACGGTCACACCCGACTTCTTGGGGACTACTTGCGTGGGACTAACCCACTTACTGTCGGCAATTGGAAAGATGATGCCCACGTCAAGTAGTTTCAAAACCTCATCCCGTACCACATCCTTCATGATCGGATTTAATCTCCTTTGTGGCTGGCGAGATGGTTTTGCATCTTCTTCAAGGTAGATCCGGTGTGTTCAAATGGTAGGATTTATCCCCTTGATATCCGCAATTGTCCACCCAATTGCTCCCTTATGTCTCCGCAGCACCTCTAAGAGATCTCCTTCTTGCTTTGCATCCAATGTCGAACTAATCACCACCGGGAATGATTCATCTTCCCCAAGATATGCATACTTTAAGTGGGAAGGTAGTGGCCTCAATTCCAAGGTAGGCTTTTGTACATCGGATGGAAATATCTTCTTCTCTTGGTGTGGGAGTCTTTCAAATGTTGGGATCCACTTATCCACCCCTTTCAACTCTTCCATGCTCACTTCCTCATCTAACTTTACAAGTTCAACAAGGTCCTCCTCCATGCAGTCCAACATCCCTTCTAATTCCACTTGCTCCTCAATCAACGTGTCGATTCTATTGATCTCGTTCATCTCCACATCATCCCCGGGTTGTTTTGCTAAATTGAACACATTCAACTCCATGGTCATGTTCCCAAAAGCCAACTTCATTAGACCATTCCTGCAATTAATCACAGCATTAGCGGTAGCAAGAAAAGGTCTTCCAAGAATAACGGGGATTTGGGAATTAAGGTTAGCAACCGGGTGTGTATCTAATACAATAAAATCGACTGGAAAGTAAAAATTGTCAACTTGGACAAGCACATCTTCCACTACTCCCCTTGGTGTGCGTATGCTCCGGTCCGCCAGTTGAAGTGTAACTGAGGTGGGCTTCAACTCTTCAAGCTTGAGTTGTTGGTACACGGAGTAAGGAAGAAGATTGACGCTCGCCCCCAAGTCAAGCAATGCTTGCTCAACCCGGCAATTCCCAATGGTGATGGCAATTGTTGGACAACCGGGATCCTTGAATTTTGGAGGAGTGTTGGTCCTCAATATGGAGCTCACTTGTTCGGTGAGAAATGCCTTCTTTCGGACATTCAACTTCCTTTTCACCGTGCATAGGTCCTTCAATATCTTGGCACATGACGGAATTTGCTTGATGGCATCAAGGAGCGGGATGTTGATTTTCACCTGCTTAAACAAATCCAAAATGTCAGAATAATTAGCCACCTTGACAGGTGACTTCAACCGATGGGGAAAAGGGGCAGGTATAGAAGGAGAGCATAACCCATCATCAATCAAATGTTCTTTATCAACCCCATCTCTCTCACTCTTTTCACTCGACTCGCCCTTGTCGGCCTCACTTTCTTTGGCCTCACTCTCAATATCTTTTTCTTTTGGCAATGCGGCCTTTGGTGTCAACTTTGGCACCACCATCTTTTCAAATTGTTTACCACTCCTAAGTGTGGTGACAGCCTTGAGTTGCTCAAAACCCTCCTGGGAAGTCTCGGCCAACTCAACCACATTTTGACCTTTGGGATTTTGTTGGGGTTGAGAGGGAAATTTTCCCTTCTCTTGTTGAGACAACCCAATGGCATTGGTGATCTTGGTGAGTTGGGCCGAAATATCCTTATTGAAAGTGGTTTGGCTTTGGATGAAGGCATGAACCACATCTTCTAGACTCCGTTTATGAGGTGGTTGGTAGCTGGAAGAACTAGATGGGCCTTGTCCGGAAAAATTCTGTGGGGGGGGGTTGGATTGGTATCCTTGTGGATTGGACCGTGGGTATTGGGAGCTTGAAGTTTGCCCCTGACCTTGATGTTGGGATTGGTACGGACCTTGCTTGGGAGGTGCAGGAGGTGTGTATGTGTTTGAGCCATAAGGAATGGGGTTCTCATTCCTCCAACTGAAATTAGGGTGATCACGATACCCCGAATTGTAAGTGTTGGAATTTGGAGGAAATGATTGCCTTGGTTGGTTGAAGGCATTAACTTGGTCATGGTATGCCTCCTTAAGTGCCGGGATGCTCGGACACTCCGATGTGGAATGCTCGACACCACCACAAACAGAACAAACCTCCTCGGCTCTTGACACATGAGAGACATTTCGTCTCCTCTCCACCTCAAGGCTATCCACTTTCCTAGACAATTTGGAAATTTGGGAAAGTAGATCCTCACGGTCTTTTAAGTCATACACCCCCCCCCCCCCGTGGTGGTTGACTACTACCCGGCATTGTCCTAGGTATGTCATCCGGATCCTGAACACCCCAAGTTTGTGCCTTTTCAGCGAGGGTACCAAAATAGTCAAGGGCCTCATCGGGGTCTTTGTTCAAGAAATCCCCATTGCACATCATATCTATGAATTGTCTATGGTTTGGGGTGATTCCTTCGTAGAAGAAAGTCACCAATTGCCATGAGTTAAAACCATGATGTGGTATGGAGTGAAGTAGATCCTTATAACGGTCCCAACATTGATAAAACTGCTCATTGGGTTTTTCAGAAAAGTTTTGGATTTCCTTTTTCAAAAAGGTGGTTCGATGAACCGGGAAAATTTTTTTTAAGAAAAAGGAGACAATGTTATCCCATGACAGCATAGTCCGGGGTCCCATGGAATCAAGCCACACTCTTGCCTTCCCATCCATAGAGAAAGGGAACAATTTCATCCTGGCTATCTCTTCCAAATTGTGATTTGGGAGAAACGTTGCAACCATTTCCTCGTAAGACCTTATGTGGTTATACGGGTTTTCATTTTCAACCCCCCTGAACTTGGGGATTAGTTGCAACATCCACGGTTTTAACACAAAAAGGTGATGTTGGACAGGGAGACGGATGCATGATGGTGTGGTGCTACGGGTAGGTTGAAGGTACTCTTGCATAGTTCTTGCCTCAAAATCAAGTGGGTTATTCCCTTCATTCCTTGGTGGGGGAAAATGCGCTTGTTGGTTGGGCATTCTAGGTGGTTGCACTCCCCCACCACCTCGCATATTTGGGTTGACACCCACATTGTCAAATTGATCGGGAGGGGGATAGTGTAATCTTGGGTCATGCTTCCCATGTTCGGGTATTCCTCCACCCCTTTGGTCATTTAGGTTTGCACCTATATTTTCAACATTGTCACCCACATTCTCGGGTGGGTCTTGGTCGATGTTCATGTTGGGTCCTAAGGGTTGTCTAACTAATCGGTGATAGTCGTCCCTTCCCCACATGCAACAAAATATCTACACAAATAAAATTATCCACAAACAAGAATATGTACACGAAACAACGTACCTCAGCCCGTGATGAAGATCACGGGACTTACCTTAGTTGTTCGGAAATCACTTCCTTGATTTGAAACTTGCCTTCCCCGGCAACGGCGCCAAAATGATTGTCACAAAAACGATATCTTTCCTAACCCCTAATTACTATCCCTCAATGTATGCAATGTATGGACGGGGGAGAAGAATTTCTTCCCCTAGGGATAGTGTCAAAAGGAAGGGCAATGAGGAAAGGGAAATGGGAAGAGATAAGTATAGGATATGTGTGCACAAAAATGCTCCCCAATCGCAAGGAGACTTTCGTGTGTCGTGAGTTACTTGGAAGAGTATTCCAAGGTCGTATCCACAGGGAAGGTAGTGAATCAAGGTTGAAATGATTTGGTAAAACACGAAAATGTAAAATCTTTAGTCTTGAAAGTTGATTGGTGAATTTTATGCTAATGAAAATGTAATGATAATATAAATGTTGGCAATTCCAAAAGATCACTCCAATGGGTATACCACCTCAACTCAAATCACTCCTCCTATTGAGCATGAATGAACGCTTGAATCACGGAAAGCCGAGGATGGCATCGATGAGTATCTAAGCATGAATCGTGACTAAGCCTACGGTTTATCAAAGACTCATCGACACATCCATCTTCTATCCGGTCAAAACGAACCATTTGACTCTAAAGGGAAAGAGGAGAAATAGTTGAAATGGTATCCCCAAGGGAGATCCCTCTTGGTCTTGCCAACTAGAGGATTTAGCTACTCATACTTGGAATGGAAATAACTATGTAATGGAAGAGCATTCAAATCTATGAACTTCTAAGGTGGCTAAATATCAGAATTTATGAGCTAAAAGAACATGTATTTAAACCCATTGCATAGTTATGAAAGATGAAATACTTGGAGCATTAATGGTGAAGCATTAAATGAACATTGAACTAACAAAACATGAAGGAAAAACAACATTCATGGCATTCAATGAACTACTAAGAGTCTTACTCAAGATTACAAGACAATGCAGTAGAAGAATATGCAAAAATCACAACTTTCTCTCTCTAGAAACTACTGTTCATCTCCTTCTCCGCCCAGACTTTCTCTCTCTAAAAACCTATTACAAAAATTATGCTGAATGAATTCTCTGGCTTCCTGGTCATCCCCATCCTTGGAGAACATTTCTTTCTCCAAAACGTGCCTGGGCATCCCCTGAAGCTTCAGCAGCAGAGCCTAGTCTGCAGGCTTGGACCAGGAAGATGCAGCAACTCCCTGCACCCCAACTTGCCTTCTTGGTGTAATTTCCTTTGCTATGGAGAAAAGCCCCTTTTTCCCTTCCCTCCCCATTCTGGAGAGGAAGGAGTCTCCTATCTGATTACTGGAGGGAGACAAACAGGGTATGACAGAGATGTGCAGAGCTGGTCTGCAACCCAGCAGCTCCTATTCTCTCTTTCTTCAATTAATGCCATGGCTTCAAAGTCCAAGAGAACAGGCATGGAGGGGTGTTTTGCATGTTGAACGAGTCAGCGGAGTGAGAGAGACTAGATGGTGGGGCCCTTGAGGTATCAGGAATCACCCAGCAAAAATTCGGATGAAATAGCCTCGGCTACCGGTAGCTCGTTCACTGACTACCGGTAGCTGTAGCTCCAGTAGCAAACGGCTACCGGTATCTGTGCGGTAGCTGAAACTCCAGTAGCAAACGGCTACCGGTATCTGTGCGGTAGCTGCAACTCCAGTAGCAAACGGCTACCGGTATCTGTGCGGTAGTTGCAACTCCAGTGGCATTTGGCTACCGGTATCTGTGCGGTAGCTGCAACTCCAGTAGCATTCGGCTACCGGTAGCTCTGCGGTAGCTGCAACTCCAGAGGCATTTGGCTACCGGTAGCTCTGCGGTAGCTGCAACTCCAGTGGCATTTGGCTACCGGTAGCTCTGCGGTAGCTGAATGATGTGGATTCCTTCTTGCTTCCTTCTTCTTTTAATTCAACATCAAAGATGGCCCTCATCTCCATTCATCACAGCTTTCACACAGTCGAAATTTGCATTGTTTAACTGCAAAACTCACAAATTACCAATAAGTGCTCGATTAACGCAATTCACATCAATATAATCTCCAAAAATCAATTTAACCCGAGATGATTTGCACACAAAATATACAAAATTTGGTGTGAATCACACCCCCCAACTTGAGCTTTGCTAGTCCCTAGCAAAGTTTTGGCACACAGCATTATAATACAAAAAGTCATTCATTCACCCATTCACACAATCAATTCTTTGATCAATCAACACACAAGAAATCATATTGCAATTTAAGAAATTAACAAGGGCAATACTAAATTCAAACTGTGGTTTACTTTCATAACTCAAATTCAAATTTGGAGTACAATGGGGTTAGGTTTCAAAGAGGGACAAAACAACCTAACATGACTTCTTCTACTGACCCACAGACTCCGTCAGGACAAACAACCTAAGAACACAAAACAAAGGGAAACCAAAGGACCCTAAACCTCATCATCATTCCCCTCATCACCACTTCCTTCCTCCTCATTCTCATCCCCATTCGCCACCTTGAGTCTTGGTAAAACTCTCGGCATTGAGGCAAATTGAACCCATTCACCTCCTTGAACCAAAATGTCATTCCAAGGGCCTCAATGGTCTTCACCACCACATGATCTACACCCAAGGATCTCCTATGCACAGCCCTTTCACAAGTCACATTTTTCTCATTAACGAACTGCTCCCTAGCCTCATTCCTTGCTTTTTTTCTTTGCTCCGCCCTTTGAGCACTTGAACCTTCCCCACTTCTCTTTCGATTGGGTGCCTCTGAGGGTTGTGGGGAACTTGGTCCTGCACGTTTGGTACGAGCCATAGGGGTGATTCTTTGAGTCTGCAACTGAGAAGAGGGGGTGGGGTTGAGAGATTTTCGGCTGGCCCAAGGTTTCGGAAAAACAGGGGCTTTGAATCTTGAACGAGAAACTCCAAATTCGCAGTTCTATGGTTAGGAATTTATAGATGAATGGGGAAAGGAAACGGTTTGGGTATCTAGGGGGGAGTATGGGTGAGAGGGATTTGGAATGGGTTCAATGTATTGTGAGGATCCTAAAGAGTCTCTCCGAAAAACCCCAAATAAAAGCCCTAATTTCAGGCGTTCTGACCATCAGGTACCGGTAGCTCGTTCACTGACTACCGGTAGCTGTAGCTCCAGTAGCAAACGGCTACCGGTAGTCGAGCGGTAGTTGCTGCCTTAATTCCAAAATACCCCTACAGTCATTTCACTTTCATTCCACTCTCTCTTAGGATCTCCCTTATGCATTCTAACACTCTTTTCATGACCTCCACTCCACCCTAAACATCTAATCCACTTGCAAACCACAGTTCGAATAATTATGCCCAATTCATTACCGAAATTGCAATGTGATTTACAACTTTGATGCCTTCAATGTATAGTGGGTGAATTTCTAATTTTAATTAGCAAAATAAATACCCAACATGCAAATCACTAAATAACATTTGAGCAATACCAAATCTTTCCAAATATCCAAAATTTGAGAAATATTCCCTCATTCTTGCCAGTATGGCACTTCTAACACATTCCTCATATGACTAGAACTAAGTAAACATGAACAAAAGTATAGTCTTAGATGCTAGGCTAAAGTATGCACTTACCATATTAATTTCCAACTTGTGTGCAAATGAATTAAACAAGTAATTTAGGAATTTACAAATAGAATTCATATTTGACAGGCTAGACAAACTCAGTTTTAATGCAAAAACTCACCAAGGGTGTTCTCTCAAAATGAATAACACTATGATTATCCGGGCATGCTCTCCATGTGTATATGTGAGATGGAATCTTGTGCACAAAACAAAGTATGCTCACATATAATCCAAAAATGAAGTATGCATAAAAATGAAACAACCTTGGCATAATCTCATGAAAGGAATGCTAGGGCATTAGATAGCAAAATCAACTTCTCTTGTTCTTTTAAACGTATGCATCCCCCATGCTTCTCTAGATCTTTTAGGACTTTCAAGGGTTGTAATGAGGTTTTGGGGTGATGTTGTGGTAAGGGAAACGAAGGATATAGGATAACAAAGGGGGTAGTTCCGGGTGAATGACCTTAATCTTAGAAAAACACTTCCCTTTTATGGGATTTTGATTTTCACACCATCACCACATCCTTTGTTTCTTTTCTTTCTTTTCCTTTACATTTTTCCCTTTTCTTTTTCTCATTCTTTTTCTCCTTTTTCACTCCCTTTCTCTCATTTTCTTGGATTTTCATTCTTTTTCCATTGAACTCTTTTGAGTTTCAACATCCTTCATCCCTTTTGTTTGATTTTTCACACCATCATTCCTTTTCTTTTATCATCACCCAACTTAGCACTAGGAACAACCAAGGTAAGGTAGATATTTATTCTTTTCATTGGCTTGGTTACATGTGTGGCATGGAAACGAATTTACAATAAGGCTCAATCACAGCACTAGGGATAAATTTTTCCAAGAAATTGGCTAAGGCTCAAAACATCAAAGATGGCCTAAGATCATTTCTAGATAGGCATGGGAGAGCATTGTACAATCAAGACAAAGTCAATCAACTACCCAAATACACCTAACCAAAACAAGCATAATGAGATTATTGAACAAATTTGGAAATTGAAAAATTGTTCTTTGAGTAAACGTAAGTTCCCTCCAAAAAGGTTTGGCACTAAAGCTCTCATGGGTCTTTACTCATCTCCACTACTTATGTCAAGCTTAAAACATGAATCCAACCCGTAAATCACTGAAATTACAAATTCAGAAATCACATACAGATGAGTTCGAAAATCAATACATATGTGATACTTATGCATATGATCCATTTCTATAGTAAGCTCATGTGCACAAAGTTCACAACAACGATCAACATGTCATCCAGTTCATACTTGCTTCATAAGGGAATACAGATCAACTTAAAGGTATTTTTCATCAAAAATTTTCAAAATTTCTCACATATTCTGTACTAATGCGACAAAAGCAGAATACTTCCCAGCAACCTTGGTGTGACATACAAATGGTGCACCTCACCCCCCAACTAGAGTCATGCATTGTCCTCAATGCAACAAAAGGATATAGTATGCAATGGAAGACAATAAAAGATAAATAGGGTAAGAGAACACCTCGCAATTGCGCTTTTGACAAAAGCACCAAGATCTGGATCCAAGAGAAAACAAAGCTATACACCAACAACAAGTAAGTGACATGAAATAAAAACATGACATAATTAAAACAAAAGAAACTGTACATGCAAACAAGGGCCCACTTGTTAATCCTCAACCACGTCCGGATACACCGGGTCGGTTAACTCTTCCTCCACCACTTGGTTTTCAAAGCCCTCAAAGAATGGCTTAAGTCTTTGGCCATTGACCTTGAATGTTTGGCCATCTTTGAGGTTGGTGATCTCAACAGCTCCATTGGGGTAGGCCACCTTGACAAGATAGGGGCCATCCCAACGGGATCTTAACTTTCCGGGAAAGATGGAGAGGCGGGAATTATACAAGAGTACCTTTTGCCCGGGCTCGAATGATTTCCTCACTATGGAGTTATCATGAAAGATTTTCGCCCGTTCCTTTGAAATTTTTGAACTCTCGTATGCATCCCGCCTAATCTCTTCCAATTCATTCATTTCTAACCTCCTATGTTGACCCGCCATTCTCATATTGAAATTTAGAGTCTTGATGGCCCAATAGGCCTTGTGTTCCATTTCTACCGGCAGATGGCAAGCCTTTCCATAGACAAGCCGATAGGGGGACATGCCCAAAACTGTCTTGTAGGCAGTACGATATGCCCACAGGGCATCAATCAATCTCTCAGACCAATCCTTCCTATTGGGGTTAACTGTTTTCTCAAGGATGGTCTTGATCTCCCTATTGGCTAGCTCGGCTTGGCCATTTGTTTGTGGGTGATAAGCGGTGGATACTTTATGTGTAACGCCATATTTGAACACTAACGATGCAACTGGTCTGTTACAAAAGTGTGATCCACCGTCACTAATCAAAGCACGAGGCATCCCGAACCTCGAAAAAATGTTCTCTTTCAAGAACTTGACCACAACCCGGTGGTCATTAGTCTTTGTCGGGATAGCCTCCACCCATTTGGACACGTAGTCCACTGCCAGCAGAATGTATAGATAGCCAAACGACATAGGGAAGGGACCCATGAAATCGATGCCCCAACAATCGAATATTTCTATCACAAGTACAGGGGAGAGGGGCATCATATTCCTTTGGGTCACGCTACCCAAACGTTGGCATCTATCACATTCTTTGCAAAATGAAATGCAATCCTTAATCAGAGAAGGCCAGTAAAAACCTGATTGGAGAATCTTGGCTGAGGTCTTCTTAGCAGAGAAATGCCCACCACAGGCTTGGGAATGACAGAAGGCCAAGACGTTCCGCTGTTCGGCTTCAGGCACGCATCGCCTCATGATTTGGTCCGGACAATACTTGAACAGATACGGATTATCGAAGTAGAAGTATTTCACGTCGGCCATAAATCTCCTTTTATCCTCAGAGCTCCAGTGTGGTGGGATTTGTCCTGTTGCAAGATAATTGCAAATGTCAGCATACCAAGGACAATGAGAATGAATAGACAATAATTGCTCATCAGGGAACGAGTCTGGGATAGGGATGTGCTCATTTGTCTCTTGTGCCACCAGCCGGGATAAGTGATCCGCCACAACATTCTCAACTCCCTTCTTGTCTTTAATGGTCAAGTCAAATTCTTGTAGGAGGAGGATCCACCTAATGAGTCTTGGCTTCGCATCCTGCTTAGATAACAAGTACTTTAAGGCAGAATGGTCAGTGAAGATAACAATAGGTGAACCAATGATATATGAACGGAATTTATCAAGAGCAAACACTACAGCTAGCAATTCTTTTTCAGTGGTAGTGTAATTCATTTGTGCCTCATTAAGTGTCTTGCTAGCGTAGTGTATAACATGCGGTCGATTGTCCTTCCTCTGACCAAGCACTGCGCCGACCGCGTAGTCACTCGCGTCGCACATAAGCTCGAAGGGTAGATCCCAATTGGGTGGTTGCATGATAGGAGGCGTGACAAGCATGCTTTTTAGTTTCTTAAAAGATGCCTCACACTCATGCGACCACTCAAAGGGAACATCCTTAGACAGTAAATTGGTCAGGGGTCGGGCCAATGCACTAAAATTTTGAATGAACCGGCGATAGAAACCTGCATGGCCCAAAAATGACCGGATTCCCTTGATGGTTGTCGGCGTGGGAAGGTTGGAGATGGCCTCCACCTTGGATCTGTCCACTTCAATGCCCCTTGCCGACACTATGTGACCCAACACGATCCCTTCCGTCACCATAAAGTGACACTTCTCCCAATTTAGCACAAGATTCTTCTCCTCACATCTCTCCAACACCTTCTCCAAATTTTCCAAACACCCCTTAAAGGAGTCCCCGAAAACTGAGAAGTCATCCATAAACACCTCGACAATCTTCTCTACCATATCACTAAAAATCCCCATCATGCAACGTTGGAATGTTCCAGGGGCATTACATAGCCCGAAAGGCATGCGACGATACGCAAAGGTACCGTAGGGGCAAGTGAAGGTGGTTTTCTCCTGGTCTTCAAGGGCAATCTCTATCTGATTGTAGCCAGAGTATCCATCTAAGAAGCAATAGAAAAGATGCCCCGCTACCCGTTCTAGCACTTGATCGAGGAATGGAATTGGAAAGTGGTCTTTCTTTGTGCACAAGTTGAGCTTCCGGTAATCAATACACACTCTCCACCCAGTGATTACTCTTGTTGGAATGAGCTCATTCTCCTCGTTTTCCACCACGGTCACACCCGACTTCTTGGGGACTACTTGCGTGGGACTAACCCACTTACTGTCGGCAATTGGAAAGATGATGCCCACGTCAAGTAGTTTCAAAACCTCATCCCGTACCACATCCTTCATGATCGGATTTAATCTCCTTTGTGGCTGGCGAGATGGTTTTGCATCTTCTTCAAGGTAGATCCGGTGTGTTCAAATGGTAGGATTTATCCCCTTGATATCCGCAATTGTCCACCCAATTGCTCCCTTATGTCTCCGCAGCACCTCTAAGAGATCTCCTTCTTGCTTTGCATCCAATGTCGAACTAATCACCACCGGGAATGATTCATCTTCCCCAAGATATGCATACTTTAAGTGGGAAGGTAGTGGCCTCAATTCCAAGGTAGGCTTTTGTACATCGGATGGAAATATCTTCTTCTCTTGGTGTGGGAGTCTTTCAAATGTTGGGATCCACTTATCCACCCCTTTCAACTCTTCCATGCTCACTTCCTCATCTAACTTTACAAGTTCAACAAGGTCCTCCTCCATGCAGTCCAACATCCCTTCTAATTCCACTTGCTCCTCAATCAACGTGTCGATTCTATTGATCTCGTTCATCTCCACATCATCCCCGGGTTGTTTTGCTAAATTGAACACATTCAACTCCATGGTCATGTTCCCAAAAGCCAACTTCATTAGACCATTCCTGCAATTAATCACAGCATTAGCGGTAGCAAGAAAAGGTCTTCCAAGAATAACGGGGATTTGGGAATTAAGGTTAGCAACCGGGTGTGTATCTAATACAATAAAATCGACTGGAAAGTAAAAATTGTCAACTTGGACAAGCACATCTTCCACTACTCCCCTTGGTGTGCGTATGCTCCGGTCCGCCAGTTGAAGTGTAACTGAGGTGGGCTTCAACTCTTCAAGCTTGAGTTGTTGGTACACGGAGTAAGGAAGAAGATTGACGCTCGCCCCCAAGTCAAGCAATGCTTGCTCAACCCGGCAATTCCCAATGGTGATGGCAATTGTTGGACAACCGGGATCCTTGAATTTTGGAGGAGTGTTGGTCCTCAATATGGAGCTCACTTGTTCGGTGAGAAATGCCTTCTTTCGGACATTCAACTTCCTTTTCACCGTGCATAGGTCCTTCAATATCTTGGCACATGACGGAATTTGCTTGATGGCATCAAGGAACGGGATGTTGATTTTCACCTGCTTAAACAAATCCAAAATGTCAGAATAATTAGCCACCTTGACAGGTGACTTCAACCGATGGGGAAAAGGGGCAGGTATAGAAGGAGAGCATAACCCATCATCAATCAAATGTTCTTTATCAACCCCATCTCTCTCACTCTTTTCACTCGACTCGCCCTTGTCGGCCTCACTTTCTTTGGCCTCACTCTCAATATCTTTTTCTTTTGGCAATGCGGCCTTTGGTGTCAACTTTGGCACCACCATCTTTTCAAATTGTTTACCACTCCTAAGTGTGGTGACAGCCTTGAGTTGCTCAAAACCCTCCTGGGAAGTCTCGGCCAACTCAACCACATTTTGACCTTTGGGATTTTGTTGGGGTTGAGAGGGAAATTTTCCCTTCTCTTGTTGAGACAACCCAATGGCATTGGTGATCTTGGTGAGTTGGGCCGAAATATCCTTATTGAAAGTGGTTTGGCTTTGGATGAAGGCATGAACCACATCTTCTAGACTCCGTTTATGAGGTGGTTGGTAGCTGGAAGAACTAGATGGGCCTTGTCCGGAAAAATTCTGTGGGGGGGGGTTGGATTGGTATCCTTGTGGATTGGACCGTGGGTATTGGGAGCTTGAAGTTTGCCCCTGACCTTGATGTTGGGATTGGTACGGACCTTGCTTGGGAGGTGCAGGAGGTGTGTATGTGTTTGAGCCATAAGGAATGGGGTTCTCATTCCTCCAACTGAAATTAGGGTGATCACGATACCCCGAATTGTAAGTGTTGGAATTTGGAGGAAATGATTGCCTTGGTTGGTTGAAGGCATTAACTTGGTCATGGTATGCCTCCTTAAGTGCCGGGATGCTCGGACACTCCGATGTGGAATGCTCGACACCACCACAAACAGAACAAACCTCCTCGGCTCTTGACACATGAGAGACATTTCGTCTCCTCTCCACCTCAAGGCTATCCACTTTCCTAGACAATTTGGAAATTTGGGAAAGTAGATCCTCACGGTCTTTTAAGTCATACACCCCCCCCCCCCCCCGGTGGTGGTTGACTACTACCCGGCATTGTCCTAGGTATGTCATCCGGATCCTGAACACCCCAAGTTTGTGCCTTTTCAGCGAGGGTACCAAAATAGTCAAGGGCCTCATCGGGGTCTTTGTTCAAGAAATCCCCATTGCACATCATATCTATGAATTGTCTATGGTTTGGGGTGATTCCTTCGTAGAAGAAAGTCACCAATTGCCATGAGTTAAAACCATGATGTGGTATGGAGTGAAGTAGATCCTTATAACGGTCCCAACATTGATAAAACTGCTCATTGGGTTTTTCAGAAAAGTTTTGGATTTCCTTTTTCAAAAAGGTGGTTCGATGAACCGGGAAAATTTTTTTTAAGAAAAAGGAGACAATGTTATCCCATGACAGCATAGTCCGGGGTCCCATGGAATCAAGCCACACTCTTGCCTTCCCATCCATAGAGAAAGGGAACAATTTCATCCTGGCTATCTCTTCCAAATTGTGATTTGGGAGAAACGTTGCAACCATTTCCTCGTAAGACCTTATGTGGTTATACGGGTTTTCATTTTCAACCCCCCTGAACTTGGGGATTAGTTGCAACATCCACGGTTTTAACACAAAAAGGTGATGTTGGACAGGGAGACGGATGCATGATGGTGTGGTGCTACGGGTAGGTTGAAGGTACTCTTGCATAGTTCTTGCCTCAAAATCAAGTGGGTTATTCCCTTCATTCCTTGGTGGGGGAAAATGCGCTTGTTGGTTGGGCATTCTAGGTGGTTGCACTCCCCCACCACCTCGCATATTTGGGTTGACACCCACATTGTCAAATTGATCGGGAGGGGGATAGTGTAATCTTGGGTCATGCTTCCCATGTTCGGGTATTCCTCCACCCCTTTGGTCATTTAGGTTTGCACCTATATTTTCAACATTGTCACCCACATTCTCGGGTGGGTCTTGGTCGATGTTCATGTTGGGTCCTAAGGGTTGTCTAACTAATCGGTGATAGTCGTCCCTTCCCCACATGCAACAAAATATCTATACAAATAAAATTATCCACAAACAAGAATATGTACACGAAACAACGTACCTCAGCCCGTGATGAAGATCACGGGACTTACCTTAGTTGTTCGAAAATCACTTCCTTGATTTGAAACTTGCCTTCCCCGGCAACGGCGCCAAAATGATTGTCACAAAAACGATATCTTTCCTAACCCCTAATTACTATCCCTCAATGTATGCAATGTATGGACGGGGGAGAAGAATTTCTTCCCCTAGGGATAGTGTCAAAAGGAAGGGCAATGAGGAAAGGGAAATGGGAAGAGATAAGTATAGGATATGTGTGCACAAAAATGCTCCCCAATCGCAAGGAGACTTTCGTGTGTCGTGAGTTACTTGGAAGAGTATTCCAAGGTCGTATCCACAGGGAAGGTAGTGAATCAAGGTTGAAATGATTTGGTAAAACACGAAAATGTAAAATCTTTAGTCTTGAAAGTTGATTGGTGAATTTTATGCTAATGAAAATGTAATGATAATATAAATGTTGGCAATTCCAAAAGATCACTCCAATGGGTATACCACCTCAACTCAAATCACTCCTCCTATTGAGCATGAATGAACGCTTGAATCACGGAAAGCCGAGGATGGCATCGATGAGTATCTAAGCATGAATCGTGACTAAGCCTACGGTTTATCAAAGACTCATCGACACATCCATCTTCTATCCGGTCAAAACGAACCATTTGACTCTAAAGGGAAAGAGGAGAAATAGTTGAAATGGTATCCCCAAGGGAGATCCCTCTTGGTCTTGCCAACTAGAGGATTTAGCTACTCATACTTGGAATGGAAATAACTATGTAATGGAAGAGCATTCAAATCTATGAACTTCTAAGGTGGCTAAATATCAGAATTTATGAGCTAAAAGAACATGTATTTAAACCCATTGCATAGTTATGAAAGATGAAATACTTGGAGCATTAATGGTGAAGCATTAAATGAACATTGAACTAACAAAACATGAAGGAAAAACAACATTCATGGCATTCAATGAACTACTAAGAGTCTTACTCAAGATTACAAGACAATGCAGTAGAAGAATATGCAAAAATCACAACTTTCTCTCTCTAGAAACTACTGTTCATCTCCTTCTCCGCCCAGACTTTCTCTCTCTAAAAACCTATTACAAAAATTATGCTGAATGAATTCTCTGGCTTCCTGGTCATCCCCATCCTTGGAGAACATTTCTTTCTCCAAAACGTGCCTGGGCATCCCCTGAAGCTTCAGCAGCAGAGCCTAGTCTGCAGGCTTGGACCAGGAAGATGCAGCAACTCCCTGCACCCCAACTTGCCTTCTTGGTGTAATTTCCTTTGCTATGGAGAAAAGCCCCTTTTTCCCTTCCCTCCCCATTCTGGAGAGGAAGGAGTCTCCTATCTGATTACTGGAGGGAGACAAACAGGGTATGACAGAGATGTGCAGAGCTGGTCTGCAACCCAGCAGCTCCTATTCTCTCTTTCTTCAATTAATGCCATGGCTTCAAAGTCCAAGAGAACAGGCATGGAGGGGTGTTTTGCATGTTGAACGAGTCAGCGGAGTGAGAGAGACTAGATGGTGGGGCCCTTGAGGTATCAGGAATCACCCAGCAAAAATTCGGATGAAATAGCCTCGGCTACCGGTAGCTCGTTCACTGACTACCGGTAGCTGTAGCTCCAGTAGCAAACGGCTACCGGTATCTGTGCGGTAGCTGAAACTCCAGTAGCAAACGGCTACCGGTATCTGTGCGGTAGCTGCAACTCCAGTAGCAAACGGCTACCGGTATCTGTGCGGTAGCTGCAACTCCAGTGGCATTTGGCTACCGGTATCTGTGCGGTAGCTGCAACTCCAGTAGCATTCGGCTACCGGTAGCTCTGCGGTAGCTGCAACTCCAGAGGCATTTGGCTACCGGTAGCTCTGCGGTAGCTGCAACTCCAGTGGCATTTGGCTACCGGTAGCTCTGCGGTAGCTGAATGATGTGGATTCCTTCTTGCTTCCTTCTTCTTTTAATTCAACATCAAAGATGGCCCTCATCTCCATTCATCACAACTTTCACACAGTCGAAATTTGCATTGTTTAACTGCAAAACTCACAAATTACCAATAAGTGCTCGATTAACGCAATTCACATCAATATAATCTCCAAAAATCAATTTAACCCGAGATGATTTGCACACAAAATATACAAAATTTGGTGTGAATCAGTATCAATCTAGTGGCATGGTCCAAAACAAGTGTGTTTTTTTCCTAGAGAACGGGTAAATGTTCTGCCAAATAGACATTGCAGCCCATTTTCTTTTCTATTATACACAATAAACATATGATTTGACAGAAATAGTGGAAAAGGTTTAGGCAGATCATTAGATAAGGTGGGTTAACACTCATAAGGATAGGCTAATAAATGCAGTGGATCCCATATATCCCCTGTTTGGGATGCCAAAATTGAGCCTATATATTAATTCCTAGTCTATCCTTGACCCGGGTGCTACAATACCTTTTAGCCCTCCTACATGGGTTAAAATTAACCCACTTCCACCATGAGTTTCAGTCCCAGCCAATAGGTTTTGTATGGCTAATGACATATTTACCCCTCTCCTCCACTTTAGATTGAGAGCTCTATGTCTCGCTCTGTGAAGGCGATGAAGAAGACGATGTTGCCATTCTCCCACTCGCTCTCTGTCTCTCTCTCCTTCTCTAGACAAAACGAAGAAGAGATCTTCACCGCTCCACCCTCAACCTTCACTATTCATAGTCACCATATTGTACGATCCCATGTATGCTCTAGATGTGAAGAAAGCATTGAATCGGATTCCCAGGGAGATCGTGGACGCAAGGAATCAGCACCTCAAGCATTCTATGGATCTCTCCATGAAGCACGAGTACCTCCCTAAAAACCTTCAGGTCTCTCTCTCTCTCTCTTTCTGTTGGAATGTTTGGTTGCTCAGAAAATCCTTTTTTTCCCTTCATTGGAATGGAGCTTGCAAGTTTAGGGTAATGCTAGAGAATGAGTAATCGGAGAAGCAGTAGGATTAGAAGCTGTAGCCATAAAAAAAATAGGTTTTTTTTTGGAATTGGATATTTCAAAAATTAGGTTTTTGAGTTTTGAATATCTCTACGAATCAGGGTGTCCAAATAGCTCTTCGATTAGTGCCAACAAGTCAATCGACAAACAAATAGAACAAAAAAAAATAAACAAAATCGAATCGATCAAAATTTCAGAGATAGAGAGGAGAATGGAGAATCAATTTAGAAAGCAAAGAAATTTTGATCAGTGAGAATCTAGCAGACTGAGTTTCCAAAGATTGGAATGAACGGATCACTCAGGATCCGATCTCTCTTACGAGTTTCCAAAGGTTAACTATTGTTGTGGAATCAATGCTAGATCTTGTTCCTTATATCATGCTCCACTTTTCTTTCTGAACAACCTCATATCAAGGATCTTTTTCTTCTAAATCCCTCCACATTGGTTTTTCATTTCAAGTGCTTGTTGAATCAAATTATTTTTATTGGTATTTGTATTTCAAAATTGGCTAGTTAACAAAGGACCAACTCTACTTGGAGTATCAACATTTGGGTTTATCAGGGTCATATGTAATGTTATTTTGGAAGTTATTTTCAAGAAAGATGTACCAAAATCAAGCCAACAATACATTGATAGCAATTTTGGATCAAGCTCATCAGTGAATTCGAGGAGGAGGGAAGTGGATGTCATAGTTATTGATGATGATTGACCTCTTCGGTTATCATGTAACAAAAATTTGAATGTTAGTAGGGGTGTATTTAGGTTGACTGTGTATGGTAATGTGTAATGTTGCCTCATTTTGTTTGGTATTATATAAGGCAACATTAATTTTGCTTGTTATTGTTGAAGAATATTAATCATGTTGCCTTATGTTTTTGTGTATTTTTGTATAAGGCAACATTTTATTACAATTATATATGTTTAATATGTAACTATTATGTATTAATGTATGTTGAGATTGATCGAATCTTGTGCTGCTAGCAACACATTACTATGTACTTGGATATTATATTTAGTTGTTTGGATCTAATATACTTCGTCTACTCTTATACAATTCTTCACTTTGCCGCCAAAAAATAAAAAAAAATCAATATTTTAATGTATATATTTTATTATGCATATGTGGAGAATATTTTATTTTGTTAGAATAAGCCACTAATCCAACAAAGGATTGGATTGTATTGGATAGGTTCATGGGTAGAATGGTAAACTACTACAAAATATATGGTGTAATCCATGGGGCCTAAGCAATTAAACATTTGCTTCCCAAACAAAAATTTGGATTGGATATACTTCCTAACCTATGGATTTAAAGTGGGTGAGTGGGTGTGGGTTGGATGGGTTAAGATTTAAAAAAGAAAATCCTATCCTATCCAAACTCATTACCCAAACACACCCTATATTCATCACCAAATTGAAAGTAGTAAACAACATAGGCAAAACATGAAAGTCCAACGTAGCAAGCACAAACAACTTTATTTTGATTAAGTGGCAATCATTCCAAAAGAAGCTGCAGTATCAGTCTAGCGGCGTGGTCCAAAACAAGTGTGTTTTGTCCTAGAGAATGGGTAGATGTTATTTCTAAAAGACATTGCAGCCCATTTTATTTTCTATTATACACAATAAACCTATGATTTGACAAAAATAGTGGAAAAGGTTTAGGCAGACCCCATGTGAAATACAAGGACATGACCAAAATATGAGCAATGCTGAATTGGGATTTCTAATCTGATCTCTTAATCTTTTGGGCATTCCGATGAACTCGCTTTAACAAACATAAATAACCAGTTTTAACTTTCCACATTAGAATTGATGGTGTGTGTCACACAAATGTATAGAGCTTAGGGATTAGTGGATCACGGAATAGCTCAGTCGGAGCTCCTAGGCTCTTAAGAATTGAATAAAGGGGAATAGGGATTTGCACACAGAGAGTTTATAGTGTTTCACCAGCTCGAGAGCACGGCTAATCCACTCTGAAAGGAGTCTCTTGCACCTGGGGTGATTATATTGATAAAGAGGGGAAGATTATACAGGTTATTAGTTGTTTGTTTTCTATTGTGAGGGATATGCCTCTAATTTATAGTCTTCAGAGGCCCTACTTGATCCTGGGCGTGATCTTAACCTTCTTCTCGTAAGGGTAGTGCCTTTTATACGCTTGCCATGGATATCGTTGAGATGTTTACGACTTCTTTGCTTAAATACAAGACCGTTACCTTATGTGTGGTGCGTGGGTGGAAGCCAGCTGTCTTATGTGCTACTCCTGTGTGGAGGTTCAGTTGCTGGGGAGGAGGCACTAACCTCTAATTCCCTAGCCATCCGTGATGAGCTGAGTGCCCTGAGCTGGGATGGTCCGAGCTGAGTTCTCGAGCTCAACCTTAGGCATATTTAGGTACCATCAGTTGCCCCCAGCACCCAGCCAGGTAAGCTACATGAGCTGGGGCTGATCTCTAACCTTGGCGAGCGAGGTTAGCTTGGTTTGCCCATGGGATTCGCACGATGTGATGTTTCTCAAATTTACGGCGTTGCAAAATTGCACGAAGTTACTTTCTCCTTGTTTCTTATGCATGTTCATCATTCATAGTCCACGTGTCCACCAGTACACTTTGCCTTAAAATGTTCCTGCACGCTGAAACCGCCTCAATCATTTCGAATTCCCTTCGTATTCCTCCCTCTTTTCCTCTTCTTTGCGATTATGTCTTCTCCAATCTCCAGGCGGTCTAGAATTTCACTGGTAAGTACTCAAATTGGCTCTGAAGTCTTGGTGAAGCTAGCTTAGTTCGTTCCTCGAACCCACCTCAGGTTTCCAATTGTTGATCGTTTTTGGTTAGGTACGTCCTTTGCCTTGTTTCGTTTCTAACTTTCCTCTAGGGTTTTTTTTTTACTCATTCTAGATCCCTCATATTTGAGGTGGTTACTTCATTTCTGGACTTTTCGTTTCTGCTATTTTAGGGTTCAGGGTCTCTCCTTGTCTTCTTTTCCCTTCTTCTTAGATCCCTACTCGACTACTATGGTCTTCCTTTTTGGTCATTGGAGCCTTGATCCCAGGTCCCTCGAGGACTATTTTACCAACGTTCCTTCTCTTTATGCCTCCTTTAATCTTCCTCTCTTCCACACCTTCTTGTCTGCTTCGTTTGAAGCTACTGTTTCATATGTCGCTCTGGCTGTGGTGATAGATCTCCCGAACTTGAGGAGGATGATCTAGGGGATATGGGCAACGAGATAGATAATTTTCTGAACGTCAAGAACAAGGTAGAGGTCCCTTTGTCTCTACCAGTCCCTTCCCCCGAGGTCTAAGAAGTTCAGGAGAGGGAAATCTAATAAAGACGGGGCTGGGACCTTTGGCAGTGTTGAGGATGCTGAGCGCGCACCCTGAACTTCAGATTTTATGGGTTTTAGTGAGGTCACTCCCCCTTTTATGAGCGTTCTTTATGCTAGATTCGGCTTCCCTAGGGGTTTGCACTATTGATGTCCCCATGTAGACATTAGGTATGATAATGAGGTGCCCGAGAAGACTTGCTTCTTTGTTGCCTCTCTCGAGAATGGCCTTAGATTGTATGTGCACCATTTTCTCAAGTCTGTCCTTCAACACTTCAATGTCAACCCATACCAGATTTCTCCTAATTTTTGGGGTTTTGGTGGGTCTCCTTGTTTTCTTTAAGAAGAACGAGCTTGGCACCCCTATGGTTCCCTTACTTATGAAGTATTTTTAAATGTGAAGTTCTCCCCTGCTGACGGCTTCCTGTATATATTGCAAAATGGGTGAAGGCCGCACCCTTAATTACTAACCCCCTGAGCTCCCAGAAAGGTTGGAAGAAGCTTTTCTATTACGTGTCGGGCAAAGAATAGGAATTTGACCCGAGTGATGTTGTCGATACCCTTTCCGTACCCCAGTCCTAGTCAGGCCCTAATAATTTGGGTAAGTCCTCGTTCGAGGAGGCCTAGTTTGACACTTTTATTCCTGTGTTTCAGCTACTGATCTTGTCTCTTTTGGTTATTTCAGGTATTCAACTCGACCTCGGAGAAGACGATAGGCTAGTCCTGCTGGATCTTGAGGATTGCCATCCGAAGAAGTATTCAGAGCTGATCAAGCCTTCGGTGCTCACTCAGTTCGGGTTTTGTCCTCCCGAGGTGAGAGTTGAGACCCCTATTCCAATATCAGTGGTTGGTGAAGAAGATCCCGCTGGTAAATAACCATTTTATTAATTTTTTCTGATCTGCTTATTTCGTTCCCTTAGGTCCCAGGTCGACGGCTCCAGATGCTGAGGCTGTTAGGGCCAAGGTGGCCTAACAAAAGACTGAAGACATATTCGGAGGCGACCTGGGTCCTTCATCAAAGGTTAAAAAGGTAGAGGTTCCTTGACCTCTCCCGACGACCTCCCTTCTTCAAAAGACGTCCTCTCACCCACTACCTCTTTCTGAGCGGGCTCCCCCTGCTCCAAAGGTCCCTAGTTCCCCCAAGTAAAATATGGGGGGGGGGGGGGCCTCCCTAAATCTGGATTCAAGAAGCCTTCATCCTCGATTAAAGAGGTGGTCAGGACACTGGATTCTTTGGCTCCGTCTTTCCTCTTGCTTCCCAATCAACTGAAGAGGCATCTATTGAACTAGCTTCTGGTAAAGCTGAGAGCTCTACCAGCCAAGTTGCTTAAGACAGGGATTCACTCATCAAGGACGTGAACCTTGCTGCCAGCGCTTTTCTATCTGCCATTCGAGAATCTGATATCCAAGAGGCCACCTCGATGCCTCTATCTACTTCGGCGGCTACTGCTCTTTATGGGGTAGCATCAGTAAGTTTATGATTGTTATGTTTTTAGTTTGAATTTGACTCAAGGTTTCTGACTCTAGGTCATGCTTATTCTGGTAGATGGCAATCCATGTGGGAGCTCTGGTGGAAAGGGTTAGAGCTGTAGAGAAGGACACCGAAGTGACTTAAAAATCTCTTAGAGCCTATGAGCTCAAGTCGAAGAGCTGACTTTTGCTAATGATGACATGAAGGCTCAAGTTCAAGACCTAAAGGCCCAAGTGCAGGAATTGAGCGTAGTAAACAAAGATTTAGAGGCCAAGGTCAGGAGCAAGGGTGACGAGCTCAAACTCAAGACTGATGGCCTGTCTCAGGGACGAAATGATGTCTTTGAGGCTTGTGATGTTATACAGTCCATGAAGAAGGAAGACCACTAAGATGCAAGATGAGTGTGCCACAAACTAGGCTAAGGGCTACTTCAAGAGCAAGCCATGAAGGAGTACCTAGATCTGGACTTCAACTTTGATCCTCCTGTGGACAAGGAGGAAAAAGAATAAACTGTAGAGAAGAGGTTTGAAGTCGAGGTCAAAGCTTCTGGTGTTCTTCCTGAAGCTGAAGCTTCTATTGTTGTCCCTGTCAAGGATGAGGTCCCTACTGAGGATGGGTTCAAGGTCTTGGGCCTAAACTAACTGAAATGGTCGTTGAAGCTTCTAAGCTTATTCCAGCTGAGGTGACTGTCCCAGTAGAGGTGGGAGTTCTTGATATTGTTCCGCCTCCAGCTGTCTCTACTGAGACTGATGTTTCAGCATTTATCTCTTCTGAGGCTTCCCCTACTCTAACTGACCTCCCTCCAACTCCTGTCCTACCATAAGGAATGACTGCTCCTGAGTTACTCCATGCTCCTGAGGAAACTGTAGATCCAGCTGTAGATACTTAGGGTCTTGCTTCTGTGTTTTGTAATTTTTCTTTTTTGCTTTGTAATCAGAATGAATGAAAAAATAACTTTTCATAATTTGTACATCTCTTGCTTATATTTCTCTTCCTTCCTCTGCCCCCTTGCTTCCGAGGAGAGTCTTGGTCTCTTCTAAGCAAAAATTTTCCAAGTATGAAGTCTAACTTTTTTATTTTATGAGTTAGAGAACTCATATTTATGAGCTGAAGAGCTCATCGTTTGTTTATGAGTTTAGAGAACTCATCTTTAATTTATGAGTTGAAGAGCTCATCATTTATTTATGCGCTTGAGAGCTCATCATTACTTTATGAGATGAAGAGCTCATCATTTGTTTATGAGCTGAAGAGCTCATCTTTAATTTATGAGTTGAAGAGCTCATCGTTTGTTTATGAGTTTAGAGAACTCATCTTTAATTTATGAGCCGAAGAGCTCATCGTTTGTTTATGAGATGAAGAGCTCATGTTTAATTTATGAAGAACGACAATTGATCTGAAACTTCTTGTTTATTGCAGTGAAGTTTTACAAAAAACAGGATTCTTAACTAATGAAAGAATTTCTTCAAGTGGTTTGCGTTCCATGAATGAGGCAAAGTTATCCCTTCCTCAGTCTGCAGCTCATAATTTTCTGGTCTGACTATTCTGGAAATGATGTAGGACCTTCCCAGTTGGGCCCTAACTTTCCATGATTGGGGTCCTTCCCTGCTGGGAGGAGTTTCTTGATAGGTCTCCCACCTTAAAGCTCCTGTGTCTGACCCTTCGGTTGTAATATCTTGTTATCTTTCTCTGATAATCAACGATGCGCTGCAAGGCTTTGTCCCTCTTTTCGTCCAAGAGCTCAAGATTGACAAGAAGCGACTTGTCGTTTTGCTCGAAGTTAGTGAGCTCTGTCCTTGGGGAAGGAATGCCTATTTCCACAGGGACCACTGCCTCAGTGCCATAGGTCAAGGCGAAAGGTGTCTCTTGAGTGGATGCTCTGGCAGTGGTTTTGTAACCCCATAGTACGTGTGACAGGTGTTCCACCCATCGACCTTTTAAGGCTTCGAGCTTGGTCTTCAAAGCTTCTTTTATGGTCCAAATGGTTACTTCTGCTTGCCCATTTGACTGAGGATAAGCTGGTGCAGAGAAGTATTTTTTTATGCCTAGCATGGCACAAAATCCTTTGAACCTAGAATTGTCAAACTGCTTCCCATTATCTGATATGAGTGCTCTTGGGATCCCAAACCTGCAGATTATGGACTTCCAAGTTAAAATCTGGATCTTCTACTCTGTGATCTTTGCAAGGGGTTCCACCTCAGCCCATTTGGTAAAGTAGTTACCCCAGATTATCGCAAATTTGCATTGTCCAATGCTTGTTGGAAGAAGGCCGAGTATGTCTAAATCCCACTACTGGAACGACCACAGAATAATCACTGAGGTGAGGAGCTCTGGTGGGCAGTGCAGGATATTGGCATATAATTGGCAGGTTTTGCACTTCTTGACCAACTCTACTGCATCCCTGAGCATTGTGGGCCAAAAGTACCCCTACCTTAGAGCTTTACTAGCCAGAGTTCGAGCTCCGATGTGGTTTCTACAAATTCCTTCATGGAACTCTCTTAGAATGTAATTTGTTTCCTCATCTCCAACACACCTTAGGAGTGGTGATGAGAAGCCCTCTTTGTACAGGTTCCCCTGGAGGATAGTGAATCTGGATGACCTGGCTCTTAACTTTGTTGCTTCTTTGAAACTCACGGGCAGGGTTCCATTCTAAAGGTATTCCCTAATCGGATCCATCCATGTTGGTTGAATCTGAACAAGGAACACCTCCTCAGCCTTGGAGCTCACAAATGGCTCAACTAGGTGTTCAACTGGGATGACCCTATCTAGGTTCTCTTAGGAAGCAGTGGCTAGTCTGGCTGAGGCATCGGCTCGGGAATTTTCTGCTCGGGGGACATGCATGACCTTAACCTGCAAAAACTTTTTCATTAGTTCTTGTACCTTTTTCAAATATAGAGCCATTTTTTCTCCCTTTGCCTCGTATGCTTCCTCAATCTGTCTCACTACTAGCTGGGAGTCGCTATGAATTACGAGCTACTCTGCTTCCATGAAATGGGCCAAATTGAGCCCAACTATCATGGCTTTGTACTCAGCCTCGTTGTTTGAAGCTTTGAAATCAAATATGAGGGCGTACTCTATGTTTATCCCATCTGGGGCGGTCAGGATTAGTCCAACGCCGCTGCCTTGTGCATTGGTAGCACCATCCACAGAGAGCTTTCACGTTGGGAGGTTGGGGACTAGTTGGATCGCATTAAAGGATGCTTCTTGATCTGTCATGAATTCTACGATGAAATCTACCAATATCTGTCATTTGATAGTGGTTATGGGCTTGTACTTGATGTCGAACTTGCTGAGCTCTATTGCCCATTTGACTAGTCTCCCTGACGACTCTAACTTGTGAAAGACCTACTTCATTACCTGATCTATTGGAACTTTTATTATGTAAGCCTGGAAATAAGGTATGAGCCTTCTTACTGCTGTTACTAGGGCCAGGACTAGTTTTTCCATTTTTGGATATCTTTCATCTGCTCCCCTTAGAGCTCTGTTGCAGTAGTAGTCTGGCTGTTGAGCTTGGTCTAGTTCTCTTACCAGGGCTGGGCTTGTGTAAAAGTCTGAGACAACAAGGTCTAGGATGAAAACCTCCCCTTCTCGGGGGCTACCACGAACTGGTGGTGAGCTGAGATAATTCTTGAGAGCTTTGAAAGCCTCCCCAAACTATGCATCCCATTGGAATGCTTTTTTCAGAACTTAGAATAAGGGCTGACATTTATCGCTCAACCTGGAGACAAATCGGCTCAATGCTGTTATTCTTGTAAAATCTGAGTAAATTTGAACTTTTTTCTGAAAAAGGGTAAAATGGTAATTTGCCACTATAATGCGGATTTAAAATACATATTTCTCTAGAGCTCAGATTAAGAAACGGACCTCATCGTTGTATTCGTCTCGCGAAATCTAGTTGCCCTGTCAATTTTCGTCGAATTTCGAGATAGTCGAATTTTTCTCGTTTTACGAGACGACTGTGTCGAATGACCTCACAAAGGTCCCCAAAAAATGAAAATTATAAAATTTCCTTATAATTGAATTAAAGTTCAAATAAAATTAATTTGAACTTAAACCGGGATGAAATTAATCGTTTCGGGGCGAAAACGGACCCGGGCAAGGGGGCATGTGGCGCGACGTGGACCAAGTGTTAAGGGTTATAAATATGAGCAAATATCTGATTTTGGAGCAGAATACTCCCCATTTCTCTGCTGGTTCACGTTGGAAGAGGGAAGAGTGGAGAAATGTGAGAAATCAAAATTTTCTCCCTTCGATTCACGGAGTTCCGTCGCTCGAATCAACTCGAACCAAGAATCAAAGTTGATCTCCTCAATGAGAGCTACACAACCATACTAAGAAAAAAGGATTTCACCGAAGACCAAGAGGAGACTTTGGGGAAATCAAGAGTTTTGGGGCTTGGGAGGTATTCTTGAGGTTCTCTACACTTCATCTCACGCTCCAAGAGGTAGGGGGTTCCCTCCTACTTTGGTTTACTTCTAACCTATGGTTCCATATGAAATGGGTAGGTATAGTTCTATGAAATGGGTAGGTATATGGAACTATACATGTCACTTGCCTCTTGTTATGGAAGTGAGGAATTGGGTATAAAAAGTGGCTTAGACCAACTTCTAGCTTAAATTTGATATGTGGAAGCTATTGGAGTAAAATCTTGAAATTTGGGTTTATGTGGGCTATTTTGTGTATTTTTAAACTTTCCTATTATAGTTGGTTTAAATGGAAATGGGTAGGTATATGGAACTATGTATTTCCCTTGTCTATGGTTATGGAGTAGGTGTAGAAATGATTTAATCAATTTCTAGTTTGAAATTGATATGTGAAGTTCCATGTGAAAATTCTTGGAGCTTGGTATTATGTGGGCATGCTATGTGTTATATTGTGCCTTGTAAAAGAAATGAGTTATTTACATAGGTTATGTGATAACATGATTGATGCCTTGAAGGTATTTTGCTAAATGCCTATGTGAGAATTAAGCTTGTTATGACATAATTTATGTGTGACATGCTTGAGAAAAAGGTAATTGATATATGTTGTTAATATATTAGCATCATGATGAATTGTGGTAATTATGTGCATTAGATATAAATTACCATGGCATATGTTGAAGTATGTGGTTAAATTGATCCATATGGTATTCATTACATATGGGACTTGACATTGACATGCAATGGTTCATTACATTGCATTTACACGGAGACATCGCATTAGGTGGGTGTGTGTTCATGGTGTGATCAAACACCACACTTAGTGATTAATGGGTGGGCTCGGGAAAGTTGGGTTGAAAATCCGACTAAGTCGCATGGTTGCATGAATATGGAGTCGGGGTTAGCAAGAAGGGCTAGAAAATCCCTCGAGTGAGAGACCCGGTGACTTGGATACGCACTCCAGTGGTATAAGAGTTCATAAAGTGTGTCGGTGTACGCAGAACGGTTGGTGGAAGTCCATGAATTTCGTGTCGGTTGGGTGTCGTTGCTGTAAGTCCATAAACACTCACCCCACGAAAGACCCGGAGAGTTTAAAAGGATCATTGGATGAAATTCATCAATGACAGATTTTCTACACATTGGCATTACATTGTATTGCGGGAGTCGGTAAGGGCTCGGGTTAAAGTGCGTGAGTGAGTTTCATCTCATTTCATGGCATGACATGGAAAAAGAATTCCAACATTGAATTGCATGTTCTTGTTTAGAATGGTTTTTGATTGTTACATGTGCACATTCATATGCATCTAGGGTGGGAAGTAGCCTCTATGGGAGATACTCTATTGAGTGTTGCTCACCCTATATGGGAAAACATTTCAGGTGCGGGATACACACCGGTGGACGGCTCTCATTTGGAGCCTCAAGGGTGAAGGGAGGCCGAATTGTGGCCTTAACCTTGATTTTTGTAAAACTTTTGTTAAAATTATGTTTTGGGCATGTAATATATGTAAAATAATTGTAATCGAACTTATATAGACTACTTTTAATATAACCTTGCATATTTTTATATGAGTATGGATAAATGGACCTGGTGTGGTCAATGTTTACTCATAAATAGACCCGGTGCGGTCAATGTTGTGTATTGGACCTTGGATGGGTCACGTGATTGTATATTGCACAATTTGTGTTTTGGGTAGAGCTTCCCGTACAAAGGAGACTCTGGCCGAATTTCATTAAATTATGGACCCCGATAAATGGGGCATAATGGCGTGATGTTGAGTTACATGATATCCACGGGTATTCCGCGGGTTGACGGATTGACAAAGGACCCCCAGTTTTTGGGGCGTCACAGCTTGGTATCAGAGCGTATTGATATCTTAGTTTAATTCGAGTTAATCTTGGGTTAATTACGGGCACTTGAATTTTGGGGTGTCACAGCTTGGTATCAGAGCCTAGGTATACGATTTACCTAGGGCTTGATGGGCATGGGTCTAGACCATTGCATTCATTGTACATTTCATGTTATGTGATTTAAATGCTACATGTTAGGTGCTACGTGTTATGTGAACAATATGCATGGTAGAATGTATATGGAAAGGGAAACACTAGGGTTAGAAAACATAACCTTGGGGTTCAGAGAAAGGGATGAACGGTATAGTTCAATGTCTAGATGTCTACTAGTAAGTGGCACAAGCACTACTAATGAGATAATGAGAGAAATCTTAAAGTTTAAACTTGATCCCTATTTTGGGATACTATGTGAGTGTTCTATTACTATTTGACATGTGTGTAGATGGCATATAGAGGAAGAGGGCGCCGAGGCGGTGGGTGGAACAACCAACCACCATCGGCCTTTGACCGACAAGCCTTCGTGGAGGCTATTGGTGCTGAGACTGCTACTATTGCACAAGTCAGTGCTACAGCTGCTACTATTGCACAGACTAGTGCAAATATGGGCCAAGGAGGCCCAAGTAACCTCCAGAAGTTCAAGGCACACCAGCCTCCGACCTTCATGGGAGGGGCGGATCCGATGGTGGCTGACCATTGGTTCCGGCAAGTTGACAAGATCTTAGGGGCTATGGAGATCACCTCCGATGCCACTAAGATAATGCTAGCTGCATTCTAACTAGAGGGAGAATCCCAATTATGGTGGGATTGGGTAAAGGACTCCAAGAACTTGGAGGCGACGACATGGGGAGAGTTTCGAGAGCTCTTCATGGGCAAATATTTTTCGGCGTTTATCCGGCAAGCTAAGGCTCAGGAGTTCCTGAATTTGAGGTAAGGAACTATGACAGTATTAGAATATGTGGCTAAGTTCATGGAATTAGCCCGTTTCGCTGATGATTATGTGACCACAAACATGGCCAATGTGAGGAAGTTTGAGGATGGCTTGAAATTGTCCATCCGGGGTAAAATTGTGGGCCTCTGCCTGCAAGACTTGGACTCGATGGTTGAGGCGTCTATGGCCATTGAGAGAGAGATAGATGATGCACGGAACATCCGGGAAGCGGGTGTTAAAGACAAGAAGAAGGAGGGTCAATCCTTTTCTTCTAGCTCGGGAAAGAGGCAAAAGACTTTCACTCCGCAGGGACAGCCGGGACAGCCAGGACAGGGCCGTGGCTATCAAGGCCAAGGCCCAGGTCGATCCTCCCAAGGCGGGGGAAACCTAAGGACAACATATCAGGTAGGTCAGAGGACTTGTTTCCATTGCCACCAGTCGGGTCACATAAAGCGGGATTGTCCTCAGAGGCAGGGATCCCAGAGTTATGGGGCGTCTCAGTCCCAGTCATCGGTGGGGCACTCACATACTCACTTTATTCCTACCTACCCCACCATGGGCCAGGGAAGCCAGTACCAATTTTAGGGTGTTGTACAGGGCCCTACTACTTCACGTGCAGGGATCCAGCAATCAGGCCAGATGGGCCAGAGCATAGGTCGAGGCCAAGGTTCACAAGCCGGGACTTTAGGGACCCAGGGGCGTGTCTACGCCATTATGCCTCAGACTGAGCCAGCAGATCAGTCGGTTATCCAGGGTACATTTCTACTCTCTCGCTTATAGGCAAGGGTATTATTTGACTCTGGTGCATCTCATTCTTTTATTGCTGCATCATGTGTGAAAGATTTGGGCTTGGAGGTTGAAACATTGGAAGAGCCGTTGCATGTGAGTTCTCCCCTAGGAGCTAGGGTGAGCGCTGATCAGATATGTCGGGGTTGTGAGCTAGAGATCTTGGGGATTCTACTCATCGTGGACCTTAGGGTCATGGACATGTCGGAGTTTGATGTCATCCTTGGGATGGACTGGTTGGCAGCACACCGAGTCGTCATTGATTGTGATCGTAAGAGGGTCACTGCCTACACACCGGAGGGTGTTTGTTTCAAGTTCCAGGGGGAAAAGCATAACACTTTACCCCAATTAGTGTATGACTCATGTTGGCATGGTCAATTAGTAGGTTGGCTAGCAAGCCTTACCCTAGAGGATGAGGCGAGACAGGAGTTGGATTTACCTTGGGTGGTTTGTGAGTATGAGGATGTTTTTTCCAAATGAACTACCGGGATTACCTTCACATAGGGATGTAGACTTCACCATTGAGTTACACCCCGGTACATCGTCCATTTCTATGACTCCACATAGGATGGCACCTGCTGAGTTGCAAGAGCTCAAGGTCCAATTGTAAGAATTGATGGACAAGGGGTTCATTAGGCCGAGCACCTCACCTTGGGGCGCTCCGGTATTGTTTGCCAAGAAGAAAGATAAGACTCTTCGGCTATGCATAGATTACCGACAGTTGAATCGGATTACTATCGAGAATAGATATCCTTTGCCGAGGATTGATGATTTATTTGATCAACTGAGAGAGGTGCGGGTCTATTCCAAGATAGATCTACGCACGGGTTACCATCAACTGAGGGTTAGGTAGGAAGATATCCCTAAGACGGCGTTCAGAACGCGGTATGGACATTTGAGTTCACCGTGATGCCCTTTGGATTGACGAATGCCCCGGCGACATTCATGGATCTCATGCATAGGGTGTTCCAACCCTACTTAGATCAGTTTGTCGTAGTATTTGTTGACGACATTTTGATCTACTCCAAGTCTGAGGAGGAGCATGAGGGTCACTTGAGGGTTGTTCTCCAGACCTTAAGAGACCACCAGTTGTACGCCAAGTTCAGCAAGTGTGAATTTTGGTTTACGGAGGTAAAGTTTTTGGGACACGTGGTATCGGCTTCGGGGGTGTCGGTTGACCCGGAGAAGGTTGAGGAAGTTATGAGTTAGGAGAGACCGAAGTCAGTCTTCGAGATACGCAGTTTCTTGGGATTGGCAGGGTACTACCGGAGGTTCATCTAGGACTTCTCCCGACTAGCCGCACCTATGACGAGATTGACCCGGAAGGAGGTCAAGTTTGAGTGGAATGATTCGTGTGAGAAGGCATTCCAAGAGTTGAAGAGGAGGCTTACTTCAGCTCCTATCTTGATTGTTCCGGAGAGGGGGTTGAGGTACACAGTGTATTGTGATGCCTCCAAGGACGGACTTAGTTGTGTCTTGATGCAGTCCGGGAGAGTGGTAACTTATAGTTCTCGGCAGTTAAAGAACCATGGGCAGAATTACCCCACACATGACATGGATTTGGCGGCCATAGTCTTTGCTTTGAAGGCTTGGCACCACTATTTATATGGTGAGCAGTTTGAGGTGTTTTTGGACTACAAAAGTCTGAAGTACATCTTTACACAGCGGGACCTCAACATGAGGCAACGCAGGTGGATGGAGTATCTGGAGGACTATGACTTCACTTTGCATTACCATCCCGATAAGGCAAATGTGGTGGCTGATGCACTCAGCCGGAAGTCACGGGGATTCTTGACTAGTGTGGCTTCCCGGGAGTGGCAGATGCTCGAGACTGTGGGACAGTTCGGGCTACACTACATGGGTCAGGCTCAGGGCACTTTGAGGGGTTTGGTGTCTACGCCTTCCCTACTGAGCAGAGTGATCGAGTCCTAGGGGCAGGACACAGAGATGTTGTCCATCAAGGACCGAGTACGGTTGGGTACAGGTAACGAGGGTTGGGCCATTCACACGGATAGTAGTCTTCGGTACAGGGGAAGGGTTGTGGTTCCCCATTCTGCGGATCTGAGAGAGGGGACCCTTAGAGAGTTCTATTGCTCCCGTTTTGCTGTGCATCTAGGTGGCACGAAGATGTACCATGATCTTCGTCACCAGTATTTTTGGAGCGGAATGAAGAAATACGTTGGGGATTTTGTTAGCCGATGTCTCACGTGTCAGCAGGTGAAGGCTGAACACTAGAGACCAATAGGGTTACTCCAGCCTTTGGAGGTAGAATAGTGGAAATGGGAGCATGCGGTATTGGTGATAGTGGACCGGCTTACGAAGTCGACACACTTTTTGGCGGTGCAGATGACCTTCACACTGGAGGAATTCTACAGGTTGTATATACGGGAGATTGTCCGGTTGCATGGGGTGCCCGTATCTATAGTATCGGATTAGGATCCCAAGTTTACTGCTCATTTTTGAGAGAGTTTCCAACGAGCCATGGGGACACAGTTGATGATGAACACTGTTTTTCATCCCCAGACGGACGGTTAGTCGGAGAGGACCATCCAGACTTTAGAGGACATGCTACAGACATGCGTCATAGATCTCAAGGGTAGCTGGGAAGAGCACTTACCCTTAGTGGAGTTCGCCTAGAACAACAGTTATCAAGCGAGCATACAGATGGCACCCTATGAGGCACTATATGGGAAGCTTCGTCGTTCTCCGGTTTGTTGGACAGAGGTAGGAAAGAGACCCTATACGGGTCCAAAATTGGTTAGAGACACCTCGGAGAAGGTGGACTTGATACGGAAGCGTCTTCTCACGGCTCAGAGCCAACAGAAAAACTACGTCGACAAACGGCGGCGACCTCTAGAGTTTGAGGTGGAAGATCATGTCTTCTTGAAGGTGATGCCTAAAAGAGGAGTAGTCAGATTCGGCAAGCGGGGAAAGCTGTCGCCGAGGTATATCGGGCCATTCGAAGTACTTGAGAGGATTGGTACAGTGGCTTACCGGTTGGCGTTACCGCCAAATCTATCAGGGGTTCACGCAGTGTTCCATGTCTCCATGCTCCGGAAATACACCCCAGATCCGACTCATGTGGTGGATTGGGGCGAGCTTGTTGTTGATGCGGATGGGACCTTCGAGGAGGGGCCGGTGCGTATCATGGATAGCCGAGATCATGTTTTGTGAGACAAGACCGTGAGGCTAGTGAAGGTGATGTGGCAGCACCGAGGAGTGGAGGAGGCAACATGGGAGTGTGAGAACACTATACGTACCAGCAATCCTTTCTTATTCGAGGACGGAGGTACATTATTATAGTCATCTAATATTATATGACTGTTGCATACGCATGTGGTTGATTGTGCATGTGTGAATTTTGGGGGCAAAATTCTTTTAAGGGGGGAAGAATGTAAAACTCAGGTAAATTTGAACTTTTTCTGAAAAAGGGTAAAATGGTAATTTGTCACTATAATGCGGATTTAAAATACGTATTTCTCTAGAGCTCGGATGACAAAACGGACCTCACCGTTGTATTCGTCTCGCGAAATCTAATTGCCCTGTCAATTTTCGTCGAATTTCGAGATAGTCGAATTTTCACGTTTTACGAGACAACTGTGTGTCGAATGACCTCACAAAGGTCCCCAAAAAATAGAAATTATAAAATTTCCTTATAATTGAATTAAAGTTCAAATAAAATTAATTTGAACTTAAATCGGGATGAAATTAATCGTTTCGGGGCGAAAACAGACCCGGGCAAGGGGGCATGTGGCGCGACGTGGACCAAGTGTTAAGGGTTATAAATATAAGCAAATATCTTATTTTGGAGCAGAATACACCCCATTTCTCTGCTGGTTCACGTTGGAAGAGGGAAGAGTGGAGAAATGTGAGAAATCAAATTTTTCTCCCTTCGATTCACGGAGTTCCGTCGCTCAAATCAACTCGAACCAAGAATCAAAGTTGATCTCCTCAACGAGAGCTACGCAACCATACTAAGAACGAATGATTTCACCGAAGACTAAGATGGGACTTTGGAGAAATCAAGAGTTTTGGGGCTTGGGAGGTATTCTTGAGGTTCTCCACAATTCATCTCACGCTCCAAGAGGTAGGGTTCCCTCCTACTTTGGTTTACTTCTAACCTATGGTTCCATATGAAATGGGTAGGTATAGTTCTATGAAATGGGTACGTATATGGAACTATACATGTCACTTGCCTCTTGTTATGGAAGTGAGGAATTGGGTATAAAAAGTGGCTTAGACCAACTTCTAGCTTAAATTTGATATGTGGAAGTTATTGGAGTAAACTCTTGAAAATTGGGTTTATGTGGGCTGTTTTGTGTATTTTTAAACTTTCCTATTATAGTTGGTTTAAATGGAAATGGGTAGGTATATGGAACTATGTATTTCCCTTGCCTATGGTTATGGAGTAGGTGTAGAAATGATTTAATCAATTTCTAGTTTGAAATTGATATGTGAAGTTCCATGTGAAAATTCTTGGAGCTTGGTATTATGTGGGCATGCTATGTGTTATATTGTGCCTTGTAAAAGAAATGAGTTATTTACATAGGTTATGTGATAACATGATTGATGCCTTGAAAGTATTTTGCTAAATGCCTATGTGAGAATTAAGCTTGTTATGACATAATTTATGTGTGACATGCTTGAGAAAAAGGTAATTGATATATGTTGTTAATATATTAGCATCATGATGAATTGTGGTAATTATGTGCATTAGATATAAATTACCATGGCATATGTTGAAGTATGTGGTTAAATTGATCCATATGGCATTCATTGCATATGAGACTTGACATTGACATGCAATGGTTCATTACATTGCATTTGCACGGAGACATCGCATTAGGTGAGTGTGTGTGCATGGTGTGATCAAACACCACACTTGGTGATTGATGGGTGGGCTCGGGAAAGTTGGGTTGAAAATTCGACTAAGTCGCATGGTTGCATGAATATGGAGTCGGGGTTAGCAAGAAGGGCTAGAAAATCCCTCGATTGAGAGACCCGGTGACTTGGATACGCACTCCAGTGGTATAAGAGTTCATAAAGTGTGTTGGTCTACGCGGAACGGTTGGTGGAAGTCCATGAATTTCGTGTCGGTTGTGTGCCGTTGGTGTAAGTCCATAAACACTCACCCCACGAAAGACCCGAAGATTTTAAAAGGATCATTGGATGAAATTCATCAATGACAGATTTTCTACACATTGGCATTACATTGTGTTGCGGGAGTCGGTAAGGGCTCGGGTTAAAGTGCGTGAGTGAGTTTCATCTCATTTCATAGCATGACATGGTAAAAGAATTCTAACATTGAATTGCATGTTCTTGTTTAAAATGGTTGTTGATTGTTAGATGTGCACATTCATATGCATCTAGGGTGGGGAGTAGCCTTTGTGGGAGATACTCTATTGAGTGTTGCTCACCCTATACGAGAAAACATTTCAGGTGCGGGATACACACCGGTGGATGGCTCTCATTTGGAGCCTCAAGGGTGAAGAGAGGTCGAATTGTGGCCTTGACCTTAGTTTTTGTAAAACTTTTGTTAAAACTATGTTTTGGGCATGTAATATATGTAAAATAATTGTAATCGAACTTATATAGACTACTTTTAATATAACCTTGCATGTTTTTATATGAGTATGGATAAATGGACCCGGTGTGGTCAATGTTTACTCATAAATGGACCCGGTGCGGTCAATGTTGTGTATTGGACCTTGGATGGGTCACGTGATTGTATATTGCACATGTTGTGTTTTAGGTAGAGCTTCCCGTACAAAGGAAACTCTGCCCGAATTTCATTAAATTATGGACCTCGATAAATGGGGCATAATGACGTGATGTCGAGTTACATGATATCCACGGGTATTCCGCGGGTTGACAAAGGACCCCCAGTTTTTGGGGTGTCACAGCTTGGTATCAGAGCGTATTGATATCTTAGTTTAATTCGAGTTAATCATGGGTTAATTACGGACACCTGAATTTTGGGGTGTCACAATTCTTCCTATCAAACATTGGATCTCTTTTGTGTTTGAGGGCGGTTTGCTGCTTGATGAAAAACCTTGTTGTTCCTAACCTCTTAACATTATCCCTTTTTGTGTGTATGGCTTATAGGGATAAGGGAGTGTCACTCTCCCTCGGAATGATGTGAGAAAAGGTCAACGGAATAGTGGTAATGAAAATGGATGAAATGTACGAAATGGAATGTGCAAAATGAACAAAAGTGCTCCCCAAGCGCAAGGAGTCTTTTGAGTGTCGTGTTTTACTTGGAAAAGTATTCCAATGTCGTCTCCTCAGGGAAGGAAATGTCAAGTTGTGTGAAAGTGATTTTGGTGAACAAAAAGGGAAAAGTGTAAAATCTTTTATTTGAGTTTTGTGAGTGAAGTTTTGAATGAAAATGAAATGAAACAAGTGTTGGCTAATCCCAAGAGTTCACTCCAATGAGGATGTCAATCCAACTCAAAGCCTTCCTCCAATGTTGCATAGGTGAACGATTGATTCGTGGAAAGCTAGAGACGAAATGGAGGTGAGGATCCAAGCATAACCCGTGACCAGGCCTACTGGATATCAAAGACTCACAACCGTATCCACTCTCAACCCAGTCAAGACCGTTACATTATGTGTGGTGCGTGGGTGGAAGCCGAATTGCTTTTGTGCTACTCCTGTAGAGGTTCAGTTGCTGGGGAGGAGGCACTGACCTCTAATTCCCTAGCCATCCCTGATGGGCTGAGTGCCCTGAGCTGGGATGGTCCGAGCTGAGTTCTCGAGCTGAACCTTGGACATATTTTGGGTATCATCAAGCATAACAATTCTCAGATCCCCTTCGTCTATCTATATATATTGCAGGTTACAACTTATCATCTAATGAAGAGTCTAGCAGTTTCAATGATTTCCAAGGGAATTTCCAAAGCTGTCTTGTTAACATGAGCTTTTAGTTGGTTGTGAACTATCCCATAATGTATAAATAATTTGTTATCCTCAGCCCTATGTATATTCAACACTATAAGAATAAGGACCTTTTGTGAAAATTTTTTACGACGGTTGCGTTCGCCGTCACAAAAAACGTATTTGAGACAATTTTTTGTGACGGCTGTGTTTGCCGTCACAAAAAGCGTGTTTGTATTAATATTTTGTTAATATTTGTGGCAGCTATTTTTTCTGTCGTAAATAGTGTCATAAACTCAAAAGAAATTTTTGTATTTGAGACAGCTATTTTTCCTGCCTCAAATAATATTTCAAAAACTCAAAAGAATTTTTTATATTTATGACAGCTATTTTTCCCGTCGTATATAATATTTCATAAAATATTAAAATGTTGTTTTAGATTAAAAAATAGTTTATAGTTTAAAGAAGAAAAGCTCTAAAAAAAATTTGTATTGGCCACAACTATTTTTCATGTTACAAGTAATATTTTATAAAATTACGTAGTTTTACATCAAAAGACAATTTCTAGTTCAAAGAAAAAAATTAAACTCTACAAAGTCAATTTTTTATATCAAAACTAGGGGTATCAAAATATGACACAACTCGTTAACACGACATAAAATTAGTGGGTTTGAGTCTTTCTTAAGCTACCTGTTTAGTAAACGAGTGGACCCGACATGATACGATTACAAACGAATCAAGTATTGGTGAAACTAATTAGAAGAAATGTATAAGATATGACTCGTTTATATACCATTTACTTAATTGGACAAGCCGTTCAGAAAAATATTGCATGACCCTCTGTTGATGTATATTCTAACTTCTTTTAGTTTTTTATTGTATATATATATAAAAATATCATTTCAGTATAGTAACAATAATATTATATTTTTTTTCATATGTCACTGAGAAAGTAGATGGTTCGAGAAAGATGTTCAATTTTTTGTACTCATAGATCGTTATGTTTTATTAAAGTACATATTTTACATTTTGTTTAACTTATGTGATTGTTTTTTTTTGATATGAAAATATTACTATGTTTTTGGAAATGTTGGTTATATTTACTTTTGTGTTTATCTATATATTGAATTGGTTAGTTGTACGGATACCAATGAGTCTTTGGTCTAACGGTACTTCTTACATTGCGAAAGCTTGCCTTCTTGAGGTAAAGGGTTCAAGCTCCTTCCCCCTCCAAAAAAAAAAAAAAAAGTTGTACGGAGTGTATTAATTAAAAATTTTTTTTTTTTTATGGCGGTATCGTTGCCGTCATAAATATATCTTCTATTTTTTACGACTGGTATTTGAGGTAGCACTTTTGCCGCCGTGATAAAAGCAAAAGTGTCGGATTTTTTGTGACAACTTATTTACGACAGGGTCTTGCTGCCGTAAATACTATTTGAGATAGACCATTGCTGCCGTAAAAACCTTTTGAGACCACACTTATTATGGTGAGGCAATGCCGTCATATAAAGTATTTGTGACGGCAAATAGACCTTTTATGACAGCATTTTACCGCCGTAAAAATCATTTTTTCTTGTAGTGAAAAAGAAGGTAATTGCTCTCCCACTGCACTTATATACTAAAAAAGATAAATCACATAAACTTCTATATGGTACATGAGAAGTAACTACAACGACAAGCAATCCTAATGTGTTTCATCTCTTGCATGCTCTATTTCCCCGTTGCCTTTGCAATCATATAGTGGCTTTGATAGAACTTCTCCTTTAGCTAACTCAACGTCTCCTTCCATGTCGTTTACAACTTCTAAAGGCTTATAAGTATACCACCACGCACATAGCACATAATAAATGAGATTTATAAATTGTATTCCGCTGGAAAGCCAGTAGAAATTTTCCAGTCTTCCCCTATTGAGGTTCCTATCAGGCAGCCAATTTCTTTCCTTGCCAGTGTATTTGTGAACTGAGGATACCAAAAAGGTACCTGCGTAATGTCCTATCGATGCTACCAAAGAGTAGAGTGCAATCGCCGTGCTTCGCATACTTTCTGGAGATTGATCATAGAGGAATTCTATATGCCCAATTGACAGAAATACTTCAGATACCCCATGGATGCAAAATTGAGGAACCAACCAAAAGACACTTATGGGTATAGTGGCAGTTGGCTTGTCCAGTAAGTTGTGATTTGCCGCCACTTCTTTCCGCTTGATCTCAACCAGTGCTGCAACAATAGTAGCAACAATATTCACCGCGAAGCCTATGCCCATTCTTTGCAAGCATGTGATGCCCGTGGGATTTCCAGTGAACCGACGAGCAAAAGGAACAAAAAGGCGTTCATACAAAACAACACCTACTAACACAGTAATGACACCAAAGATGGACAAACTAGCCGGAGGGATTTGGAAGGAGTGGGATATATGACGATCCATGGTGCGGGCTTGTGGGATGACAAAGCCGTGTGCATGTGATGCAGCTACTAATATTCCAGCTGCCGAGATTGGCAACACCCTTATAATGGACTTTAGTTCTTCAACTCGATGGACAGTGGCTAGCCTCCACAAATTTGGTGAGGTTGAATCTTTTTTATCCTCTTCGGTTACTACTGCAGCTCGATCAAGCCACCTTCAAACATCAAAAACAATACAAACAGTCACATACATTGTCTCCTCAGTCTACAGGGCTATATAGGTTTATAATGATTCTGCGAGAAATCTTTGGGAGAGCTGAGGTGCAACTATGGAGGAAAAATGACTTCCAATTGAGCTTTCATAATAAATTTGTGTTTAACAACTTCTAATCACTTTAAAGGGAGTGCCATCAAAAATTAAATGCTCAAAATCTGTCTTCTTTCTCCTCATCGGGAAGATAGTTGGACAATGCTATTGCAAGTTATTCTAGCAAGCTATGGCAATAAAAGTTGTCAACAAGTGTATACCTTGGTACTTTTAAATCAAACTACTTGCAGCACTATTTCCAAATTCATGAAAGAATACTTAAGTTTTGGTATTAATATATCTTACTTGAATTCATCAGTATGTAGAAGCCTTCCGTTGGATGAAATAGAAGCATCAAGTTCTGTATTCTCGTAAAGGAGACCAGAGTCTGCTGGTGCAACTATTTTATTCTTCCTTACCGCTGCAACAATTACCTGAGCCACTCTGACTAGTGGACTCCCTCCTGGTTTGACTTTCTTATAAAGAGGAGAACCGATAAGGAAAAATATAATTGATATCACCATGGCAACAGCTGGAATTCCATAACCCCAAGCCCAACTCACATTGTCTTGGATATAAACAACAACAGTTAAAGCAGTTAGTGTGGCCATTGCCATGCAAAAATAGTGCCAATTGAAAAAATTCCAGCTGCGAGACTCTATGCCTGCTTTGGACATGTCAAACTGATCAGCAGCAAAAGTAACGACACAAGGCCGAAGGCCACCTGTCCCGAAAGCTGTTAAGATGAGAGAGATGTAAAGAGGCCATAATTGCAGGGATGAAGCTTCTATGCAGTTTTCTTGAGTAGGGCATGGTAGCGGGCGTAGCTGTGGCAGAACTGCTGATACCACGATGCTCACTAGTCCCTGTGACACATGTTTAGCAATTAGCACTACACAATTTAATCAAAGACTTCCATTGATTGATAATGATAGTTTCTTCTTTGCTTCTTTTAGTTTGACATTTACAGTTCGCATCAAATATCTGCACAAAAACTATGTCAGGTATACATACTAGTTGATGTGATATAAATGAGAAAAAATATGTAAAAAGTTTAGAGTTCTAACTATCTTATTCTATAAAATATAAGTAATACTACTTAAACTAAAAAAATAAATTTAAAAAATAGACTTATAATCATAATTATTGATTTCACTGTGTGCCTCAACATTTATTGAAATCCACTACCTATTGAATGGTTGCAATTATCAAATCTATTTTTTAAGTCTTATTTTTTAAGTTCACGTGGTACCGCGCATAAAATATATAAACGGCATTGAAAAAGTGCTCTCTAGTACAATACTTCCTCTTTTTCTTTGAGAGGGCATGACCTATGTAAAACCCGCCTTATTTTATTGTTTATTGTTTATTTTATTATTTCTGTAATCAATGACTACAATAACTTAAATCAAACTCAACAGTTAAAAATTATTTTTTGGTATAATACTAACAATTAATTTTTTGGTATCATAACCGGATTCACATATATACATATATATTTTAAGGGAGCTATAGTTTGAATCTTATCCCCATATATTTTTCTTCCCCTCCTCATTTCTATCATATCAACCATTGATATTTTTTTATTGATATTTTTTTGAGATCATGTATTTTGAAAAAAATTATCAATTTTTTTTTAAATAATGGGTATAAATTAATTTCAAATTTTGTAATTAAATAGAGGAAAGAACGAAAAAAATGTTATTTCATATGGTGAGCACTCGGATTTTATGTTGCATTGTGTTTTTAGGTACGAGTTATGACTAGTTTATAAATATCATATGCATGTATAGTCCTATAATGGGCTACTTACTTTTACCTTTCTAAGTTAATATTTACCTACAAAAGTATTTCCCTATTGTTGTTTATAATTATTAAGAGTGCTAATAACCAGGGGTGGAGCAAGAATTATAGTTTAGAGGGCAAACATAAATACAAAAATTTCAGCTAATAGACAAGAGTCGAGCTAAATTATGAAAAATATCGTAAGATACATGATTAATTTTTATATGGGTCATAAGCCTATTTCAATAATAGATTAAAGCAAAGCACAAAGTTTTTTTAAATATCAAGAATTGTCTATAATTAATTGTATGATAAAATTCTTAAGAATTTCCTTTCGATGAATATAAATAATTGTGATAAAATCATTACTCATTTTGTTACAACCTTAAGACCATCTTCTATCCTATTGAGAAATTAATTATTTTCTCATTTGGAGAGTGGAGAAATTAATTCTTTGAACAACAGAAAACACAACTTTAGGTAAAGAAACTTTGTTCTTTCGCTTCTAACCTTGTTAACGTACCGAAAAAAGTTAGGGGCAACTTTATAATTTTTTGTTGTTCAAAATAAGTGCAATGTATTAAATAAAAAAGATGTATTATTTCTTATCAATATAAATGAGTGATGGCATTTCATATTTGTTCATCGCAATCAAAAAATATTTTTTTTTAAATTTGAGTAGCGCCAATACTAAGCCAATGCTACTAAAAAGAAACAAGGAATGGGGTCACTACAAAAATATATAAAAGTCAAAGGGGCAATGAATTCAATTGAGAAAAATCATGGGTATTCGAAGAATATATATTGAGTAATTCTTAAAAAAAAAAAAAATTGGGGGGGGGGGGGGGGGGGGGGGGGGGGGAATTGCCCCTGCTGATAACACTTGTTAGCAGAGGAATGTTTAAAACAAAAATGTGCCATCATGCTCTTATGCAAACCTTTTGTGAGATCAGAAATAAGGGTGTATAGTTTTTAAAGTCAACAAGCAAATAAAGTTAATATTGTTGAGCATGAGGGTCGATGGAGTAGTAGCCCATATTAGAGGTTGTTATACTTCATATGATGTTATTTGTGGTGTTCATATTTATAATAAACTCAGGTGTAATTTTTATTTTTTTTTATTTGAACGAGGCGTGTAAGTTCAATCATAAGAAATTGTACTTCTCTTTTCTAACTTAGCATGCATGTTACTCTTCTTGATGCCTGCCTTTATCTAGACTTGAACCCTCCATTTTCATAATCTTGCTACCTTGATCAGGTAACCTTTCTCCTCGACTTGAGGAATGTATGAGGTTCAAGCCTCAGAAAGAGGTCGCATTAATAAAAGCCTAGCTAATGAGGTAGGCAAAGGTGTATCCAAGAATTACAAGAACGAGAATACATTATTTGTTTGTCCCATATGAAAATTTAATATTTAGGGTTGTAATCGAGCCGATTGAGCTGAGTGTGAGGGTGTTCGAGCTTGGCTTGGCAGATTTTGCTCAAATTTGAGTCGAGGTTAGCCAAGTGTTGTTTGCGGTTGTCTTAAATGAATTTTGCCATTTTACGCTCAAGCTTCACCCTGCTTTGTTCTCCTCAACAACATAACAGAAAAAAAAAAAAAACACACACACACACACGAAAAATTAAGAGAGAGAGAGATCACCAGTTCATAAATGATGGAACCCACAATGATAGTCCAAAATCGACCGGCAAAGGAGTCCGCAATCAGTGCCCCGGCCAGCGGCGTGAAACTGGAAAGGCCACCAAAGTTCGAAAGAGTGTTGGATGCCTTCACCAGTGGCATGTTGAGCTCTTGGGTTAGATAAGTAATCATGTTAGCATGAGACCCGGTGGCTGCAAATCTGTCACACATTTCATTCGCTGTCACAAGTAAATCATTAGTCCATCAGTCTTCATTTGCTCGTTTATTCATACTTCCTAGACAATAACATTCATTAATTCATTTACATGTTATAACAGGAAACAATTCATTCCTTAAGTGTGGTCCCGTGAGGCTGTATGACCACTTCTGCTAGTTACTTTTAACCTTCATTTTCGATTCTACTAAAGAGCGCACAAACTCAATTTGAAGGAATAAATTGACATAATTGAAAAACTGAAGGGCTATTGAAAATAATAGTCACTCATGTGTGTTACTAGTATTCTCATTTTAGTACGTTTCCACACCATCATATGCCTAATCCGGGTGTTTCATACGCAATCTCCAACAACAGTTAACCCTAAAACCTCTAAATTGTGTTGTAAATGCCATCTTTTATTTTATAACTCCTAACATATGGCTGGATATTTAAAGGAGTTCCCCATAAAAAGAATTACATGTAGACTCATCATATCTTGAGTTAAAAGATTGAATTTAAAAGAAATTTTTACAGCTGAAAGGTTGTAAAAAAAATTTTGCAGGTCATCTTATGTATTTTAAAATGGCTGTTAGCTTTTGGAAGTTAGTTGCAAAACCACAAACATATGATCACAAAGCTGCTGAGAAACAATTATTGGTACCATGAAAATGACCAAATAGACAAATACAAAGGATCTCCTCATTTACTGCCAAAGTATTCGTTTTCGACACATAAAACGTGGGTGCATCATGTAAATTTTGTCAATTTAAATAGAGCCGACTAGTGCCGAATAATTTATATTAAATTTATATTAAGTTTTTGGGTCCCACTAATATTCTTTTGACAAAATGTATTATAAAGCGGAGAACACTATGGTACCCTCTTTTCACTCTTTTTGTATCCTATGGAAAGTTGTTAAATAGAACATTCCAAAAAGTGGAAAGTATGCCTAAAAAAAGTGGTAAAATTTTATACAAAATTATTTTAAGTGAACTAAAAAGGTGGTATGATTAAAAAAAAAAAAAACTAAAACTAAAAAGGTCTTGATTAACCCTAAAAGTTGATAAGCTTATCCCAAAAGGATGATAAATTCACTAAAACTTAAGACTAGATAAACTTTATGTGAAAGGTTTATAAACATTACAAAAAGTGATAAATTAAAGCCAAAAATATATTAACTATATGCTATTTTTACCCCTTTTTTCTTTTATTTAAAGGGTAATTCTTTATGTATCAAATTTTTAAACCAAAATTTGCATCAAATCAACTGCAGTCTTTAGATCAATGATGAGACCTATTGATCTAACGGTTGCAAGTGATTTAGTGCAAGTTTTAGTGCACATAACATTACTTTTATTTAAATTAAGATTCATTTTCACTTTCACGAAAGTTTTGTTGGTTTTAAGGATGGTGTTCTAAAAATAAGCACCTACTATTGAACACACTCCCAAAATCATTAGTCAAACAAAATGGAAATGCTCGCTAATAAATAAGCATGTTGATAGGAAAGCCAAACAGCATGGATTGGTTAAATGGTTGAACAAAGGGGGGAGTGCAAAAAACGCATATTTTAAGTTCGAGTATTTCTTATTTTGCAAAACTTGAGTTCAGCTCATGCACATCATTTACAAGTAATCGTATTCTTTTGAGATATGCATTACCACTATTTTTTAGTGCAAAAGACACATAATAGAGATGATTTTCCCTTGCAAAAACTGAAAAATAAGGAAGCTAAAGTAGCAATAGACTCTAGTTGGAAATTGACTGGACACACCAGACTTTGACTTTAAAAATGAAAAATTTAACGGAAAGTGTAAAAAATTTGGATGCCATCTTTCATATGTATTTTGGAATAGCTGTGTGCTTTTGAAGTTACATCCAAAACCACAACCTTATGAAGTAACGTTATTCACCAAGCTCTTACGAAACAGTTGTTGACGACACCTTAAAATGACCAAACCAAAAAACAAATATCACCTCCTCACTTAGGGCGAAAGTATTCCTATTCTGCCCCTTAAAATGTAGTCAGAAACAATGTGGGTGTTTCATGTGCCTTACAAATTCTGTCCATTTTAACAAATTCGAATCATATGTTGTTAAATTTGTTGAATTCTATATTTTATTTTTCGCATGTGTTTAATCCCACATAAGTTTACACATGAATCTTGGGTATATATGTAGCAATAATGAACCCAAAAAAACTTATTGGTTAGTTCTTTTTGGGTGAGTTCCTGTGGTTATTATATGTGGTATCAGTGTCGACTAGTGCACATGCGTGTATGGGTTCAGAGGCACTATATTGTGGGTTCAGTGTTCACTGGGGCTGACCACGAGCCGATTGTAGTATTTGTGATTGATTGCGGGTCTGTCATAAGGGCGTAAGAGAATAAAAGATGGGAGATTGTGACGACTCACATTGGCGCTAAGCAATTGTAATTTGGGTTCATTATTCCTACATATATATATAAAATTCCCAGTATAAACTTCTAATATGGGATTCAATGCACGCTAATATAGTTCATAACCAAAATTCAGTGAGAAACTTAGTGGAATTTATGAGATTCAAAACTTTAGAGGATACATATCTATGTGTAAAACAATGATGTGAGTTTTTTTCCTTTCCTTCTTTAAAGAGAAGCTAATTACACAGTTTGTCATCTTTAAATAAAACAAATAAATAAATAAAAATATCATCTTTAACTGGCCGATGCAACTCTTCAAGACATCGGTTCTTCCACCTTTTTAGCTGAAAACTAGTGAAATTAAGACCAACACTCATGAAAGTTTTGTTTGTTTAAAGGCAAAGGCTGATGTTTTCAACATATACACATCCTGTTAAAACACTTTCGGAATTGTTAGTTAAATGACACAAAAAGCATGTTGATAGGGAAGCTAAACAGCACAGATTGGTTCAACAGTTGAACAAGGAGAAGAGTGCAAAAAAATACACAGTTCTAATTTCAAGTCCTCTTAGCTTTACTAAATTCGATGCACGTGATTTATGAGTGATTGCATACATATGAGATATATATTGCGACCATTCATTAGTCCAAAAGACGCGATAGGGAACGAAGATTTTTCTTAGAAAAATAAATATAAGAAAGCTAAAATAGCAACACACTCTAATTGGAAAACAGAGCGACAATTAAGCAGGCAAGGCTTTGACAAGAAAATTCTCTGAAGATATAGTTCCGTAGTTTGCAACTTGAGGTTTAAGCATGCAGGTGTTTGTCATCATCATAGGTGACCCACCAAAACAAAACGAATGAGTAAGGTGGGAAAAACATGGAAGTGCAAACTCACCAAGAATGAAGGGCATTGTTTTGATTCCTCCAAGCTGTTTCTTCTTCTTCTCCTCCTTGTTAATTTCTTTCTGCCCATCCTCACAATTTTGAGCCATATTCTTCTCTGACTGCATCTCTCTCTCCATGTTTCAGGGTAAGCTCCAAGCACTCTTTATAGGCAATTGCTCATCAAGAGAAGAAAGTGAGGTGTGAGATGAAAAGGAAGACTGGGGTTGGGACCAGAAAAGTGACCTGATTGGCATGTGATGTGACGTCAAAATAATTAATATTATCTCCCATATTGAGCTTGTGCACATAAGCACCTAAATCATGGGCCAAGGGATCTTGGAACAATCTGCATTTCTATAAATAATGAATTTCTTAGGCAATTCTTACAAAATATGAAAACTCATCCAGGTTAGTAATTAGCCTTCTTAAAAAGTTTTAACTTAGCCTTTGTCTTTTCTATGTTTAACGAATCATTTTACTTTAATCAATTGGGAAGAAATTCAAAATGGTCATTTTTTTTTTGTCAACATTCTGATAATAAATCAAGGGTTTTTTAGGTTTGAATACATTTTTTTAGACTTATTTGAGAAGAAGTATATGGATATAATAAAATATCTTGTGATTTGATATAAAATTCAAATAACATCTGAATTTTTTTATTCACTTGTCCTTCCTTAAATTATGCATAATTTCTATTCGTTGACTCTTCTCTCTCTCCTCCTATTTTCTTTCTCTATCTCTCATTGATAATTTTTTTTTAAATATGTAAAGATTTGATTTAATTTGATATTTTTATCTCTCTCCCACTAGTCTCTCTCTCTCACTCCCTCCCTCCCTCCTATATTCTCTCACTCTCTCTCCTTATTTTCTCTATCTCTTTATATCAACATTACAACAACACAATTACACTAATCAGCTACAATTGTCATATAATAGACCAAATAGTTACTCACGTGCTCTAATAAACCAAACAGTGACACCAAACAATTACACAAAATTATAATACCAACCTAATTTGTTATTCAGTTGTTTACATAAATCAAAGAGTTGTACCATTTAGTATCACGATATAGTTACACTAATTATATACACCAATTTGGTATATGGTAAACTCTTTTGTGTAATGATAAACTCAATTTGGTGTATATAAATGATATAACCATATCGTGATATTAAATAGTGTAACTATTTGGTTTATGTAAACAGCTGAATGACAAATTGAGTTGGTGTTGTAATTTCGTGTAATTATTTAGTGTAACTGTTTGGTGTATTATAGGGTAATTGTAACTAATTGGTGTACCTGATTGATGTAATTATGTTGTTGCAACGTTGATATAATGAGAGAGAGAATAAGGAGAGAAAAAGTAACGATGAGAGAAAATAAGGGGAGAGAGAGAGAGTTAGAAAGACAGAAAAAATAGGGGAGAAATATGAAAAAATTAAATCAAATCTTTACATATTTGAAAAAATAAATGAATTATCAATGTGAGAGAGATAGAGAGAAAATAAGGAAGAGAGAGTGAGAGAATAGTGAAGAGAGAGGGAGAGAGAAAGAGATAGTAATGGAGTAATAAATGACGTTTTAGTCTTTTTTCAAAAAAAAAATGTACTTAGGTTTAAATAAGTTTTTTTAATGCAGTTTAACTCAATTAAGTCCAAATTGTTGTACCGACTTCCAAATTTCCCATAAATCAACTATAGCTGCGAAGGAAAAAACCGAAAAGACATTACCTTGTAAGGTGAAAAAGGCCAGATAAATTCACCTAACCCATTCCTTATCTCGCCTCTTTGTTCAACATCTCTTGGATCTAAGAAGATGGAACCATTACACAGGAGGGTGAGATTGAGCCTTTATTCATCTGCTTTGCTACAAAATTCGCTAATTGATTTCCTGTTATTCTTGTTGCTTGAAAGATTAAGCTTGGGATCTGATCTGCATAGACCCAAATATCCTTATAAATCAGTTCAACTTCTAGGATTGAAACATAAGGATGCTTTTGTAGTACATTCATCAGAGTCTTTGAGTGAAACTCCACGATTACTTGATGGTAGGCTGTTTCTAGGGCCAATTTGCATCCCCTTCGAAAAGCAAAAGCCTCAACAATCAGAGGGGAGGCTGCTTTAAAGGTCCAGATGCTCCTGTAAGCAAACACCCTAGGTGGTTGCGTACCACTACACCAAAAGCTCCTCACTTTGTTTTGACAAGGAAAGATCCATCGCAATTAATCTTGACCTATCTATTGGGGGGTGCTTTACAGATATGAGGGTCCATGCTTTGTGATTGCTTTTTTTGTTGATTATTTGGGGATTTTTGTTGTTCCACAAGAGCTTCAGAGGCCTCATGGAGAACTATTCGCCATGTTGGGGTCTTGTGGTGAAAGATCCAATCATTCCTTCCTCGCCATATGCGCCAGAGTATGTGTGCTATTAGTGATTGGCCCTCTGTGTTTGCCTCCTTCTTGGTCCCTTGTAAGTGCTAAAGAAGCCATTCCTCCATTCTGGTAAGGTTTTGTCTTTGAATCTCAATGGTCAAAGGGGATTTTCGCCAGATCTGATGTACCCACAAACAAAGCAAGAACATATGTTTAGTAGTCTCCTCCTCCTCCCCACAAATATGGCACACATGATTTTGGTTTATCTTCTTCCTCCATAGTTTCTCTCGTAGCTAGGGCTCCATTTGCCACCTTCCATAGGAAAGATTGAATCTTTGTTGGTACTTTTTACCTGCCATATTGTTGCCCATTACTCTTCTGTTGATCAGTAGGATGATAAGGGTTTTCCTTCTGCACCTTTATCTTAGATATTTGAACCAAAAGGTTGTATCCACTTTTGATTGTATGGGGCCCATTCTTTGTATATAACCACCTCACCAAGTTTTCTTGTGCCGTTTCACTTGGTGGAATAGCTAAAATTTCCTTAGCTACTTCCTTAGGGAAAGTCTCTTGCACTAATTTAGTTTTTCATTACTTTCATGGTTGTGCTACCAACTCCTCCACTCTATTTACATATTGTTCATAAGATTTTGCACCTTGGTACACACACATCTTGCCAACATTTGATTTTGCTTCCATCCCCAACTTGCCAATAGGTGTCTATATTTAGGACATTTCTTCCTTTTAATATTCTTTTCCAAAACCATGAATCCGATGATTTTGGTCTAACATTCACTTGGACTTGTCCTTTTCAATTTAATCCCCTTAAGCTTTTGTGTTTCCATTGCTTTGTGAAACATTTTACTGAGACATTCTGTGACCAAAATGAAGAGGTAGGGAGAGATGAGATCCCCTTGTCGTAGTCCCCTTGATGGGTTTATCTTAAGTTCCCTTTGCCCATTAATAATAATAGTGTATCTTACTGTGCTTACGCAACGCATATTCAGCTGGACACATTTAGAATGAAATCCCAGTTTCAACAGCATGTCTCTTAGGAAGTCTCACTCAACTCTATCATATGCCTTTGCCATGTCAAACTTTAAAGCCATTTAGTACTTTTTGGCTTTCTTCTTTGCCTCATAAAGTGTGACGCCCCTAAATCCGGGGGTCCTTTCTCAATTTTTTGATCACCCATCAACCCACGGAATACCCGTGGATACCGTATAACTCGTTACCACGTTGTTACATCTCATTTACCGTTATCATAACAAAATGAAATTTAGGCAGAGTCTCCTTTGCACGGGAGCTCTATCCAATACATTAGTTGTTCATACATTAATCATACGACCATTCCAAGGTCCACATCCCAAAGTATAGGACTTAAAATTTAATCATTCATATCATCCAAAGAAAAGATCTTAATATATGAAAGCTCGGAAGCGTTGAAGTTAAAAAAAATCAGGTTTAGGAAAGAAGTACCGGTACCTGCAATAAGGAGTACCGGTATCTGAGGCATCTGGAAGCCAGGTATCGATACTTGTAACCGTTGGTACCAGTACCTAGGCCCACGGGCAACGTGGTACCGATACCTGTGAGCATAAGTACCGGTACTTGAGCCCTCTGGATACTAGATGCTTGAGGCCCAGATTTCAACTTTTAACCCCCACAAACTCATACAACACCCATTCATAATGAGATTACATGTCCAAATATAAAGTATCCTTACAAGCCTTTGTCAAAATACAAATTTTGTATTACAACATGTACAAGGCCAAATATAATATTTATACAAGGTCTTCCATTCCAAAATCTAGAGCCACAAGCCGGCTCTATCGTCAATACAGGTCCAAGTGAGGGCCGTCAGTTGCAACCTATCCAACACTTGAAATGTATTCTCATAAAGGGTGAGTCATGCTTAATAGGGTATCTCCTAAGGTGGTCACTTCCCAAACCAGGTGCATATGAAATGTCACATGCAAATCATCATATCATGAATCCATTCAAACACATACTTTTCATAAATGAATGTTACAATTCCATGTCATGCCATGAGATGAGAACTCATGCATGCAATGCAACTTGAGCCCCACCAGCTCCCATAACACATGCTATGCATTCGTATACATCTGGAGATTCCAAGTCCCCGCCATTGATGTTGGACATCCAATGACTATTTTATAAAAATCTTGTGTCTTTCATGGGGTAGGTATTTATGGACTTACACCAATGGTTCCGCGTATACCGACAAACTTTATAGACTCAATTCCAACTGGAATTCATATCCGAAATTATCGGGTCTTGCACCTGAGGGAGAATCTAGCTCTTTTTGTTAACCCCGGCACATTTTTCAATTCAAACCCGCGTGACTCATCTAGACCTAGGTCCAACTTTTCCGACACCACGTATCAACCTACCAAGAATGGTGTTTGACCAAAAACTTGCACACATACCCACACTTATGTTGGATGCCCACGAATGCGATGCTACCCATGCATATGCAATTAAAATGTATAATTACAATTCATATCATTTTGTTCATCATATCATATAGCATATAATAAACATGTCCATTTTTCACAACATTTCCAAGCATGCCATATGTGATATTAATCCCAATAACATGCTTGAATTTTTAAGCATTTTATCAAACACTTAATAGCCAAAATTATGTAAACACATAGCATGCCCCAAACAACACATTTCATCAAGCCCAATTCAAACAAGAAATGGTTTTAGCATATTTTGATACACATTTTCCATATTCTAGCTATACTAAGTGTGAGCTAATAAATGAGAATTCATCTCTATCACCTTACTCATTTCATATTACAACCCTATGTTGGAAATAAACCTATATAGGAGGGAATCCTACCTCTTGAAGCATAAGCACGCGTAGTAGAAGTCACAAGAAGCCCAAATCAACCATTCCAAGCTTTAGCCCCAAATTCCCGTCTTTGAGATTTTGGAGAAAAATGTGATCTTTGGTATAGTTGCATAGCTCTCGTTGTGTACAACAGCTTTAGTTCTTGGTCCAAAGCGATCAAACGGTTGGATCTTCGTAGGTCGAAGAAGAAAGGTGGAAGAAGTTTGGAGAATCTCTCTCTCTTTCTCTATCGGAAGTTGCAGGCTAAGAATGTAAACCCCCACACTTTTATATTATATATATATATAGCGAGCAATTCATAATTTCCTTGAAATGTAATATGTGTAAGGATGTATGCATGGACTAGGTAGATTGTAAATGTAGAAAAAAAAAATGTTCGTGTTGTGAAAATAGGGTAAATAGTAGTTGGAACTTGGTTTTGATTTGTAGATGTATGAAATGGGGTGTAATAGAACTTGTAGGTATCAAGTTTTAGGTGGAAAACCATGTTAAACATGTATGTGATGGATTTGGTTGGCTTAGGAATGGATTGGAAATGAAAAAGGGATGAAACAGGCTGTGAACAGTGCACGTGAACAGTGCACTGGTTGCAACTTCAAGCGCGATTTCGACCTTGATGCAGGCAATATCTGTAAAACCCGAGGAAATTTAAACTTTTGAGAAAAAGGGCAAAATGGTAAATTGCCACTATGGTACAGGTTGTAAACCTGAAATTTTCTAGAGCTCGGATGACGAAACGGACATCACCGTTGGATTCGTCTCGCGAAACGTAGTTACCCTGTCAAATTTCATTGAATTCCGAGTTAGTCGGATTTTTCGCGTTTTATGAGGCGGTCGAACCTCGGGAGACCCAAAAACGAGATTCTGAATAAAATTTTAAATTTTGAAAAATAAATGACGGCAAGTTAAAATAAAAATATTTTGAACTTGAATCGGAGCGAAATTTAATCGTTTCGGGGCTAAAACGGACCCGGGAAATAAGGGTCGTGTGGCGCATTGAGGGCCAAGTATTTAAAGGGTATTTAAAGGGGAGAAAATTAGATTTTCTCCCCATTTTTGTTCAGCCGATACACGTGAGAGGAAGAGAGGGAAAAAACAAAGTTTTCTCCACCTTCTCTCTACGATCTACAACGATTGAGAGCTCAAATCAACTCGAGCCAAGAGAGAAAGTTGTTCTCCTCGCCAAGGACTACAAAATCATACCAAGAAGGTCGGGTTTGGGCGAAATTCGAGGAACGAGATTTTGGGAAGCTAGGGCTTAGAGCTTGAATCGGGTCTTGGAGCTTCCTACTGTCGTTCCTTACGCTTCAAGAGGTAGGGTTTCTTCCTACTAAGGTTTATTCCAAACCTATAATGTTTTAATGAAATGGGTAGGATGATAGGATGTGTATCTCTTGCCTATTTGTTTGATTTGGGTGAAATGGTTATGGAATTGGGTAAATATCAATTCTAATTGGATTGGTAATTAGAAGTTTCTAAATGAGATTTCTAGAATTGGGTACATGAAATTAATCCAATGTGAATCTTGGGTTATATGGAATTGTGGGCATGTTATATGTTTATGTATATGCCTTGAGGAATTTAAGATGTTGATAACATGATTATGTGACAACATGCTTGGAAATTGTTTTATGGAAATTATATGCTTATGATATGATTTTGTTATGAAGTGTGTGAAATGTGTTGTAAATGTTCATATGTTACTCATACCATATTGAACATTGTATTATTGTTGCAATGGGACATCACATTGCATATGCACGGGAACATCGCATTTAGTGGGTGTGTGTGCATGGTGGTTGTCTTCACCAAGTTTGGTGGACGACGAGTGGGCTCGGGTGATACGGGTCGATGACCTAGTCGAGTCTCACGGTTTGCATGGTTGTTAGGGTTGGGGTAGCAAGAAGGGCTAGACTATCCCTCGGGTGAGAGACCCGGTGATTGGATACGCACTCCGTTGGTATATGAGCCCATAAAGTGTGTCGGTGTACGCGGAACCGTTGGTGGAAGTCCATGAATTCCGTGTAGGTTGGGTGACCTTTGGTGTGAGTCCATGAACATCCACCCCTATAAAGACCCTAGAATGAAATGTCATTTGATGTGCAACATAAATGACGGATTGGTACACATTGGCACTTGCATGTGTAGAGGAGCCGGAAAGGGCTCGGTTGATATGCATGAGTGGGTCTCACCTCATTCCATAGCATGACATTGCAAATTCCATCATTGAATATATTTCCTTGCTTGGAATGTTATGAATTGTTGATTTTGGCATGTGAACATTTCATATGCATTTAGGTTGGGGAGTAGCCTCATTAGGAGATACCCTATTGAGCGTGGCTCACCCTTTGTGGGAAAAACATTTCAGGTGCGGGGTTTACACCGGCGGACGGCTCCCATTTCGAGCCTCAAGGTTGAAGAAAGCCGACTTGTGGCTTTTAGGGTTATTTTGTAAAGCTTTTGTAAGAATTCCATTTTGATATGTAAATATATGGAATCAATTATAATAGAACTTGTACAAACCATGTTTTATATGGAAATCCTTGTCAAACATGTATTTGATGAATTGGGAAAGGTTTTGAATGGATTGGAAATGAAAAATGGTTGAAAATGGCAAAACTGGGCAGAGAGTACCGGTACTGGGTACCGGTACAGTATGGTACCGGTACTGTGTACCGGTACCCCCTTTCCAGTAGGTTAACAGTACCGGTACTGAGTACCGGTACATCGGGGTACCGGTACGGTATGGTACCGGTACTGTGTACCGGTACACTCTCCAAAATTTACTGATTTTTAAATTGATTTACCCTATTTTCAATCTATGTTTTCCCTTCCTCCAATGATGTAAATTGACTATAATGGAGTGTAAATCAAGGTGCGTTGGGTCTTGGTTAAACCAAATGAATAATTGATTTCAATTTACAGTTGTGGGTTATGATTCCGGTTAAAGGAATATTATTTGACGTGGTGTCGAGTTTAAGGGACATTCACGGATACTTCCGCGGGTTGACGGTTGGTCAACGGTTAATATAGGACCCCCGAAAATTGGGGTGTCACAATATCTCTCAAAACTCCAAACATGAAAGTTGTAGATTTATTTCTTAGCATTCCATAGCATCTTGAATCATCTCAATCGGAACTCGGATGAGAGAGTTATGCCCAGATAACGAAGCGATGTCGAAATAGTCCAATTAGTTTCGTTTTGCATTTAATGTCTTCATTTGCATCCTAAATCAAAATATAAGAATAATGAGTACATTTAGGCTTCAAATAAGTATAAAAGGCTTTAAGAAGCACCCTTTATCACCTTTTATTTGTAAACACCGCAAAATTTCATTAATAGCTGGTTTAGATGGGTAAAATAGAAACTTTAGTGTTTCGGGTGTACATTGACTTTGGTTTTGAGATAAATCATAAAAATAAATTTTTTTAGGTTAAAATAAAATTAAAAATGAATCCGGAACGTCGAAAAACCTTAGGGTAGTCATATGGATCAAATTGAAGATTCTTAGTGGGAAAATCGTAATTTCGGAGAAGACCAAAACAGTCCATGAACAGTGAATTTCAGGGCTGATATGTTTTAAACTCATTTTCATCCCATTTGCCCTCATTTATTTCACTCCACTCACACCCCCACACCTCTTGGAACCCTAGAGAGCATTAAAGAGGAAGAAAGGAAAGGGAAAAACAAGAGATTTAAGGGTAGATTCAAGATCAAAGCTCAAGTTCTTCATACAAACTAAGGATTCAAGATAGGGGTTTCCTTCCATTCACTTACATTGAGGCTAGGGTTATTTTATATGTATGATTTGGACTTCTAATCATATCTATTTGCTATGGGTTCCTTGTCTCTTGGTATTATTGTAAACTTTATTATGTTTTGAGAAAAGTTATGGGTGGAGAGCCATAAAAACCTTAGTTTGTGAGAAACAAAGATTTCTCTCTCTATCTTCACTCAAATTTGGCTTTGAAAACTATAGTGCTTTGTGTTGAGTATTGAAATGCTATTGTGCATGATCTCTTGTATTTTTCTTCATTGATTATTTGAAATTGTCTCATGATGGATTTGTGGATTTTATGGAATTTGCTTGAAAATTTGGGGGGTTTATGGTATTGTTGGTTATGTGAGATATTTTTTGGTATTTTATCTCTTGCGTGGTTGTACGATACGAACATGGATTACTATTGACCGGGTATCATATGGTGGGTAGACGTCTTTGTATGCCACGCGGGTATGAACTTTTCCTACCACATGGAGTGGGTAGATGCCTTTGTATGCCGTGTGGGTATGAACTTTTCCTATCACTAATGATCATGGATTAGTAACGTGGGTTGTGTCGGACATACATTGTGGGTTATCGTGCATTGTACCAGAAATGGTTTCGACAAGAGTTTCGGGAAGTATGGGATTCCGCGAGAACTTGTTGGAAACTGTTTATGGTAGAATGGATTATCAATGGTATATTGTGTTTATTTATCCATTTCAATTATTGTTGCTATCTAAACTTGAGATCTGTTTAAATGTACTCGTTTTACTTCAAATGTTATATATGTTATTTGTGAAATGAGACCGACCGTTTTATATACTTTTCTAAACCTTGTTTGGGTTTGGGAGGATTTTTCTACAGAACTTCGTGCTTACCCCCTACAGTTGAACATTTTTCAGATTTTGTGCCAGAGGATGAGCTCGGTGCTAACGAGCCGGGCCATGGAGAGGCTTCACTAGAGGGATACTTGGATCCCGAGTGGGACATCTAGAGATGTCGTTTATTTTTCTTCTAGACTAGAATATTCTTTTGAAACACTGTGTAGTCTAGATTTATTTTGTAATTTCCGCTGCGAAATAATAGTTATTTTTTTTTTTTTGGGAATGTAAAGGCCAAAGATGGCATATTCTTTTGGGATAATGATGTAAATGTTGTGAATGATTTTTATGAAGTCTTATTTATGGATGGTTTATGTTAGTGCTCTCATGATGTAAATGGTTTTAGTGTGTAATGTCGTCCAGGGTGGTTTTGGGGGCGTTACAAATTTTGGTATCAGAGCTTTGGCTTTAGGTCTTACATGGGAGCTGTAGGTTATGGATTACCATTAGAGATGTAGGTTTAGGGTGAAGGAAATTGTTAAGTTAAATTTTGTATATGCCTTGTGCTTAAATCAAGACATCCTACATATCACTTTAGTTTATATCTTGCACATCAAGGAAACTAAATTGTGGATTGATGTGCAGGATGGACGGTACACGGGACGAGGACGTGGACGTGGTTGTGGTCGTGGAGGCCAAGCAAATCCACCACCACCACCTCCCGATGCCATGCAAGGCATCTATCAATGCTTGAGGGAGCTCACCACTTTGGTACAAAACCAAAATGGAAACAACAACCATAATTGTGGAGCTCATCCTCTCGCTCAAGTACCGGGCAATGGAAACGGAGATCGAAGGATGGTAGTTCTTCGAGAATTTCTGAGGCAACGCCCACCCAATTTCCAAGGGAGCTTCAATCCTTTGGACGCGGATAGATGGATCCGCCGAGTGAAGAAGATTTGTGACGGCATGGGAGTTGCCGAGGACTTAAGGGTTGGCTTGGCGACCTACTTGTTTGAAGGAGAGGCCGACCATTGGTGGGAATCCATAAAGAGAAGGCGGAACACCGATGCACTCATTTGGGAGGAGTTCGACCAAATCTTCCAAGACAAGTACTTCCCTGAATCAGTTAGAGATAGAATGAAGGCCGATTTTCTTGCTCTACGACAGAGCAGCATGACGGTGGAAGAGTACGAGAGGAGGTTTGACGAGCTATCCCGTTATGCTACAGAGTTTATATCTACTGAGGCCGACAGGGGCAAGCGCTTCGAGCAGGGACTGAGGCCGGTCATCCGGGAGAAGTTGGTGGCTCTCAAGATCAGGGAGTATGGGGATCTGGTTGATAGAGCTGCACTTGTGGAGAGAGACATGGAGGATACTCAGCGGCGACAGAGCCTTATGAGGGGAGGTCCGATCAGGACAAGTGCTAGCGGCAGTGGAGCACAGAGGCCGATACCATACCGTCGCCCAGACCAGGCAAGCGGACATAGACCGCCGGTAGCTCAAGGAGCAGGAGGTGTACCGGGGAGGACAGCCACCGACCCCCGTCACTGTTTTGCATGTGGAGAGTTTGGGCACTACAAAAGTCAATGCCCATCGTTTCCACCAAGGACCAATCAAGCAACCGGACAATTACCAGCAAACAACCCACCTCTACAAAGGCCAACACAGCAGAGACCGTTACAAGCTCAAGCCCCCGGCGGCGCAAATTAAGGAAGGGTTTTTGCTTTGACCCAACCGGAGGAAGATGCCTCCAATGCAGTAGTTGAAGGTATCGTCCTTCTCTACAATTCTTCGGCCCGAATCTTATTTGATCCCGGTGCTACACATTCGTTTATACGTACTTTATATGCTCATAATTTGGGATTGAAATTCGAGAAGCTAGAACATGCATTGAATGTGGACTTGCCTACGGGAGAACAGTTGGGTACCAACCGGGTCTGCAAGGGTTGCGTGCTTCGTATTGGGGAGCACGAATTGATTGTGGATTTAGTTGCTCTAGATATGAAGGGATATGACGTGATATTCGGGATAAACTTGTTATCCGCTTTCCAGGCGATCATGGATTGTTTTTGCAAGCGGATTACATTTCAGTTACCAGGAGGGGTAGTTTTCAGTTTCATCAATGACCGAAGTTTTTTCCATCCATTTCCTACTATGGGTAGTAGATTCTTGAAAGCGAAGGCGGGAAGCCATTTGAATTTCTTAGCTAGTTTGATGGGAGACGATCGGGATAAATTCCATGAGGATGTGGTGTTGATAGTGTCGGATTTTCCGGATGTCTTCCCAGATGAACTACCCGGGTTACCGCCACACAGGGAGATTGAGTTCAAGATTGATCTCTATTCGGGAACCGAACCCATATCCATTGCTCCCTATCGAATGGCACCTTTGGAGTTGAAGGAGCTAAGGAAGCAATTAGATCATTTGTTTGCCATTGGGTTTATACGTTTGAGCACCTCACCTTGGGGAGCCCCGGTCCTCTTTGTGAAGAAGACGGATGAGACACTACAGTTGTGCACGGATTACCGAAGGTTGAATCGGGTTACCGTGAAGAATAAATACCCTTTGCCCCGAATTGACGATTTATTTGATCAGTTGAGGGGTTCGAAGTACTACTTCAAGATTGATCTTCGCACATGGTATCATCAATTACGGATTAAGGAGGAAGATATTCCTAAGACTGTTTTTTCGTACTAGGTATGGTCATTCCAAGTATACGGTGATGCCGTTCGGATTGACTAATGCACCAGCAGCCTTCATGGATTTGATGCACAGGGTATTCCGGCCGTACCTTGATCAATTTGTCATCGTGTTTATTGATGACATATTGATTTATTCACGGACTCAAGAGGAACATGCATGTCATCTCTCTATTGTGTTACATACATTGAGAGAACATAAGTTATATGCGAAGATGAGTAAATGCGAGTTTTGGATGAAGGAAGTAAAATTCTTGGGTCATGTTGTGTCCGAGTAAGGGGTAGCTGTTGATCCCGCAAAGATTGAGGCCGTGATGAAATGGGAACCATCGAAGAATGTGACCGAGATACGTAGCTTCTTGGGTTTAGCAGGTTACTACCAGAGGTTCGTAGAAGGGTTCTCAAAGCTTGCGATGCCGATGACTCGCCTTACAAAGAAGGGAGAAAAATTCGTGTGGACTCAAGCGTGTGAGCTAGCCTTTCGCACCTTGAAGGAGAAGTTGATGACGGCTCCTGTCCTCATTATTCCGAGCAGTGGGGAAGGATATGATGTGTACACAGATGCTTCGCTACGAGGCTTGGGATGTGTTCTAATGCAAGGAGGGAAGGTAGTTGCTTATGGCTCGAGGCAACTCAAAACTCATGAGCAGAACTATCCCACACACGACTTGGAGTTAGCCGCTGTGGTTTTTCCTCTTAAGTTGTGGAGGTGTTATTTATATGGAGAGAAATTCCAAGTGTTTTCCGACCATAAGAGCCTCTAATATATCTTCATGCAGAAGGATTTGAATCTCCGCCAAAGAAGGTGGATTGAGTATTTAGAAGACTACGATTTCACGCTCAATTACCATCCAGGGAAGGCCAATGTAGTCGCCGATGCACTTAGCCAAAAGTCTTGGGGTGAACTCAATGTTCTTGCAAGTAAATGGAAGTGGAGGGATGCCCTTGGAGACTATGATCTATGGGTTGGAGAAGATAGATCTCTGCCATGCCTATTCAACCTTGTAGCCCAACCTACCCTCCAACGTAAGGTTGTGGAGTTACAACGCTTGGATCCTGACTTAGAGTCAATTCGAGCTAAATTGGAAAATGGGGAAGAAATTGAAGGTTGGTCTTTGAGAAATGGAGAACTGAGATATGGGGAGAAGCTATGTGTTCTCGATGATTCGTCCCTAAAGGAGGAGGTACTTGGAGAGTGTCATAGCTCTAAGTTTGCTATCCACCCTCGTAGCACAAAAATGTATAGGGATATGAAGCGCCAATATTGGTGGAAGGGAATGAAGAAGGATGTGGCAAGGTTCATAGCATGATGTGATGTGTGTCAGCAGGTGAAGATCGAACATCAAAAGCCAGGAGGATTACTACAGTCTTTGCCTATACCAGAGTGGAAGTGGGATCACATCACCATGGATTTTGTGTCGGGTTTACCACGAACGTCGCGCGGGCATAATGCAGTATGGGTCATTATGGATAGACTCACCAAGTCCGCTCATTTATTGGGAATGAAGACCACGGACACATTCGAGACCTTGAGCCAGCTTTATATCCGGGAGATTGTACGATTGCATGGAGTTTCGCTTTCTATTGTGTCGGATCATGATTTTCGGTTTGTGGCGTGCTTCTGGCAAAGTCTACAACAAGCCATGGAGACAGAGTTACATTTCAGTATAGCGTTTCATCCCTAAACGGATGGCCAATCCGAGAGGGTGATACAGATTGTGGAGGATATGTTACGTGCTTGCGCGTTGGACTTCCAGGGGAGTTGGAGCGATCATTTGCCATTGGTGGAATTTGCATACAACAACAGCTATCAGGCAAGCATCGGAATGGCGCCTTATGAAGCATTGTATGGAAGACCGTGTAGATCTCCTACTTGTTGGTTGGAAGCCGGAGAAAGTAGCTTGTTCGGACCGGACATTGTTCGAGAGACTACAGAGAAGATCCAACTAATCCGGGAGAGACTACGCACGGCGCAGAGTAGACAGAAAAGCTATGCGGATCAACGACGAAGACCCTTGGAATTTAAAAAGGGGGATTATGTATTTCTCAAAGTGTCACCCAAAAATGGAGTGTTTAGATTCAGCAAAAAGGGAAAGTTAGCACCAAGATATACCGGGTCATTTGAAGTTATCAAAGTTGTGGGCAAAACGGCTTATCAGTTGCGGTTACCCTCTCAGTTGTCGGGGGTACATGATGTGTTCCACGTGTCGATGCTGAGAAAGTGTCAAACGGATGCAACGCCGGTCGTAGACTTGGAAGATATTGAAATTCAAGACGGAGCAACCTATGAAGAACAATCGGTGAAGATTTTCGACGCCAAGGAGAAGGTGCTTCGCAACAAAGTCATCAAATTGGTGAAAGTCTTGTGGCAACACCATGGAGTGGAAGAAGCTACTTGAGAACCGGAGTTAGAGATGCGAGAGAAGTATCCGTATTTATTCACTACTTGAGGTAAGTTTCGAGGACGAAACTTTCTTTAAGGGGGTGGATTGTAAACCCCCACACTTTTATATTATATATATATATATATATATATATATATATATATATATATAGTGAGCAATTCATAATTTCCTTGAAATGTAATATGTGTAAGGATGTATGCATGGACTAGGTAGATTGTAAACGTAGAAAAAAAAAATGTTCGTATTGTGAAAATAGGGTAAATAGTAGTTGGAACTTGGTTTTGATTTGTAGATGTATGAAATGGGGTGTAATAGAACTTGTAGGTATCAATTTTTAGGTGGAAAACCATGTTAAACATGTATGGGATGGATTTGGTTGGCTTAGAAATGGATTGGAAATGAAAAAGGGATGAAACAGGTTGTGAACAGTGCACGTGAACAGTGCACTGGCTGCAACTTCAAGCGCGATTTCGACCTTGATGCAGTCAATATCTCTCAAAACTCAAAACATGAAAGTTGTAGAGATCGTTCTTAGCATTCCATAGCATCTTGAATCATATCAATCAGAGCTCGGATGAGAGAGTTATGCCTAGATAACGAAGCGATGTCGAAATAGTCCAATTAGCTTCGTTTTGCATTAATGTCTCCATTTGCATCCTAAATCAAAATATAAGAATAATAAGTACATTTAGGCTTCAAATAAGTATAAAATGCTTTAAGAAGCACCCTTTATCACCTTTTATTTGCAAACATCGCAAAACTTCATTAATAGCCGGTTCGGATGGGTAAAATAGAAACTTTAGTGTTTCGGGTGTACGTTGACTTTGATTTTGAGATAAATCATAAAAATAAATTTTTTTAGGTTAAAATAACATTAAAAATGAATCCGGAACGTCAAAAAACCTTAGGGTAGTCATATGGATCAAATTGGAGATTCTTCGTGGCAAAATCGTAATTTCGGAGAAGACCAAAACAGTCCATGAACAGTGAATTTCGGGGCTGATATGTTTTAAACTCATTTTCATCCCATTTGCCCTCATTTCTTTCACTCCAATCACACCCCCACACCTCTTGGAACCCTAGAGAGCATTAGAGAGGAAGAAAGGAAGGGAAAAACAAGAGATTTAAGGGTAGATTCAAGATCAAAGCTCAAGTTCTTCATACAAACTAAGGATTCAAGGTAGGGTTTTCCTTCCATTCGCTTACATTGAGGCTAGGGTTAATATATATGTATGATATGGACTTCTAATCATATCTATTTGCTATGGGTTCCTTGTCTCTTGGTATTATTGCAAACTTTATTATGATTTGAGAAAAGTTATGGGTGGAGAGCCATAAAAACCTTAGTTTGTGAGAAACATGGAGTTATCTCTCTATCTTCACTCAAATTTGGTTTTGAAAACTATAGTGCTTTGTGTTGAGTATTGAAATGCTATTGTGCATGATCTCTTGTATTTTTCTTCATTGTTTATTTGAAATTGTCTCATGATGGATTTGTGGATTTTATGGAATTTGCTTGAAAATTTGGGGGGTTTATGGTATTGTTGATTATGTGAGATATTTGTTGGTATTTTATCTCTTGCGTGGTTGTACGATACGAACATGGATTACTATTGACCAGGTATCATGTGGTGGGTAGACGTCTTTGTATGCCACGCGGGTATGAACTTTTCCTACCACATGGAGTGGGTAGATGCCTTTGTACGCCGTGTGGGTATGAACTTTTCCTATCACTAATGATCATGGATTAGTAACGTGGGTTGTGTCGGACATACAGTGTGGGTTATCGTGCATTGTACCAGAAATGGTTTCGATAAGAGTTTCGGGAAGTATGGGATTCCGCGAGAACTTGTTGGAAACGGTTTATGGTAGAATGGATTACCAATGGTATATTGTGTTTATTTATCCATTTCAATTACTGTTGCTATCTAAACTTGAGATCTGTTTAAATGTCCTCGTTTTACTTCAAATGTTATATATGTTATTTGTGAAATGAGACCGACCGTTTTATATACTTTTCTAAACCTTGTTTGGATTTTTCTACAGAGCTTCGTGCTCAACCCCTACAGTTGAACATTTTTCAGATTTTGTGCCAGAGGATGAGCTCGGTGCTAACGAGCCGGGCCATGGAGAGGCTTCACTAGAGGGATACTTGGATCCCGAGTGGGACATCTAGAGATGTCGTTTACTTTTGTTCTAGACTAGAATATTCTTTTGAAACACTGTGTAGTCTAGATTTCTTTTGTAATTTCCGCTGCGCTATAATAGTTAATTTTTTTTTTTGGGAATGTAAAGGGCAAAGATGACATATTCTTTTGGGATAATGATGTAAATGTTGTGAATGATTTTTATGAAGTCTTATTTATGGATGGTTTATCTTAGTGCTCTCATGATGTAAATGGTTTTAGTCTGTAATGCCGTCCAGGGTGGTTTTGGGGGCGTTACAAAGAATGGGGGAAAATCAGATTTCCCCCCCTTTAAGTACCCTTTAAATGATTAGCTCACAATGCCCCACACGTCCCACTTTAATTTGTAACACCCCAAAACACACCCTGGACGGCATTACATTATAAAACCATTCATATCATGAGAGCACTAAAATAAACCTTTCATAAGTAAGACTTCATAAAAATCATTCATAACACTTACATCATTATCCCAAATGAATATGCCATCTTTGGCCTTTACATTTCAAAAATCAACTAATGTAGCGCAGCGGAAATAACAAAAGAAAACTAGACTTCACAAGGTTCAAAATGAATACCCTAGTCTAGAACAAAAGTAAGCTACATCTCTAGATGTCCCACTCGGGATCCAAGTATTCCTCTAATGAAGCCTCTCCATGGCCCGGCTCATTAGCACCGAGCTCCTCCTCTGGCACCAAATCTGAAAAAGGTTCAACTGTAGGGGGTGAGCACGAAACTCTGTAGAAAAATCCTCCCAAACCCAAACAAGGTTTAGAAAAGTATATAAAACGGTAGGTCTCATTTCACAATTAACATATATAATTTTTGAAGTAAAATCAGGACATTTAAATAGATCTCAAGTTTAAGGAACATTAGTAATTGAATGATTAAGTAGAACCACTATACAGTTAACGAACCATATTCAAAGATAATCCAATCCACCATACATTGTTTCCACAAGTTCTTGCGGAATCCCATACTTCCCCAAGACTCTTGTAGAAACCGTCTATGGTAAAATGAACAATAACCAATATACAATTTCCAACTTTAGGCCAATTAGGAAGGGCGCCTTCCGATGCATTGTCCCATACCAATGCACCGGTCAAGGCGGTCCAACCCATCATCCCATTTATATTAGTTCATCCCCGTCTCATGTATGTTGATTGCTTCTCATGAATCTACCCAACGATTATACCTAGTCCACCAATTACAATCACAATCACAAGCACTTTAGGAAAGGGCGTCTACCATCTCACTGGCAGTGACGAGTCCCTTCCCAGGAAAAGTATACCATCCCTTGTTCGAACTCCAGTGAACGATAGTGGTCGCATTACCACATGACAACCCACTACAAGTGTTAGGAAACCATCACCCCCACTGGGATAGACTAACCTCTAACACTCTACGACATCTCTCGAAGGCAATCCAAGTCCATCACAACAACCATACAAATGAGGAAACCAAAATATTCTCAAAACCCCCCAATTTTCTCAAGTAGTTGTACAAAGAGTAATATAAGAAAATGTAAAAGAGATCATCATAAATACCATTTTGTTGTTCAATATGAAGCACTAAAGTTTTGAAATCAAGAACCTATGAGTAATCAAACTCTGGAATCATTACAAATGAATATTAAGCTTGGAGTATAAATAATAAAGGCGCACCAAGCTTGAAAATTATGGACAAAGGAGAAATTATGATTTAACGGAACAATCATATATGAAAATAAATAATAAACGACTATGAAGGTGTGAAATCAAGGACAAATGATTATGAAGCTTAGAATCAAGACCAAAAGAACACTCAAGTCTTGGAACCAAGAATAAAGAATATCAAGTATTGAATATCAAGCTTAGAATTCAAGACAAAGGAACAATCATGTATTGAAATCAATAACAAGGGAGAAGTCAAGAGAAAAACACATCTCCCTTGAAGACTAGGGTTTGGTTGGAAACAAGGAGATTCAAGGGTTACCCAACAATCACAATATTATTCACATGACATCAATTGCAAGAATAGCAAGAATTAAGGATTGGATAGCATACATATAACATTTAGAGTGAAGAGATACATATAAATAAACCTAGCCTCAATGTAAAAGAATGGAAGAAATCCCCTACCTTTCTTCTTCCTAGGTGTTCTTGAAAACTTGAAGTTTTGATCTTCTTCAAAGTGAAAATCCTCCCTTGATCTTGTGTTTCCCCCTTTATCTCTTGTTTCTCAAAGCTTTCTAGGGTTGTAAATGGTGTATGGAGGCTAAAGGAGGCGTCCTTATGTCTTTATAGGGTGAAAATTGGCTTCTTGTGCGCGATTCTGCAACCCAGAGTTCGTAAGTCACGTTCGAACGTCATTGGCGTTCGAACATTCGTCACTCCCAGTACTTTTGTTTTTCCATCAGACAAAGAGTACTGGAACGCACTTACGTTCGAACGTTATTCACGTTCGAACGTCGATTCACGCTCGAACGTCATTTCACGTTCGAACGGAATTCCTGTTTCTGCTGAAACTTTCAGTGCAGTTTTGGCCTATTTAGAGATTGATTTGGAAATTTTTCATGAGATATACTTTTGTAGCCCTAGATGTCTACTATCTACTGTCCAAATTTCAGATCAATTGGATATAAGGATAAAAATTTATGACCAAAATACTAGAAGGTGTCCCAACTCCTTTTTACCCAAATTCTCTCTAAGTGTGTCTTTACTCCAAAATACCTCCTAACTTCCAATACACCTCATATTACCTCTCCCAAGTTTGTTCGACCTTCCGGATTCAATGGAGAACTTATTTTGACCTAACAATATTTAGAAACTTCCATCATCCCTCTTCTCAAGTTTACACCTTCGAAACTTAACTTTCAAATCAATTTGTATCTCTAGTTTTTGTTTTTATTCCTACCATCACTCCACATACCTACATTTTTACAACAATCATTTACTATATATCTATATACATATATAAAAGAAAATGTGGGGTGTTACATTAATTGGTCCTATTTTATCTCAAATCAATTAAATCTCTCTGCACTCTAAATTTAGTATATTTTTATTGAGCTAAATTTAAATTATTTCTCAAGTTCCGCGAGTAAAATCTGATTGCGTTTATTTTACTCGTTTAACATCCAACCGCATCGTAAAATGTGAAAATTTTGACTGTCTCGGAATTTAACGAAAATTATCTGGGGAGCTAGATTTCATGATAGAAATCCAACGGTGAGATCCATTTCGTCATCGAGTTCTAGAAAATTTTGGATTTTCAACCCACACTGTAATGACTAATTACTATTTTGTCCTTTTTAATTAAGTTTTAATTTTCCCGGATTTTACATAAAGTGCATCACTTCTTGAGCCACTATGATGTTGTCTTGTATCTGTCTGTCCCCCCCCCCCCCCCCCCACCCTAAATGAAAGCACTTTGGTTATGTGATACTATTTGGGGTATTAGTGATTTGAGCCTTGTAGCTATCAATTTGGACACAATTTTGTATACATAATTACAATAGCTTATAAGCCTATATTCACCTATCTCCTGAGGGTGTTGAACTTTTGGGATTAGCGTGATATTTTTTTCATTCGATTCCCTTAGCATGAAACCCGATTTAAATGAAGGAAAGTACTTCATGTAGGACTTCATTCTTTATAGTGCTCCAGTATCTTTTGTAAAACAAACTCGGGAGTCCATCTGAACCTAGGGCTCTTAAGTTTCCAAGAATGAAGGCAGTTTTCTTAACCTCCTCCATTGCAGGAGTTCTCATCAACATTTCATTCATTTGTGTTGTTACTGTGTAAGGAATCTCTTATAGTACCTACTCAAAGTTTCTAGCTCCCTCTATTGTAAATAGCCTCTGAAAGTGTTCGTGGATAAGGACATTAATTTCTTCTTGCTCATCAACCCAATTCTTGTCTTTCCCTCTTAGCCTGGTTAGCTTGTTTCTTTTCCTCGTTTGTACAATCATGGCATGGAAAAACCTAGTATTCTTATCCCCCATTTAAACCACTTGAGTCTCGACTTTTGCCCCCAATATTGTTCCTCCCTCCTTCATAGTTTGTCTAGTTCCACTTTTATGCCCCTTATGGCCTCCACATTTAAGTTTTGATCCGGTTCATTATGTAGGACCACAAATTGAGATTTTAGCTGCTTTATTCTCGACCTGCTATTAGCAAAGTGACTGTAGCTCCAAATCCTTTAGGTTCTAGCCACAATTATTTCGCTTTTGTTTCAGTTGATAAATTTTGGATCCTGTTGTCACCTTCTACCAGCTCTAATTTACAACTTTAGTGCACTGGTCCTCCTCTGCCCTAAAGGCCTCGAATATAAAAAAATCTTTTACCCCTTACTTGTTATGGTTCAATATCCACCACTAATAGGGAGTGGTCTGATCCCACAGTTGGGGGTTCATAAACCAAAGAGTTTGGGTATTTCATGCTACAATTTGGGTTTGCCACAACCCTATCTAATCTTATCCTCACTTTCGCTTCCCCATTCCTATGGTTATCCCTTTTGAAATTGTACCCCTTATAGTGCAGGTCCATTAAGAATTTTTTGAAATTCCTCATTCTCTTATTGTTTATGTCTCTCAGACCTACCTTTTCTACAAGGGAAAAAGTGTCATTGAAGTCCCCTAGCCACATCCATGGAAGATCTGGACCCTTTCCAAACATAAGCAGTTCTCTCCATTATTGATACCTCATTTCATACTCCAGATTTCCAGATACAAAAGTTATTTGCCACAGTGTTTCTGTTTCTTGTATCCTAAAATTCATGAGGACCTAATTTTGATTAAAATCCTCCACTACCATGTTTGCACTTCTTTGCCACAATATACATAAACCTCCAACCAACCCTATGGGCTCCACCACAAGCTTCTCATGAAAACTCAGATGTCTCTTTATCCTTTCTAGTTTGTATCTTCTCATCTTTGTTTCACCAAGGCATACCACTTGGGGCTTGTGTAGGACACAAAGGTCCTTTAGGGCCAGGACTGTCAAGCATGTCCCCAATCCCTGATAGTTCCAAGCTATGATTTTCATGGCGAATGGGGGGGGGGGGGGGGCATGGTAAGGCCCACTTCCTCTACCATTTCAATGACTTCTTCTATCCATTCCACATTTACCTCCTACACTAGATCTGGAGTTATCATATTCTTCTTCTTTAGTGAATTCTTCTTCATAATCCTTCTAACTCTTCTCCTTCTACTGACATGATGCCCGTCATTCCTTGAAGTTTCATATGGCATTATTACCATAACCAGTTCATCAACCTGCCCATGTGTCTCATTTTCAAGGGATTGTTCTAATGAAGCTGAGTTTTGGTTACCAGGAGTCCCTAAGGTAAACATGTCATCTTCTCTTCTTTGTACTTTTAGTGCTATTTGATTGTAATTTTCTTCACATAATTGCCTTATCAGGGCATTTCCTGGGAAGTATATGCCATGCAGCTGTATACACTCTCTGTGGGTATATTTTCTGAAAATCATTGGTAATCTGGTGTATGATTTAGGTCAAGTATGGAGAGAGATGAGGGGTTTATGTATTGTACTATGGTTTGGGTGTTGGGCTTTACGATCATTTGGTTGTGTAAGCTTTTTTGTGTTTGAATTGTGTTATCATCGGTTAGTATGGTATTTGCGATTAGGGTTGTTTGTATTGGTCAATTCCACGTCTGGGTTTGTTTGGGTCTCTAGGCTTTTAATTGGTTCTTCCTCTATTTCATTTTTTTCTTGTCTCTTGGGGGGTTTTATAGTCTTTGAGTTTTTTCTGGGTGGCTGTTTAGGCTAGGGCTATTTTGTCCTTTATTTGGAGAAATATTTGTTGGGTATTCTGGCATACCTGCGATTCCGTTGTTTATTCCAGGAATGCTTGAACACCACGTGTTCCCTCCCCATTGTTTGGTACTAGTGCAGACACACTCCCCTCTCTTGTTAGTGAATACCTTGTCATTTCAATCATCTGGTGATTCTTCACCTCACGCCACGGACCTCTCTTTTTCACTTGCTCACGCGCCTCTCTAGTAGGGCCTAAGAAACCTTTATTCGACAATCTTGTGCGATCAGTGCTTCTCCACCCTGTAGCTTTAACATGTGGGCCATAGTGCACCTCTTGATTAGTCGGAGATGCGTTAGAACATTTTATTCATTCATGCACAAATTTCCACATTTATAACGGTAATAACTCAATCGCTCATATTTTTGGTCTATTCTTTTGTTCTCCTTTCGTTTTCTCAATAGTCAAAAGTATGTACTTAAGGGTTTTGTGGTGTCGACACACACCCTCATATGAGATAACAAAAAAAAAGTGTGGGTGAGTAGTAAGGACTTGGAGAAGCTCACCACCTTGGCCAAATTGGAGGCCCTAATGCTACCAAAGAGGTTGAGTCACCTAAGAGGCTAAAGAGGTGAGGTTTTTACCTAGGGAAATATTCATCCTTTGCATCGAAAAACACAAGAACAATAGAAATTGTAAATCCAAAAATATTTTTGATGTCTAGTTGGACATTCTTTTTAGGATTTGTGGTAGTTGCTCTATTTTCCCTTATTAATGGATATTTTAATGTTATTAGGAAAAGGCAAATAAAAAAATTGAAAAAATAAAAAGAAAAATATTTTTTTGTTTGTTTTTCATTTTTTATCATTGTAATCACTCTTTGGTTTGATTTGTAGTGCATCCATCTTTTACTCACAAAGTTAAGTGCACTGCTATGAGTTATATTAGGGAACAGGAAAGTTAGTCATTCTAAGTCATAGTGCCTGATCCTTGAACCAATTATTTTTTACCCTAGCATGCTTGGATAATGTGTTCTTTGTGAAAATTCATAAAGCCAAGTGCACATCGTGCACCATCACACTTAGTAGTTTAGGTAGCTTGAATGATTAATGACCTTACATGACTCTAAGTATTGGTCATAGTTGAACATGACTAAAGGTTTGTAAATCTCCAAATTCCTTAAAAGATGTCAAAGAATCAATTGTGAGAAAAGAGCCCAAATGTGTCCAAATATAAAAGTGAACATAAAAAATTGAATGGCTAGTACCTATTGCACTTAAATTGTTGAGAATATTATAAGCTTATTATCATTGCTTATATTGTAAAGCTCAAAGAGAAAAGTTCTTTAGAAGCATACACTGTAAAGTAAGAAATTCACAAAATTGAAGTCATCATGAGAAGAAGGGATGTAAAAAAATAGGGGGAGTATCTACAAAAAAAAGAAAAGAAAAGAAAAGATGCATATAGGATAGTCACTAACCGGTTATGTTTTCACTCAAACAATGCATTAGGAATACATGTAGAACTTTATTAATCATTTAATCTAGAAGGATTCATAATAGTGTTGGAGTTTGGTTTCACACATGGTACACTTGAATTGATCAAAGATGCAAAATTTAAACATGTATGAGTGAAATTGAACTAAGTGAGAGGGCATTGCTTTAGGATGCATGAAGATTGAGTTATATATTCATTAATATGCCTTAGAATACTAAGTTAAATGATGGCATAGAGATGTATATGCTTTAATGAGAACATGTGTGATTTTCATAATTATTAATTTTTTGCATTTAATTGCTAAATTTTGAAATTGCCTTACATATTTTGATCCATATTTTGTCCATGCATGTGCATATAGTTGCCTTTAGTTTTTACATACACCCATGCATGTATTTTGGGGCTCAAGTGAGTAAATTGGAGGAGGAGTAGTGGTCTGAGAATTAGAATAGGAAGCTGTGAAGGACAGCTTTAGGGAACGCTCGAGCGACTCGTACAGTGCTCGAAAGGCCTACGCAGATTCTCGCACAGACTACTTTAAATTTGGCTTTTTTCTTGGTCAAGTCAATCCACTCACAAGCCAACCTTTTTTCTCTGAAAACCAAGGACAACCCACTTCTTTAAACTTGTTTTAGAGTGATCCTAGGGTGCTTTGACTTTAGATCTATGATTTTCACTTATTTTGAAACTATTCACCATTCATTTTTGGAAAATGCTACCAAGAGCTAGGAAAAGAGCTCAGGTTAGATTTTTTTATGAGAGAAGTAGATTAAAAGATCCTCACTACTGAGATGTTTATAGAAGTTAGTTTTCTTCACAACCGATGATGGTGGAATGAAGAGTCAATTTCACTGGGGTAGGTAACACTTCTATCCCTTTGAATTTTGAGTCGAGAGGGTGGGAGTCTGCTATTCGTGGCCTTTGAGCCAGCGATTGAGACAATTGTTAGAGAGTTTTATGCACACATTCAGAATACTATAAGGTGTTTAAGTTCTTAGCTGACCTTATTGCCATCACTTTGCACCGTGTACCTCATGATGCATATATGTATAGTCTCGATGAGAAGGTATCGAGGCTTAACAATGTTACATCCGAGCTATATGGAGCTTTGTATCCCGATGGTTGGAACTGAGTGAAATGGTTTCAAAATGATTTAATTAAGGAATACATGATAATAAATTTGATTACAAATTACAATATCTATCAAAAGACCCATGTCTCCATATTCCCTACACTTAGAGATTATCTGTTACATGCTACGGGGACTGGTGTTGTTGACTTTAGCATCACTTATATTTGGGGTTATTCGGAGGGCCTTTGATGAGGGTAGGATATTCGATGGTTTAACTTTTGGTTATTTGATCACCTGGATTTTATGGGAAAGGGTATGATTGCATTAGATACAAATCAAATGAAGGGACCAAAGAAGCCTCTTGGGCAGGAGTCCATGTGATAGAGTGAGACACACGCGTGATACATGATTGATACCATAGAGGTAGAGGGCAAGGAATAGGATGTTTGTAATTGGTTTATGTTTGAAATTCACTAATTTCGTGAAGTCTTATGTAATTTGAACCTAATTCATTGGCTATCAAGCTTCAAAGATCAAAATCCGTAATCGACAAGGAAGGGAAGGAGATCAAGCTACAATATCACATAAAACCACTCTAATGCACCTTCTAGCATATGACAAAGGTAATGACCATAGAGACCCAAATCCCTTTGGTTTAATTTTAGACTTAGGATGATTAAGGTGAATAAAATGGAGTTGGTCATTTATCCAGAAATGAATCCTAGGGTTTTTATTGAAAATGTTTTGAAAATCTTAAATGTGTTTTGAAAAGATATTTTGATTCATTTATTGGACCCTACTTGAGAAATGCCCTTTAGGGATCACCATTACTTGTTTGCCTTCGGCTAGAACGGTCTCCAAGCACTTAGGAAAACAATCGTGATGGCAGTACTTGTAGATTGACCTTGGGATAGTGGATTAGGCTTTGGTCTACCCTTAGTGGTTCCTCGCAGTTTTTTCTGCTTGGGTTTTCACATCAACAAATTGCATGTATTTTTAATTGCTTTAAATTTGCTTCTACACTTGCAATTGATGCACACAAGTGCACTATGTGTTCGATTGTTTGATTGTTTATCTTTCAATTCATTAAAAGAGAGTAGTCCTATAATATACATTGCTTAGAACGAAATTCAAGTTTATTTCTGTTTTACGGATGAAGGTAAGAAAAACAAACAAACCCAAAACCCAAATAAAAAGAATAATTCAAAGAACGACGAAATAATTTTTCATATGGTAATACGTAATCTAGACCCTTGGCAGGAAGTCAGTTTATAATATAGAAAGAAGCATTAAAATTTCCACCCAAAATTCCATGGGTAGGCAAGCTTGAGTCATAAGGGTGAGACTATTTCCTTTGATATGTTGATGTTTACGTTCAGATACTCCATTTTGTTCAAGAATGTGAGGATAGGATACACGACGAGCAATAACCTGCGTAGACAAGATTGTTTGAATTGATGTTTATTGTATTAACCCCTACCATCAGATTTAAGGAGTTTAATTGTGCATGAGAACCAATTTTCCATGTGAATATAAAATTGACGAAAATAATTAAATGTTTCATGCTTAAATTGCACAGAGAAAAATCCAAGAATGCCTAGAAAAGTCATCAACAAAGAGAAAGTAATATTTTGAAACATTTATTGAATAATAAGAAGATGTCCAAACATCAAAGATGAACAAAATCCAATGAACACAATGCAATAGACTCAGATAACTGAAATTGCAAACGAATTTTTTTTCTTAAATGATAGGAAGCACGAAGTTCATCATCTTTAACTAAACCAACACCATGAAATTTTATCATGTGAGGTGAGATGCTATAAAATAGGAGAGGCTGGATTTCCCAAGTGATGATAACAAGTTGAAGAAGAGACATGTTTACCAATAAGAGCAAATGGCAACAGATAATGATGGTGAATTTGGGTGATGCAACTTGATTAGCACAAAATATTGCACATCATGTATACAATTATACCCTTTTTATACTCGTGTTTGCGGTGCAAAATGGGAGAAAATGCGATAAATCAAGAAATTAATGAGTTTTTGTGAGATTGCAGGAAAATAGTTGGAAATGGCAGAAGTTAAGCCCCCATTGTAGTGCTCAAAGTTGATGGAGATGAAGGGGAGGCTTAACTGGTAGCTTGGAAGGTGAAAAGATAAAGAAATGAGCAAACTAAGTAAAAACCTACCGGTAGGTTTGCTCATAAAACTACCGATAGGTTTTGCACACTAGATTTCAACCTACCGCAAACCTTCCGGAAGGTTTTGCTCACTGGAGTAAAACCTACCGCTAGGTTTGGACATCGACCTACTGGTAGATTTTGCTGAAAACGCCAGTTTCTGTAACTCAGCATCCACTTGCTTGGGGGCCCACCATTGCTTCTCCTATACATCCCCTGACATTGTATGCATACAACTATGCCTACAAGACCCTATTTTTGTACTTTGGAGGTTGGGGGAAGGGAAATGAAGAGAGAGAAGGAGGGAGGCATGGTGGGTGCAGGCTATGCTCATCTTAGCCTGTTCAAGCCATCCCCTTAGGCCCCCCCATTGATGGGAGGCCTACACACACAGGCTATAGGGCCTCATGGGCGAAAATGCAAGGGAGACACACCATGGTAGACCATTATTCAGCATTTTAGAAAGAGAAACTCAAGGAAGAAAACATAGCTTAAAGAGAGAAAGTTTGGATTTTTGCATTTTCTTACCCATTTCACTTGTAGTAAGCTGTAAGACTCTTGTAATCTTCATTTAATGCACTTTAATGTCATTTATTTCAAGTGTATTGCAAGTTTAGTCATGTATCTTTGAATCTACCATTGTTACATTTAAGCTTTTCTTCTCAAGCTCTCCAAAAGGGTTTTAAATGCACTTCTCTTTGTAGTTAAATTTTCTTTATATTAAGGCAAGTTTTAATCTCCATTTCATTACCATGTCTCTTTCTACATTGTATGCCCTTGCAATTAATATAAGTAGCTAAGTTTTACATTGGCTAATCTAAGGGAGATTTTCTCTTGGGGTATGCTAAACCAACTCTCCTTCATTCTTTCTCGTAGTGTAAAGTATTTGGTTTGACTAGGTTGAGTGTGGACGTGGTTGTGAGCTTTTGATACACCGTAGACTTTTCACGGGGAATGCTTGAGCCTGCACCTCCACCAAGTCTCTCACTTCCTATGAATCAATCGAACACCTAGACACCATTGGAAGAATGTTTTGAGTTGATTTGGCATCCCATTGGAATGACCTCTTCGGATTAGCCAACCTTGTTTCCATTGCATTTTAATCGAAAACTTCACTCACCAAAACACAAATTCACAAGATTTTACACTTTTCCATTTTTTTACAAAATAACCTTCACACGATTCAACCTTCATTCCCTGAGGAAACGACTTTGGAATATCCATTCCAAGTAAAACACGACACTCGAAAGTCTCTCTTCGCTTGAAAACCACTTTTGCACACACACACATTTTCATCCACACACCCGTTTTTCCCATTTCTAGCATTAAACCCAAAGGAGAGTGACCCTCATATACACACATAATCCATATACACTTAGTCCAGGTTAGTGTTTGGAGGTTAGGGTGAACGCGAATCAAGCACAGCTGCATAGGATATAGCACATTTTCACTCTTGCCATGGAAAAAACATATTTCTCGTCTTGACGTCCTTTAGAGAAAACACATCAAAATTAAAACTAAAATAACAATTATTATTACAAAAAAATGGATTAACCAAAAAAAAATAAGCCAAAACATTAGGACATTTTTGATATGAAAAGTAGAGAGTTAGTTTATGAAGTTGACATTGCATATAGCTAAGCAATTGTATCATTCATAAGAATTGTGGATGGAAAAATTAGCAAGATTTGAAGTAACATGGGTAGATGCTCCAGTGTTGGTGATTCAAGTTTGGTTATTAAACATAGTGGAAGATTAAGCAAACATAGTGGAAGATTAAGCAAACAAAGATGCATGAAATTTGGTTGCAGCTCACCCTTCATATGCATGATTCATCGACTAAAAATAGTCAATAACAATATAAATTTGACAACCATAGATTTGGCAAGACAAAACTTGAGAAGAAAATTTTTGGTTGTATCCAAAAAATTTTGGATTTGTCCCAGATGATTTTGAGTTGCCCCCTAGTTGGGAACTTCAACTAGTAGGTTTGAATGGATAGTGGTCAAGAGATTCAATACTAGCATTCTTAAAACATTAATGATGCTTAGAGTGCAACATAGAGGGCCGAATTTTGGGAATCAAGCATTGTGGAATTATGGTCTTCATGGCGCATTTCAGCACTAAGTTGAAGACCAGCAAGATCATCCAATATAATAAGAGTGCCACGAGCTTGCATAAATGTAGCATTTTCTTTGTACAATAGTCCATCACCATTAAAAATAAGAGTGACCAATTTCTTACTCATCAATGGGTGGCAATAGCTAAATTATCAGTGATGCCATTCATCATGTCAATATAGTCGGCGATTGAAAATTTTCCTTTCTGGAAATTTTGAGTTGTAACACCCCGAATTTTCTTTTATATATTTATAGAGATAAATATATAGTAAATAATATTTGTAAAGATGTAGATATATGTAGTGACATAAGAATAAACCGTAGGAATAAATGCTATGGAGCCAATTTGATTGGGAAGTTACGTGTCGAAGATGTTTAAACTTGGAAAGGGTGATTAGACAAGTTTCTAAAAGTTTGTAGATCAAAATAATGATTCCATTGAATCCGGAAGGTCAAAAAACATTGGGAGTGGTAATATGGATGTATTGGAAGTTAGGAAGTGTCTCGGAGTTAAAATACACTTTAGCGAGAATTTGGGTAAAAATGGGTATTGAACACTACTTAGTGTTTTGGCCATAACGTTTTATCCTTAAGTCCAATTGATCTGAAATTTTTACAGTAGATAGTAGACATCTAGGGCTACAAAAGTATGTCTCATGAAAATTTTCCAATTCGACCTCTAAATGGGTCAAAACTGCATTGGAAGTTGAAACAAAAATCTGGCAGTCAAATCGTACCGGTACGCGTACCGGTACGCTGAACTCCAGAAGCTAAATCGTACCGGTACGCGTACTGGTACGCTGGACTCCAGAAGCTCAACCGTACCGGTACGCGTACCGGTACGCCCGACAAAATTCAGCCCGATCCGACTGCGGGTCTTCCTCCATTTCTTCCACTATAAATACATTTTGTCACCTCCTTAGCCCTCATTACACCACTCCAAACCCTAGAAAACATAAGAGAGAAAGAGAGAAAGAGAGAAACACAAGAACAAGAGAAAACAAGAGATTGAAGGGTTGATTCAAGATCAAAGCCCTAATTTTTTTAAGAACACCAAGGTAGGGGATTTCTTCCTATTCTCTTACATTGAGGCTAGGGTTAAATTATATGTATTCTTTTGGTTCAAAATCATATATACTTGCTATTATTTACTTGATTCTTGATCCTCTTGCATTTATTACCATGTTTTAAACATTGTAGTACTTGGGTAACCATTAAAGGTCCCTTTTTCATTCTCAAACCCTAGTTTTAAGAAAAATGAATCTTTCCTCTTTACATTTTCCTTGTTCTCACCATCACAACCTTAGTGTTTGATATTGTATAACAAAATAATGTTTATGGTGATCTCTTGCTCTTTTTCTTCCATTTTGCTATGGTACAAATTGTGAAATTTGGGGATTTGAGGAGTTATGGGTTAATTGAGGAAATGGTGGATATCGTATGTCTTGTTTGGTTGTTTGGAGGAACAAGGGTGAGAGGTTCCCTGTAAGGATGCTTGAGAAATAAGGCTTTGAGGGTGAATTGAGGACTTGTGTAATTGTTGTTTATGTGAGATATTTGTTGGTATTTTATCTCTTGGGTGGTTGTACGATACGAACATGGATTACTATGGACCGGGGATCATGTAGTGGGTATACGTCTTTATATGCCACGCGGGTATGAAATTTTCCTACCACATGGAGTGGGTAGACGCCTTTGTACGCCGTGTGGGTATAAACTTTTCATATCGCTAATGATCACGGTTTAGTAACGTGGGTTGTATCGGGCATACCGTGTGGGTCATCGTGCATTGTACCAAATACGATTTCTGCAAGAGTTTTGGGGTAGTATGGGATGCCACAAGAACTTGTGGAAATGGTGTATGGTGGGATGGATTATGTTTTGGGAATTGATTCTTATTGGTATCTTGTGTTCATTTATTCTTTTAATTACCGTGGTTCCTTAAAATTGAGATCTATTTAAAATGTCCTGTTTTTCCTTCAAAATGTTATATATGCTATTTGTGAAAATGAGACCAACCGTTTTATAAGCTTTCCTAAACCTTGTTTGAGTTTGGGAAGATTTTGCTACAGAGCTTCGTGCTCATCCCCTACAATTAACATTTTTCAGATTATGCTATAGAGGAGGAGCTTGGCGCTAATGAGCAGGGCCTTGGGGAAGCCTCATTAGAGGGGTACCTGGATCCCGAGTGGGACATTTAGAGATGCCCTTTTTCTTTTGTACTAGACTAGGAACCAATATGTACGAACATTGTAAAGTCTAGTTTTCTTTTGTAATTCCGCTGCGCTACATTATTAAATTTTTGAGATGTAAATGCCATGATTGGGCATATTCTTTTGGATAATGATGTAAATATTTTATGGATGATGAATGAAGTTTAATTTAATTATGGATGATATTAGTGCTCTCATGATGTGAATGTTTTAGAATGTAATGCCGTCCAGGGTGTGTTTTGGGGCGTTACATGAGTTGATTCTTTTAATTAGTCAGTTCTATGATTGAGAAGCAAATCATTTCTCAATAGACTTCAAAACTTCATGCGAGGTGGAAAGACAAAGCACTATCGACAACAAGGTTGCTATGAGAATGGCATTAATCAAACTAAGTAATAACTAATCTTATTGCCAATGAATATAACACGGATTGATAGCGTTTCTTAGTTTGTCATCATCATCTTATAAAAAACATAGCAAGATAGGGCTTTTTTTTATCGACATTCCCAAAAAGATCTATACTTTTGAGTAAAGGGATGGACTAAGATAGTCATAATATATACTTGGTCTGATCAAGCTTGATAGACACTAAGTGTGAAAATATTGGGAGAGTTGGAAGTATTGGAATCCATGGGGTATCAAAAGAATCGTGAGATTTAGGCTCTAATACTATAAAAGAAAGTTCAGTAGAGATATTTGTTAAGCTGGAAAACCTTAGCTCTTCTAACATTTTATTGATATTTAAAGACAGTGTGTACAAGACTCCTTGGTTCTCAAGAGTTTCAAAAATGACGAATTCTATTTAAATTACAAGATAAGTGTGGGTATTGAGATAAAGTAATCCTAAAGGATAATACAATACAAATTGAATTCAAATTAGTGAGGATGAAGATCACCTATTGTGGCATTCAAATGGTTGAAGATCAGATTAGTAGCAATGACTTGATTTGTCATTGCATGCTACAATTATTATGTGGTTACTCATTTCCACGATGTACTTTCTATAGGAGTCGTAACGAGGCATAAAACATGTTCGCTTTCTTATTAGGGTTTGGATCTATAGTTCTTGTTTTCATCTAGTGATGATGTAGATGGGAGTATAGCATCTGGAGTGTTTGTGCAAGGCAAAAAAGAGCCAAAATGCGAGAGAGAGAGAGAGATATATATAGAGAAAGAAAAATAGAGAGAGAGAGAGAGAGAGAGAGAGAGAGAGAGAGAACGAGAGCATGAAGAGGCTCCTAGGGTTTCGACTTGGTGATGTAGGAGGAAAAGTTGAAGATCTAACAACCAATGGTTAATTTCTAATAACCAGAAACAAAACTATCAAATATACTTCATCAAGTATAAATTAAATAATATTGAATATGTGTGTGTGAATCTGGTTCCATGGTTGTAAGCTGAATGGTTTACCATATAACATATAGAGTCTAAATGTATATGCTTTATCATGTCAGTCAGTGGGAAAGTAAGAGTTGTGATGTGTGAGTGCATGGTTATCCAAGGTGTCAAATAGGTATTAAAAAAATAGTTGGCTAAGATTTATGGTAGTAGAGTGAAGGATAAATTATGCAGATCACAAAAACACATAAGGGTGTTCGGATTACCTTGATTTCAAAACACAAATTCGAGATGATGGATCTTCTACTTGTGTTACTAGCCTTAAAATCAACACCATATCTTCCCTCGTCCATAAAGCGGCTACTAGAATCCTCCACTTTATTTGCATGATCTAAATCATAGGGACTAAGATGATGACCCAAGAGAGCTTCTTGAAAAGAGAGATTATTGAGAAAGAGAGAGAGAGAGAGAGACAGGATGTGATATTTAAGGAAAAGGTTGCGAAAAATGAACTGGAGTTGAATCGAGAGGGATGATAACAAAAATCAGGAGAAAACTAGTCCAATCAGTTAGACTTCAACCGGATCATCAGGTTGTAGTAAAGGTTTCAACCGGTTGAACAAAGCATCAATTGGTTCATTAGAGCTTTGCAAGATATTGAATGCACTCCAACTAGTTGAACGTCTTCTTCAACCGGTTCATTAGAGTTTTGTTAGATACTGAATGCATTCCAACCGGTTGAACGTTTTCTTCAACCGATTCATCATCATACATCTACGTCACACAAATCCCAAGTTATGATTCGTCTGCCTAAGCTTGCTTTATTTACTCCCACACTCAAGGGGAGGCTACCAACTTCTGTGATCCTACTTTTGATTGGAGGATGGCACCTCCCAAGTTGCATCGGAGCATTCCATTGGACGATCCGAGCAGAGGAATCTTCTTCGGCACTTCATCCACCACCCATATCACTCACCTTGGCTAATGAGGAAGAGGAATGAGAAGGAGTATATATATCTCATTTACACTTAGAATAGGATTCTTTTTTCTTATTATAGAGTCTTAGTAGCTAAGTTTTAGAGAGTTTTAGCTTTGAAGGAGTTTTGCTGACTTCCAGAGAAAACAACTGGTATAATTTTCTATTTCGTTTTCAACATTTTGTTGTATGTTTGTTCTTGTATTTGAACTTAGCATTTCAATTCAAAATTATTTGAAGTAATTCCTTGTAATCTTGTTGTTTATTTCCATATGATTTACATGTTGTTTATTGCCGATTTTGGTGTTACGGGTTTTGCCTCCAACTAAGTTTCGGCACAATCTGAGTGATGTTTCTCTCTTGTGATTAAGCATTATTGATCCTCTAATGTGTTGTAACCATGTAGTATGCTTTATAGATGGTAACAAATATTTTTGAAAATTAGTGTTTACATGTATACTTTGATTTCTTGTCGACGAATTTTTGGCACGAGTAATTCTTGGAGTATATGTATACATCTACTTATTTATCATTCTAGATTTCATTAACTATCTTCAAAGAAACATATATTTCAAAACTAATTTTATTGAACATTTTCCATCAGGGTTAATTTGATTATGAGCTTGGATGAGTTATAAATGAGAATCAAGAAGCTTGATTATGATGAGATGATTCCCGAGGATTGGCCAATTGTTTTCATTTGAATTTACTGCACTAGTTTTTATGCTCACCATTTTCCACTCAACCAAAGGATTTTTATTTTATTTTACAAAAACATCATGATTCAAGTTACCATTTGTTCATGAGGAGACAACCTCGGATTTTTCGAGTTAATACATTGCACACACTTCCTACGCTTGAACAACACATTTATACATTTCAAAGGTGTAAGCATATTTTGAGACAGAAAAAAAGCATCTTTTGAATGCAAGAATTTTTGGCTCTATTGCCGGGGACCAACGGTTCAATTTGAAAGGTGATTCAGATTAACGGCATGTAAGTCTTGTGATTTTCATCACAATCTCAGGTGCGTTTTTCTGTTGTATACATAGGTACATTTGTTTTAATAGAAGTAGATTTTCATTTGTAGGAATTTATTTGTTGCATGTGGACACCTGATAACACAAATAGACTTGTTAGACGAGACCTACGGCCACACATAAATATGGATGGTGTAAATGTAAATGAGTGGCAAAACCAAGGGAATAATCAAAATCCAAGATGAAATGGAAATATTCTCCCAATTATTCATTATGTGAGAACAATGAGAGAATATCTCCAACCTCCGAGAAATGTTTCACCATCCTGCATACTTTTGTCTGTCCAAGTGCATGCATTTGTTTTTAAACCGGGAATGCTCCAATTATTGCCTCAATTCCATAGGGTGGATAGGGAAAACCCTTATCTTCACATCAAGTAATTCAAGGAGGTGATTGGAACATTGCTTGATCAAAATGTGTGTGAGGAGATTGCTAGAATGAAGCTATTTCCATTCTCATTAAAGGATAAAGTGAAATCTCTCAATTCTTTAAAACCCCGATCAATTGGATCATGGTCTAACATGCAAAATAAATTTTTTCTAGTCCATAGAACTACATCTTTGAGAAAATAAATTCAAAAATTTTCAGAAAGGAAAAACGAACAGTTCTATGAGTGCTGGGAAAGATTCAAAGACCTTTTAAATTTCGTTCCACATCATGGATTCGAGCCTTGGCAATTGGTTAGTTTCTTCTATGAAAGAATTAACCCTGCACATCTCCAGTTCATTAACATAATGTGCAATGACTTGAATTTTATCATACAAACCCACGTATAAGTTTTCAAGTGATAATATTCTCGGTGTAGTCCGAGGTCGATTTCACAGGTAATTATTTGTTGCATAAGTGAATAGACAAAAAGTGAATGAAACCTAGAAAAAGTTTGTAAAATAGTGGATTGTAATGTGAGCTTAGTGATTTGAAAAGAGATTTCTTAAAAACACGAGTTTGCAACTAGTGAAAAAAAGAAACTTTTTAGTTGGGGGACTGGGACATGCGTGGCATTGCTTTGAGTTTATGATATTGCTACCATACTACAATTAAACCCCATGTTAATGGTAAGTTAATCAGAAGGTATTTAATATAAAACCATAACACATCAACCATTAGGTTTACCAGAAGGTATATGCACCATAACATAACCAATTGCCCTAGCAAACCTGAAGGTATACAACAGTTCAAAAGCTTACTTTGATAATTGATCGGAAGGTTTATGATTTAATGAAAAACCTAGCTCCGGATTATGCATTGAATCAAAAGCATTGGATATGCCGAGACTTAACCCGTCTATAACCAATCTTTCGACTTTTACATAATACCCAGCTTAGTAGTTCATTAAATCTTATATGAAGTACATAACATAAAAAGGATGAAATGGAAATAACAATAAAGCTACCTCGGTACTTGCAAGGTATCATCCATCAATTAAGGAAGTTATATAACAATAAAGCATAAACTGAAAATGCAATTACCATAACTCAAGAAATGTTACACAAGTCATTTCCCCCTCACTAAGGAGCTAATAAGTGACAATAAATCCACGTCAGGTTGAATTTTAATGGTAGGAGGTGGAGCAATTAGTTAGGCATCTACAATTATATATCACATTCAACCCTAGAATCTGAATTTATAGCCCTAGCGGTTACCGGCAAGGAAGCCGAATGGTTGAGAAATTTAATGCTAGATATCAAGTTATGCCCTCAACCGATACCACCTATTTCCTTGCAATGTGATAGTGAAGCAACTATGTCTAGATCATATAGCAAGATATATAATGGTAAATCTAGATATATTAGTTTAAGACATGAATATGCTAGAAAGTTAATAATAGATGGTATTATAATCATTATCTATGTAAGGTTTAACAATAATTTGGCAGATCCTCTAACTGAAGGATTGTCAAGGAAAATGGTGAGAGTTACATCAGCTCTAGTGAGACTGAAACCCTTTTTTTCTTAATAGTCACTAGTAACGGTAACCCAACCTTTTTCTAACAAAAAATAGTACTAAGGTTTGAAGGGTAAAAATAAGTTAATATTATGTGGCTAAGAAAGCACTAAAACTTATATTAAGTTTCAATTGGAATTTAGTGATGAATGTTACTATAAATAAAGGATGAGTATATACTCTTAATGGAATTAAATTTTGCAAATGAGTAGGGACAATAATGGTAAAAGAATTCCACCTATATGAATATATAAGTGGTGCTGTTTCTACCAAGATTTTAGGCTTTATTCTTGTAAATAGTCATGAAGCCAGGATTAGCACATGACCATAATAGTGCTAAGCAACATATGTTGAAATCTATATGAACAAGATGTTAGTTTGTGTATGGTATTTTCAGATTGATCCCATAAAGTACTTGTTTTAATGCTAAGGCAACCAATGACTTGATAAAACTTTGATGTACTAATACTAATTGAAGGTTTAAGTTGAAAAAAATCTTCTTGTATTCAAAATCACATATATTTTGATTGAGAGATATTCACAATTATACAATCAAAGTTGGGGATTGTTGAGACTTTATTTATTATTTGATTGAATAATTGATTTATTTTGAATATTTATGACTATTAGGAAAATTTATTATTTGAATAGTTGTGATTATTAGAAAGACACTATTTGAAGAGATGTGACCGCTGGAAAAAGACATCTATTTAAAAGGTTATGACTATTAACCAAAAGACACCTCTTTATAATGGTCATGCCTTTTAAGAAAAGACACTTCTTTAGAAAGGTCCTGAATTTTAAGGAAAAGACACATATTTGGAGGGTTGTATCTTTTGGAAAAAGACACCAACGAGTCTATAAACTTTATTCATAACTACACTAGATTCTTGTATAAATCATATCTCTTCTCCCCATCTCTCTCTCAAAATAAAAATCGTTTAAGAAGATTTCTTTGGAAGTTCTTTAATATTGCTAATTACAGTTCTTTACCCAAATGCTTTGTTGTATCTTGGAAGTGATCTGCTAGGAACCCTCTAGCAATCTATTTGAGTGGGAGCAAATATCACCTTAAAGAAACTGATCTTTCTCGCCTAAAAGCCATGATTCTTTTCTTTTTTAAATCTGAACGAACCCAATTTCCCAACAGGTGTTTGCACCATTTGAGTTATACCTTACGAAGTATTTGGCAAAACAAGCGGTCAAGTTTACTTTGGTTGAAAGGCTTGACGGAATACAAGCCAAGGTGTAATGTTTATGACTTGTATTCTATGTCTCATTTGGATCAAGTCTTGTTTAAATCCTATTTGGATGATTTCATGAGGCAGTGAACTATTTTGGTTGGGATCAAATTATGTCAAGGACATCTCATGAAAGTGGGACAGGTCACTTTCTTACGGATAAGTTTCATATGTGTTTGCAATACAATATTAGTTTAACACTAAATGATAAAAGGTGGTTTAGTTAAACAAGATGAGTTTTTTTCTCTAGAAGGTGTATAAGGCAGCAACATGGTCTTTGGCCATTATCGATGATGAGGACGAGTGATCAAAAAATTATGTTTTGCTCTATTTTATTTTGGGTCTTCTTCAGGGAAACCAAAATTGGTGTGTGATGAGTGTAGAACATTGCATATAATGCATCTCTATTACACCCATTTTACTTGTTTTGGGGTGAAAATTGGGGGAAATGCTTTCAAATTCACAATTAATGGAGATTAATGTGATTGTAGGTAAAGAGCATATAAGGTCGTGTATAAGGAATCGCTTAACGAATGACTCGGGAGCTCAAAGTCACCAATGAAATCTCAAAGAAGGACAAAACTGACCGGTAGAAGGCAACAAAAACCTACCAGTAGAAGTCATTCAAAACCTACAGGTAGAAAATGCTACTGGAAATCTTCTACCTCTGTCTGGCAGAAACCTACCGGTAGAAAATCTTACTCGAAAAAACCTACCGGTAGGTTTTCTTACGTTCTACCGGTAGGTTTTGCCCAGATTTACCAGACACCTTCTCACACGACTCCACCTACCCTGGGGGCCCACCTCTTATCTCCAAACTATACCCTAACATGTTTGAAATCCCATGATGCTCTCCTAAGCCCTAGAGTCAGATTTGAAGTGAGAGACATGGGAGAAGCAAGAGATAGAATAGGGGTGATTGGTGAAGCATGGGAAGACCATACCTGGATTGAACTTGCTTGTGGGAGTGTCCAACCTCTTCCCAATCATTCCATTTTCAGTTCACACATGCTAAGGGGAAGGGTATGGACGAAAATGAAAGGAGTCTCACACCATTATTCAATTTTTACATGTTTTTAGAGAGAGAAGCTCCAAGGTTGAAGATGAAATTTTAGAGAGAGAAAGTTAGGTTTTTACATTTCCTTCACCATTTTCATTGTAGTAAGATTTATTCTACTTGTAATCTTAACATCTTACATTCTAATCTCATTTATTTCAAGTTGTTATCAAGTTTAGCCTAATGTTCTTGTATTTCCATTTCTACATTTGGGTTTTCTCTTCAAGCTTTGTATTTTGGGTATGAATGACTTTGTTCTTGTAGTTTAAACCATTTCTTGCATCAATACAAGTTTCATGTTTCATTTCACTACCATGTTTCTTTACGTTATAGTTGTTCTTGCCTTTACTATGAGTAGCTAAACTTTTAGTTGGCTAATCCAAGAGGAATTTCCTCTTTAGTATGTGAAATCAACTCTCTTTCATTTTTCCTCATAATGTAAAGTGTTTGGTTTGACTAGGTTGAGTGCGGACGTGGTTGCGAGCTTTTGATACATTGTAGACTTGTCACGGGGTATGATTTTGCCCAACACAACCACATTAGTCTCTTACTTCCTATGAATCAATCAAACACCGAGACACCATTGGTTGAATGACTTGAGTCAATTTGGCATTCCCATTAGAATGACCTGTATGGATTAGCCAGCCTTACTTTCTTACATTTTTACCAAAACACAACTCACCAAAATACAATTCAAAAGATTTTCTGATTTTCCAATTTTCATTTCTTTACAAATCACCCTTCAAACACATTCGACCTTTCCTTCACTAAGGAGACAACCTTGGAATACCCATTCCAAGTAAAACAAGATATTGCAAGTCTCTCTACGCTTGGGGAGCACTTTTGCACACTCACATTTTTGTTCACACACACTATTTTTGCCATTTTTTGCATTTGAACTCGAGGGAGAGTGACACTCACCAACTCGTATAAGCCATATAAACACAGTCCAGGTCATGTTTGGAGGTCAAAGAAAACCATTCAAGCATTTTTGGCATCGTTGTCAGGGAAGGCTAAGCGTTGAATTCGAAGGTGATTTGGGGACAACGGAGGTAAGTCCCGTGATTCTCATCACGAGCCGAGGTATGTTACTCCTTTCTACTTATTTGTGTATACTTTTGTTCCAATTGTAAGTAGTCTTTTGCATGTGGGGACGTGATTATCAAAATAGACTAGTGAGACGTGCCCTAGGACCAAACCCCCGAATGAAATTCCCCCTCCAAGAAATGAAAGAAATAATCTCCCAATTGATCCTCTGGTGAGGTCAATGAGGGATTATCTCCAACCAACTCGAAGCACCACTCCCTCGTGCATACTTCTACCTGTGCAAGCCCATGGCTTCTTAGTTAAACCTGGCATCTTGCAATTGCTTCCTCAATTCCATGGAGTGGAACCACACACAAAATCTTTATCTACACGTTAAGGAATTTGAAGAAATTGTTGGAACATTCATCATAAATCATGCCTTGGAAGACATGGCACGCATGAAATTATTACCCTTCTCCCTCAAGGACAAAGCAAAAACTTGGTTGAACTCATTGAAGCCCCGCTCGATAAGTTCTTGGACACAAATGTTATCCGAATTTTTAAACAAATTTTTTTCGGTGCCCAAGACAACTTCTCTTAAGAAAAAAATTCAAAACTTTAACAAATGAGCAGTTCTATCAATGTTGGGATAGATACAAGAACTTGTTACACTCCATTCCACATTATGGATTCGAGTCATGGCAACTGGTGAGTTTCTTCTATAAAAGAATTACATCGGGCCATCAACAATTCATCGACATAATGTGCAACGGAGAGTTTCTAAGTAAAGATCCCGATGAGGCCCTTGAGTACTTTAACACATTAACGAAAAATGCCCAATCTTGGGATATAACAGATACCAGCGATGTGCCAAGGTCCTCTCTGGGTAGTCAACCAAGTGGAGGGGGGATGTATAACTTGCGTGACCAATAAGACTTGCTTGCTAGAATCACAAAATTGTCCCGTAAGGTGGAGATTCTATAGGTGAATAGGAGGCATGAGGTGTCAAATATCACAAAGGACGAGGAGTTTTTCTCTATATGTGAGAGTATTGAGCATTCTATTTCGGAGTGTCCAAACATTTCGGCACTCAAAGACGTATATCATGAGCAAGTTAATGTCTTTAACCAAAGTAGGAAATCATTCTCTCCACACTCTAACACATACAATCCGGGATGTAGCAACCACCCAAACTTTAGTTAGAAGAATGACAACCATACTCCTCATGGCTCTAGCTCATTATCACCTCCTATTCCACCCAAGCAAAACCAATCATATTATGGTCATGCTCCATCTTCTAGCTCCCAATACCCATGGTCGAATCCACAAGAATTTTCACAAAACCCACCTCAACAAGGGATTGGTCAACAAGGACCACCCAACCCACCCACCTACCAACCTCCTCACAAGAAAATTTTGGAGGATGTCATGCATCAATTTATTCAAAGTCAAACCATAATCAACAATCAAACCGATGCTGCTTTTAATGACATTCGGACTCAAATCACTAAGTTAACCAATGTTATAGGATCATCCCAACAAGAGAAAGAGAAATTTTCCGATCAACCCCAAGAAAACCCAAGGGGTCAACATGTGATTGAATCGTCTGATTCTACCAAAGAGAGTTATGAGCAACTCAAGGCGATCACCACCTTAGCAGTGGCAAGGAAATAGATAATACCATTTTGCCTAAATTCTCAACAAAAGCCACTTTGAAAAATGAAAAAGAGACTATGGGTAGCTTCGAGGAGGGTGAAACACTTGAAAAGCAAAAGATTGTTGATTTGAATGTGCATGATTGTCCTATCCCAGCCCCTTCTCCCCAACATTTGAAGTCACTGGCTAAAGTTGCTAAATATTCAGATATTATTTAAATATTTAAGCAAGTGAAGATAAACATTCATCTCATTGATGCTATCAAGCAAATACCCTCTTGTGCAAAGATATTGAAAGATTTGTTTACTGTCAAGAGGAAGTTGAATGTGCACAAGAAGGCATTTCTTATGGAGCAAGTGAGTTCCATCTTAAGGACCTATACCCCACCCAACTTCAAGGATCTCGGCTGCCCTACCATTGCCATAACCATTGGAAATTATCGTGTGGAGCAAGCTCCTACCCTTTTTGGTGTATCAATAATTGCAACTTGAAGAGTTGAAGCCGACTCCAATCACCTTTCAACTAGTGGATCGAAACGTGAGAACACCAAAAGGAGTAGTTGAGGATTTTTTGGTCCAAGTGGACAAGTTTTATTTTCTCGTTGATTTTATTGTACTTGACACTCACCCCGTTGCTAATCCTAGTTCACAAATTCCTATCATATTAGGTAGGCCTTTTCTTACTACTTCAAATGTTGTGGTAAATTGCAGGAATGGCCTAATGAAGCTCGCATTTGGAAACATGACCATGGATCTCAACGTTTTCAACCTTTGCAAGCAACCGGTGGATGATGAGAAAGTTCAGGAGGTCAGTCGGATTGACACCTTGGTGGAGCATCACATGGACTTACTTTGCAATGCGAAGTTGGAGGAGGAAGATTTTATCAAATATGAGGAACCAGAGAGTGTGCAAGGGGTGTTAAATTGGACCCCATCATTTGAAAGACTTCCACCACAAGAGAAGAAGATTTTTCCATCAACTGTGCAAACACCCATCTTGGAGTTGAAGTCATTGTCATCTACACTTAAATATGGATTTTTAGGGGAGCACAAGACATTTTCAGTGGTAATAAGTTCTTCTTTGGAGCCAAGGCAAGAAGAGGAGTTGTTGCAAGTCTTGAGGAGACATAAAGGAGCCATCGGTTGGACCATAGTCGACATCAAGGAAATTAGCCCTCTTATTTGCACTCACAAAATCTATCTAGAAGAAGAATCCAAGCCATCCCAACAAACATAACAAAGGCTAAATCCTATCATGAAGGATGTGGTGAGAGATGAAATGTTCAAGTAACTTGACGTGGGCATTATTTTTGCAATTGTCGACGGTAAATGGGTTAGTCCCACACAAGTAGTACCAAAGAAGTCGGGAGTCACTGTGGTAGCAAATGAGAAGAATGCGTTGGTTCCAACGAGGGTGGTCACCGGTTGGAGAGTTTGCATCGATTATTGGAAGCACAACTCATGCACTCGAAATGATCACTTTCCCTTGCCATTCCTCGATCAAGTGTTGAAGATGGTAGTCGGGCATCTTTTCTATTATTTCTTGGATGGCTACTCCGGCTACAATCAGATAGAGATAGCCTTGGAGGATCAAGAGAAGACCACATTCACATGTCTCTTTGGTACTTATGCCTATCGCCGAATGCCATTTGGTTTATGCAATGCCCCGAGAATGTTTTGAAGATGTATGATAGGGATATTCAGTGACATGGTGGAGAAGATTGTGGAGGTCTTCATGGATGATTTTTTAGTGTTTGGGGACTCATTTGGAGGATACTTGGAAAATTTGGAGAAAGTTCTAGAGAGATGTGAAGAAAATAATTTGGTGCTGAATTAGAAAAAATGTCACTTCATGGTAACACAAGGGATTGTGCTTGGACACATTGTGTCCACAAAGGGGATTGAAGTGGACAAATCCATAGTGGATGCAACTTTCAACATACCCACTCCAAAGGTCGTCAAAGATATCAGGTCGTTTCTTGGCCATGCAGGTGTTTATCGTCGATTCATTAAGGATTTTAGTACATTGGCATGACCTTTGACCAATTTTCTAGCAAAGGATGTTCCCTTTGTGTAGTCGGATGATTGCGAGACATCTTTTAAAAAACTAAAAAGCATGCTTACTTCACCTTCAATCATGCGACCACCCAAGTGGAAACTACCATTTGAGCTCATGTGCGACGCAATTGATTATGCGGTCGGCGCAGTGCTAGGACAAAGGGAAAAAAATAGGCCATATGTAATATACTATGCTAGCAAAAATCTAAATGAAGCACAAATGAATTACACTACCACTGAAAAAGAGTTGCTAGTTGTATTATTTGCATTTGATAAATTTAGGTCATACATCATTTGTTCGCCTATTGTAGTGTACACTAATCACTCTGCTTTGAAGTATTTGTTATCTAAGCAGGATGCTAAACCGAGACTCATTAGGTGGATCCTCCTCCTTCAAGAATTGAACCTGATCATCAAGGACAAGAAACTAGTTGAGAATGTGGTTGTGGACCATTTCTCACGGCTTATCGTCCAATACACCGAAGAGCACATCCTATCCCTGATTTTTTCCTGATGAGCATTTATTTTCTATTCATTCAGTTTGTCTGTGGTATGCTGATATTTGCAATTTTATTGCCATAGGAAAAATACCACAGCATTGGAGCCCGGAAGATAAGAGAAGATTCATGGCGGATGTGAAGTACTTATACTTCGAAAACCTGTACCTGTTCAAATATTGCCCTGATCAAGTCATAAGGAGATGCGTACCGAAAAATGAACAATGGGATGTCCCCTCCTTCTGCCATGCTGAGGCGTGTGGTGGACACTTCTCTTCCAAGAAAACTTCAACTAAGATTTTACAAAGCGGTTTTTATTGGTCTTCATTGATAAAAGATTGTGTTTCATTTTGCAAAGAATGTGATAGGTGTCAAAGGTTGGGAAGTGTGACCCATAGAAACATGATGCCCCTCTCTCTCGTGCTAGTCATTGAGATTTTTTATTGTTGGGGCATCGATTTCATAGATTCATTATCTATGTCTTTTGGCTACCTTTATATCCTATTAGCAGTGGACTACGTGTCTAAGTGGGTAGAGGCAATCCCAACCAAGACCAATGATCATCGAGTCTTGGTCAAGTTTTTAAAAGAAAACATTTTTTCTAGGTTTGGGATACCTCGCGCAATGATAAGTGATGGTGGATCTCATTTTTGCAATAGACCATTTGCTTCTTTGATGCATAAATATGACGTAATACACAAGGTGTCCACCGCTTATCACCCACAGACTAATGGTCAAGCCGAGTTGGCTAATAGGGAGATAAAGAGCATAATAGAGAAAATAGTTAACCCAGATTGAAAGGAATGGTCACTTAGATTGACCGATGTCTTGTGGGCTTACCGCACTGCCTATAAGATCATCTTAGGTATATCTCCCTATCGGCTAGTCTAAGGCAAGGCTTGTCACTTGCCGGTAGAGATGGAGCACAAAGCATATTGGGCCATAAAAATTTTGAATTTCAATTTGAGAATAGCTGGGGAACATATGAAGTTGGAGTTGAATGAGTTGGAGGAAATTCATGGAGATGCATATGAGAGTTCAAAAATTCACAAAGAAAGGGCAAAAATTTTCCATGAAAAATCTATTTTGAGAAATACATTTGAGCCCGGCCAAAAACTACTCTTGTATAATTCTCGCCTCTCCATTTTTCAAGGAAAACTCCGGTCACGATGGGATGACCCCTATATTGTTAAGGTGGCCTACCTGAATGAAGCCATAGATATAGAAAACCCCGAAGATGGTAAAACATTCAAGGTCAATGGTCAAAGACTTAAACCATTCTTTGAGAGTTTTAACATTCAAACAATGGAAGAGGAGTAGGTGGACTCAGTCTACCTGGACACTGTTGAGGCATAACTGTTCAAGTATATGTTAGTGTACAATTGTTTTCCTTTATTCTTTACCTTGCAACAACTTAAATTTGTTTATTTACTTTGATCTGTGCATAGTATTCTTTCTTCACATGTGCAGATAGTGGTGTTTTTGTTAAAGCTCATTGTGAGGTGTTCTCTTACCCTTTTTATCTTTTTAAGTCCATCATTGTATTCCATATCTTTTTGTTGCATTGAGGACAATGCATAGTTCAAGTTGGGGGGTGAGGTGCACCATTTGTATGATACACCAACTTTTTGTTGATAATATCATTTTGTGGTGAAAATCACCATTCACATATTCTACCAAATTTTTTTAGAATAGTTGAAAAATATGTGAAAATTTTTAAATTTTTTATGGAAAATATCTGAATCTTGAACTATATTCCCCTATTCAAAGTGTATGGTTTTAGTGATAGTTTGATCTTCATTTTGAACTCTGAATACATGAGTCAATCATAGAGATTTATCCTATGCTTGAATATTACATATGTGTTTTCTTTCGAACTCAACCATAGTACACCTTAAATGTGTAATTTCGGCAATTTACGAATTGGATTCACATTTTAGAGTTTGACATGCATAGTGGAGATGAAATAAGTACCCTAGTGAGCTTTAGTGTCAATCCTTGTTGGAGGGAACTTACATTTACTCAAAGGAACAATTTTTCAAATTCAAAATCTGTTCAATAATCTCATTATACTTGCTTTGGTTAGAGTGCATGTGGATAGTTGATTGATTTTGTCTTGAAATGCCAATATGCCTCCCAATGCTTATCTAGAGATGATCTTAGGCCATCTTTGAATTGCTTTGAGTCTTCGCCTTTTTTCTTATGAAAAATTTATCCCTAGTGCCGTGATTGAGCCTTAATTGAAATTTGTTTCCATGCCACATGATTGACCAAGCCAGTGCAAAATGATTAAAATTACCAAACATTGGTTGTTCCGAGATTGACTGTGATTGATTATAAAGGAAAGGAAATGTGGAGAGGAAACCCAAAAAGGGATAAATGGTGCCAAATCCAAATTTTTGAATGAAAAATAAGAGAAAAACCCAAGAAAAAGGAGAAAAATTGGGGTTGAAAAAGAAAAATGTTGAGGAAAGAAGAAAAAAAAGAAACAAAAAGTGAAGTGAAGGTGTAAAGTTGAAAATTCCACAAAAAAGAAATTTTTGATAATAAGGTCATGCCCTCAGAATAACCCTTTTTTTTCTCCCTCTACCCTTCATTTCACTCAGCCCAAGTATCACCCTAAGGCCTCATTACAACCTTTGAAAGCCCTAAATGATTTAGAGAAAGCATGGTGAGAGCATACTTTAAATGAAAAAGAAAAGTTAGTTTTGCTATCTAGTGCCCTAACATTCCATTCATGAGATTATGCCAAGGTCGTTTCAATTGTTATGCATGCACATCATTTTTGGATTATATGTGAGCATTTCTGTTTCTGCACAAGATTCCACCTCACATATGCACATCGAGAGCATGCCCGGATAATCATTGAGTTATTCATTTTTTAATGAAACTCTTGGTGAGTTTTGCATCAAAGCTGAATTTGGATAGCCAAGTGAATGTGGATTCTGTTGAGTAAATGCTTAAACTACATGTTCATTTCACACACACACGAGTTTTAAAACAAATGTGTAGGTATATACTCTAGAATAGCATTTAAAGCCATGATGAAGCTCGTGTGCTTGGTTCGGGTGTTTGAAAAATTGTGTCAGGCAACCCTGTGCTTGTAGGATAGGGGAATATTATTCAAACTTCAGATATGAGAAAGGAATAGGAATGTCTTTTGTATTCCAGTTTGTGCTTTACATATTGGTTGTTCATTTTGTTGAATTTAGAATTCCATGTCATGCTTTTTGAAAGCTTCAAAACTCAAATCACATTGAAATTTCATAAATGAATTTGGACATGGTCACACATTGTGGTTCACTCGCATAGATCATGTTTTTTGTGAAGTTGAGTTTGTAAATAGGTCATTAGAATGTGTTGGATTCGAATAAACTTGGAGTGGGGGTGAGGATGAGAGTGTAAAAAAATTTTGAAAAAGTTGAAACCTACCGGTAGAAGTTTACAAAAACCGACCAGTAGAAATTTTCCAGAAGGTTTTCCTACCGGTAGGTTTTGGTCATTCTACCGGTAGGTTTTGCCCAGATAATTCAAAAACGAGGGTTTTAAATCAGAATTTTCGGTGAGACCCTTCACATTCTTCAATCATCTCATCCTTAAAAACCTTCTCCTCTCTCTCAAAACCTTCCAAATACTCAAAGAACTTTTGGATACTCATCAAATCACCTGATTATCTTTCCCAAAGTTGTGATTCACAACGATTACTTCTCACTTCCTTGATTTTTTCCCACAAAAACCCTTCTTACCTCCACAAAGCTTCCCAAATCCATCAAAGACCTCGATTCTCACCCAAAGCTTGGAATTTGAAGGAATGGCTCAATTGGGTAAGTCTTCTCACGCACCCTTTGATATTTTTGATGAACTATGGAGTTGGGTGTTGCCCTTTGTTGCCCTAGGGGCATTTTTTATTCTTATGGCACGTACAAATAAAACGGGACCAGGTTCTCCACCACCTGCAGGAACGGGATCCCACAAGAGGACTATGGTGGCAAGCCCCAGTGGTGGGGAACAGCGAAAAAAGCAGAAAAGTGACGCTCGCACGAAGAGCATAAAGGAGAAGAATGTGACGTGCGAGCGGCATGTAGATAGTCCCACCCTCGGGCCAAACGATGACATGATTCGACTGATAGAGGGACATTGCATATGTGTGGTTAGATCCTGTCATGGGGTTTGTGTTTCCCTTGTGTAGGGAGTTTTACTAAAAGCTTGGGGGTGGTGGATGAGGATATATTTTTGTTAAAAACCAATGTGAAAGGGAAGGTGATGAAAATCACCCTGAGAGTCATTTCGGATGCATTGCATTACCAGAGACCTCATCCCAACACCCCAGTCTATCCTCACAAAACCTAGGGGAGGAAATCACTTCAGGAATACACAAGCTAGATGTATGAGGACCCGACGCAGTTTAAAGGAAAAAATCCAAGTTGGGACACTCAAGCACTCTTACGGGGTAATGAACAAGGTACTCCACTACAATTTACTACCTCGAGGGGTGCGAAGAAGACTCCGGGAGAGGAGAAGTTTTACCTTCTCTGTGCCTTTATGATTGGCAAGAGGATGGATGTCGCACTTATGATTTGGGAGGAGATGAAGGAGTACGCCCAGGCCAACAAGCTGAAGGCGAATCTTTCTTACGCCCACCTTGTCACGAAGATCATCCATCATAACAAAGTGAAGGGCAGGCCCACCGATATGACCCTCCCACCGGAGTTTGGAGCTATAGGCAAGTCCAGCAGTATGAAGAGGTCAGCGATGACAGGAGGGTTTGCCCAAAGGGAGAAGAGAGCGAGGCCACTGAGAGCCGAGCCATCTACAGCGAGACCTTCCACTACTGGGCCATCCACTGCTGCCCCACCTCGCACTCCCTCAGCGCCTTGACGCGAACAAGGGGAGGCTGGATGACTTCAGTGGGACCATGCATCTGCTCTTACTGATGGTCACCAGGATATTCGAGAGGATTTTCCTAGGAGAGCCTCTCCCCGAAGTGCCTATACCTTCGACCTCCAGGCCATCCACCTCTTCCCCCACGGGCTCTACTTTTTTAGAGGTGGAGGAGTCCGATGATGAGGAGACCGACGACGAGGAGGGGGATGATGATGAGTCGGAAGACGATGCAGAGGAGTAGATAGAGAGAGAGAGACCACTTTTGTTTTGTTATTTTTGGTAGATTATACATAGTGGTCTAGTGGTAGTCGACCTAATAGAAGAGTCTCTAGGATCACAGGCCATTTTTTGCTCAAGGTCTTTGTACAAATGAAATTATGAATGAAAGGGCAACATTTTTTTTGTTTCATTTTGTCCCAAGTTTATTTACATAATTGCATTATGATTTGAGTGGTTTGTTAATCGGTGAATTGTTAACAAGCATGGAATTGTTTTGTTTTGTTTTTTTTATTTAGTATCGTTTAAAAATAAATTTTCCTAGGGACTAGCAAACTCAAGTTGGGGGGGAGTGTAGAACATTGCATATCATGCATCTCTATTGCACCCAAATTTTTTTTTTTTTGGGGTGAAAATTGGGGGAAATGTTTTCAAATTCACAATTAATGGAGATTCGTGTGATTGTAAGTAAAGAACAGGTAATGTCGTGTATCCCACAAATTGCTCAAAGTCAATGGGAAAGAAGGGACCACTTAACGGATAACTCGGGACCTCAAGGAACCAAGGAAATCTCAAAGCAAAACAACCTACCGGTAGAAGGCAACAAAAACCTACCGGTAGAAAATGTTAATGGAAATCTTCTACCTCTGTCAGGCAGAAACCTACCAGTAGAAAATATTACTGGAAAAAACCTACCGGTAGGTTTTCTTACGTTCTACCGGTAGGTTTTGCCCAGATTTGCCAGACACCTGCTCACACGACTCCACCTACCCCAGGGGCCCACCTCTTGTCCTCCAAATCATACTCTGACATGTTTGACACCACATAATGCTCTCCTAAGCCCTAGAGTCAGATTTGAAGTGAGATACATGGGAGAAGCAAGAGAAAGAATAGGGGTGGTTGGTGAAGCATGGGAAGACCATACTTGGACTGAACTTGCTTGTGGGAGTGTCCAACATTTTCCCAATCATTCCATTTTCAGTTCACACATGCTAAGGGGAAGGGTATGCACGAAAATGAAAGGAGTCTCACACCATTATTTATTTTAACATGTTTTTAGAGAGAGAAATTCCAAGGTTGAAGATGAAGTTTAAGAGAGAGAAAGTTGGGTTTTTACATTTTCTTCACCATTTTCATTGTAGTAAGTTTTATTCTACTTTTAATCTTTATATCTTACATTCTAATCTCATATATTTCAAGTTGTAATAAAGTTTAGCCTAATGTTCTTCTATTTCCATTTCTACATTTGGGTTTTCTCTTCAAGCTTTGTATTTTGGATATGAATGACTTTGTTCTTGTAGTTTAAACTTTTTTCTTACATCAATACAAGTTTCATGTTTTATTTCACTACCATGTTTCTTTACGTTATGGTTGTTTTTGCCTTTACTATGAGTAGCTAAACTTTTAGTTGGCTAATCCAAGAAGAATTTCCTCTTGGGTATTTGAAATCAGCTCTCTTTCATTTTTTCTCGTACTGTAAAATGTTTGGTTTGACTAGGTTGAGTGCAGACGTGGTTGTGAGCTTTTGATACACCGTAAACTTGTCACGGGGTATGCTTTTCCCAACACAACCACATTAGTCCCTCACTTCCTATGAATCAATCAAACACCGAGACACCATTGGTTGAATGACTTGACTCGATTTGGCATTCCCATTGGAATGACCTCTATGGATTAGCCAACCTTACTTTCTTGCATTTTTACCAAAACACAATTCACAAGATTTTCCAATCTTTACAAATCACCATTCAAACACATTCGACATTTCCTTCCCTGAGGAGACGACCTTGGAATACTCATTCCAAGTAAAACACGATATTACAAGTCTCTCTACGCTTAGGGAGCACTTTTACACACACACATTTTTGTTCACACACACAATTTTCCCCATTTTTTTGCATTTGAACCAAGGGAGAGTGACACTCACCAACTCGTATAAGCCATATACACACAATCCGGATTCATGTTTGGAGGTCAGGGAAAACGATCAAGCAGTGTGAAGAAGAATTTCGGGCACTATTAATATTATAATAGTGTGATAGAGTGTGATGTTTTCTCTTGCCTTTATTTCGAGAATTTTGAAATTTTTACCTAATCCGAGTGTTTTAGAAACATTAATCCTAAATCCAAGTAGTTTTGAAAAATTTTCCAAAACCTAGATAATTTTGAAAATGTCAATCCAACTGACTTTTTCAGTTTAAAAAACATCGGTTAGACAAAAATCTTTAATTAAAAATGCCACTGTGGCAAAGGTTTTCTACCTGCACATAAAATTATAGGTACAGAGAATAGGACTTGTGTGAGTGATGTAGAACAAGTGGCTTCTAATTACTTGAAGTAGGAAGACCGACGTGCATCCAAAGCCCAAAGAAAAGGAAAAAGGTGATAGTAGATGCAAAATGGCCTAGACCCAGAATTGATTGAGACTGGTATTGTTTGATCTGGATCGGCCCAACGATCAAGACTCATCGCTTCGCCATGAGCTCCGTTAGTTTTGAGTTGAATTCCATGGTTTAGGACCTCAAAGCCCATTTTTGCTGTTTTAGGAAAGAATTCAGAAATTAATAATAAATCATAGCATATTTCGAATTCAGTGACGTCAGTTGGGTTGGACTCCAGACAACACATGCTTTTATGTTAATTAATTAGACTGCAATTTTCCCTTTTTGGTAATTTTTATATAATTAGGAATTTTACCTTTATTATGGGGATGATTAGGGTTTGGGCCGTTCCTATATATATTCTCTTATGTAATATATATTATTCATTGAGTAATATACCCCTTTTTGAGATATTCCCTTGTTATTTTTTCTGTGGATTCGGAGTGTGTGCGTTTTATACACTGTTCTTCGTGTTCCTTTATTCCAATACGTGAATTGATATCATAGTCTTGACTAACCTTGTGTGATGACTAATCAATGTACAAATAACAATCTTCCTAATGACAGTGATCATGTGGAAGGAGTTCTTTTGAGTACCAAATTCTTGGAGTCCCAGCGACAACAATAGCAGTAGTTCCAAGAGCTCCAGCAATCTGTTCAAGCACTGTAGGACTTGGTTGTTCTGTTGATGATGGGCCCAATCCATGATCTCAATTAAGAAAGTGTACAAAAAGGAGATAGGGATCATGTTCAACCCAATCAAGATCGTAATCCTCTCTATCTCGTACGAAAAAATATTCGTGGTGCACCTGCGAGAGGAGTGTCGATTGCAGATTCCAGCGATGATGAAGATAGGTTCTTGTTCAGGGATGCTGCAGATTATAGGGATCCTAGTCGTGATGCTAAGGATTTTCATATGAAGGTTTACCTACATAGTTTTAATGGTCATCTTCATATTGAAGTTTTCCTTGAATGGTTGGCCAAATTAGAGAGGTTCTTCTACTATATGGATGTCTCGATTCGTGTATGGTCGAAGATGAAGTGGTTGCTACGAATGAGGTTTTTACCTCCTGATTTTGAATAGGTATTATTCTTGTAGTATCAAGATTGGAAACAGGGCAGTTGATCTATTCAAGCATATATGGAGGAATTTCAGAGGCTTTCTTCTCGTAACAATCTGACTGAGACTGAATCCAAGAAAATTACTTGGTTTATTGGTGGTCTTTGCTTTTCCATTCAGGATAAAGTTTACATATACATTCGATACTTTTTGACATAAACCATTCACCTAGCCATAAGGGTTGAATTCCAATTGGAGCGAGCGATAAAACAGGTGCAGAATCAGAGTTGCTTTGATTCATCACGCCCTATGGAGAAAAATAGGTTATAGGGGCACCAAGCCCTAATTTAACCCTAATTTGAGAAACCAGCAACAGCGAGGTACCTGCAAGAGTAGTAGCCTCGGGATCAGGTCCAACGGTTAATGACATGCCAAAGAATACTAATATCAGGCGTGGGGTAGACAAGTGTTACTGATACGGTCAACTAGGACATTGATCTAACCAGTGCCCTAAAAGGGGTGCAGTAAACCTGGTTGATACGGAGGGGGTTGATCAGGAAGAAGATTACCCAGTGGAGGAAGCAACTATGGACGAGGAGGACGAGGAAGATTACCCAAATCCGGGGGTCCGTTATTAACCGTTGACCACCCGTCAACCCGCGGAAATACCCGTGGATGTCACTCAACCGAACACCACGGTAGTAGCATCCCCTTAACCGGGATCTTAACTCACAATTGTTAACCGGATTCGATTATTCATTTGGGTTCAACCAATATTCAATATACCATGTTTTATACTCCATTATAGTCCATTTAGATCATTGGAGGGAAGGGAAGACCCAGACCGAAAATAGGGCAAGACAGTTTAAAATCTGAAAATTTTGGAGAGTGTACCGGTACCCAGTACCGGTACCATTCAGTACCGGTACCCGGTACCGGTACTGTCAACCCACTGGAAAGGGGGTACCGGTACACAGTACCGGTACCATACAGTACCGGTACCCAGTACCGATACTCTCTGCCCAGTTTTGCCATTTTCAACTATTTTTCATTTCCAATCCATTTCAAACCTTTCCAAGGTCACCCAAACATATATATTCATGTTTTCTACATTATAAAAAGTCCATGGAAGTCCATTTAATACAATTCCATATATTTACACATTAAAATGGAATTTATACGAAAACTTTACAAGTTAAACCATAAAAGCCACAAGTCGGCTTTTCTTCATTCTTGGGGTCCCGCATGAGGGTCTCCCACCGGCGTATAGTCCGCACCTGAAATGTGTCCCACGAAGGGTGAGCCACGCTCAATAGGATATCCTCCTACAGAGGCTACTCCTCAACCTATATGCATATGAAATGTTCACATGCAACATTTAACAATTCATAACCATTCCAATCAAGGGCATGCAATTCAATGATTGAATGCAATCATGCTGTGCCATGAGATGGGATGAATTCCACTCATGTGCATCCACCCGAGCCCACACCGACTCACTTTACATGCAAATGCCATGTATGATGAACCAAGCTACCTGAGCCCCATGAATGAGATGATACTCACTCTTATAACTCACCCGAGCCCTTCCCGGCTCCTCAACACAATGCTAATGCCATGAGTATAAAACCGGGCTTCCCCAAGCCCCCGCCCTTGGTAGTTTGCACCCAATGACTCTTCCTTTAAAATTTTCTAGGTCTTTCTTTGGGGTGGGTATTTATGGACTTACACCAACGGTCACCCAACTGACACGGAATTTATGGACTTCCACCAACGGTTCCGCGTACACCAACACACTTTATGGACTATTATACCAACGGAAGTGCGTATCCGAAACATCGGGTCTCACACCCGAAGGCGAGTCTAGCCCTTCTTGCTAACCCCGACCCAATTCTTTTTCATGTAACCATGAGACTCAACCGGATGTTCAATCCAGCCTTCCCGAGCCCACCTATCATCCACCTACATGGTGTTTGATATCAACCATGCACCCACACCCATAATGCGATGTTTCCGTGCATATGCAATATAATGTACCATTGCCACTTTTATGCCATGTTCATATGTAATGAATGACATAGGGATATTCCCTACTCACCCACACTCATGCCTAAGCCCATGAATGTGACACAAATGTCATGCTTAATATGCAATAATGCACCATGAGCCATTCAATCACATGTTCGATATGTATGAGTGTCATACGAACAATTTAACATAAACCAACTCATCCATGGTAATTTATATCATGAGCATATAAATACCGTAATCTTTCACAATGTCAACATATATCACAAGCATGTATATATGAACATTTCCTCAACACAATATCCAAGCATGTTGTACATAACTCATGCAAAACATACTTCATTCCATAATGTCATTTAAACAAACACCTTAAAGACATACAATTAAATACTCAATTTCGTACAAGCTTTGCTTAGCACATTTGGTACCCAATTCCCACACATGATATACATTAGTGGTAATCACATAATTCAAGCATGTTATTTCAATTTAATTAAAATAACATATTTCACCCATTCTAGGGAACAAATTATGCAAACACATAACATGCCCAACATTTCACAAGAGATTACTTTAAGTAATTTCTACCATTCCAAACTTGAGATAGAATTTATTCTACCATTTCAATACCCATTTCACCGAATCACAACAATAGGCAAGTGTTAAGGTTTCTAACAACCTACCCATTTTCTCCCAATTAACAACAATAGGTAATTGATATAAACCTCTATCAATCTACCCATTTCATAAAAACATGCTAGGTTAGGAATACACCAAGAGAGGAGGGAACCCTACCTCTTGTAGCGTGAGGAATCCCCGTAGGAAACTCCAAGAAGCCAACCCAAGCCCATTCCAAGCTTCTCCAAAATTTTGGTTTCCATACCTTCGGTGAAAACCGTCGTTCTTGGTGTCCACGCGTAGCCCTCGACGCGTAGAACATCTTTTGTTCTTGGCCTGAGACGATTTGAGCACTCCACGGCCGTAGATCATAGAGAGAAGTCGGATTTTCTCTCATTTTCCCTCTCTTCTTTTCTCTCGGCTGAAACCAGCTGAAATGGTGTGTAGAAGTCTGATTTTTCAGACTTAGGCCCCTATTTATATTTTTTGAATACTTGGCCCTCATTGCGCCACACGTCCCTCTTAATTCCGGGTCCGTTTCAACCCCGAAACGATTAATTTTCGTCCCGGTTCAAGTTCAAAATATTTTATATGAACTTTATTTAAATTATTTTCAAATTCTCCATATTTTAACAAAATTTTCGTTTTTGGGGTCACCCGAGACTCGACCGCCTCGTAAAACGCGAAAAATCCGACTGTCTCGGAATTCGATGAAATTTTATAGGGTAACTAGATTTCGCGAGACGAATCGAACGGTGAAATCCGTTTCGTCATCCGAGATCTAGAAAAATTCAGTTTTTCAACTAGTACCGAAGTGGCAATTCACCTATTGCCCTTGTTCGTCAAAGTTTAAATTTTCCGGGGTTTCACAGTTTTTGCGCTATGTAGTTAGTGCTACAGGTATCTCTGTTGATGATGAAAAGATTTGGCCGATTCAGGAGTGGCCCACACTACGAATAGTTAGTGAGCTTCATAGTTCTCATGGCCTTGTAACCTTCTACATAAGGTTTGTGAGGAATTTTAGCACCATTACAACACCCCTCACTGATTGTCAGAAGCAGAAGCAATTGCAGTGGACTCGTGAAGCAACAAGGAGTTTTGAGCTACTTAACGAGAAGTTCAACACAACTCCTGTATTTGCACTACCTAGCTTTGAGAAGCTGTTTATGGTAGACTATGATGCTTTTTGTACTGGCATTGGAGTAGTTTTGTCACAGGAAGGCAAACCCGTGGCATTCTTCAGTGAGAAGCTTAGCTAGGCTAGATAAAAGTGGTCTATATATGAGCAGGAGTTTGATGCAGTTGTGAGAGCCTTACCGCACTGGCAGCATTACCTGATTCAGAGGGAGTTTATTCTGAATATAGATCACCAGGTGTTGAAGTATCTCAATAGTTCTACTACTCCCAACCACATGCATGCTCAGTGGATTGCTGAAATTCAAATATTTTGGTCAGTTGAACAAAGTGGTCGATGCCTTGAGCTGTCGGAGTATGTTGTTTACCACTGTTCGCATTGAGGTGATTGAGTTTGATTACTTGAAGGATTTGTATGCAGATTATGAAAACTATCAAGAGATTTAGACCTAATGCTTCGATAAACATGGGGTCTCAGGAGACTTTTCACTTCATGATGAATTTTTATTCAAAGCCACTCAGCTTTGCATACCACCGTGGATCCTTGCGTGAGCATATAATTCGAGAGTTACACATTGGTGGCTTAGGAGGGCACATGGACCGAGATAAAAATGTGGCTTTGGTATAGGAGTGTTATTTATGACCCTAGCTAAAGCGGGATGTGGAGCAGTTTGTCAAGCAATTCTACACATGTCAGAGTGCCAACGAACATGTGCAGAATACTGGCCTCTACACCCCTTTTCCCATTCCAAATGCACCATGGGAATATCTGTCAATGGATTTTGTGTTGGGTCTTCCATGGACTCAACGGGGTGTGGATTCCATTTATGTTGTTGTTGACAGGTTTTCCAAGATGGCTCACTTCATTCCGTGTAGGAAGACCTCAGATGCTTCTCATGTCGCTCATTTATTCTTCCGGCAGGTTGTTCGTTTGCATGGCATCCCAAAGATCATCAGTTCTGACCGAGACAACAGGTTCCTTAGCCACTTTTGGTGCACTTTATGGAAATAATTGGACACTTTTTTACAATATAATAGTTCAAGTCATCCACAGACAGATGGACAAACAGAAGTGGTGATCCTGACATTGGTAAATATTTTGCGGAGTCTTTGCAAAGAGAACCCGAGGTAGTGGGATAACACCTTATCCTAGACTGAGTTTGCTTACAACAATGTTCCCAACATGTGTACTACTAGGTCTTATTTTTAGTTTGTTTACATCCAGACACCTATCCACACACTTGACCTGGTTCCCATACCCAAGCTTCAAGGGATGAGCATTGTCGCTGAGCACATGTTGGAGAAGTTGATGGATGTGCATGCCAAGGTGATTTAGAAGTTGGAGAAGTCAGTGGCCAAGTATAAGGAAGCGGTAGATAAGCACTATCACTAGAAACTTTTCACGATGGGTGACATGGTGATGATTCATTTGCACAAGGAGTGATTACCCGTGGGGACTTATAACAAATTAAACCAGAAGAAGATTGGTCATTTTCAGATCTTGAAGAAAATAATAACAATGCTTATATTGTTGATCTTCCTGCAGTATGGGCATCTCTAATACTTTTAATGTGCAAGTCTTGTTCGAGTTTCATTCTGATTCCATAGAGCTTCCACAAGTTAACTCGAGGACGAGTAGTTTTCAAGAGGGAGGGACTGATGCAGAACAAGTGACTGCTGATTACTTGGAGCAGGAAACTGTTATGCATCCAAAGTCCAAAGAAAAGCAAAAAGGTGATAGTATAGGCAAAAAAAACCCGGACCCAGAATTGATTAAGGCCAGTGGTGTTTGATCTGGATCGAATCAACGATCAAGGCTCATTGCTTCGCCATGAGCTCCTTCAGTTTTGAGTCGAATTCCATTGTTTAGACCCTCAAAACCTCATTTTGCCGTTTTAGAAAAGAATTCATAAATTAATAATAAATCATAGGAAATTTCGAATTCAGTACCGTCAGTTGGGCCACTCCAGACGTCACGTGCTTTTATTTTAATTAGTTTGATTATAATTTTTTGCTTTTAGTAATTTTCTTATAATTAGAGATTTTATCTTTATTATGATGACGATTAGAGTTTGGGTCAATCATATATATATATTCTTATGTAATACGAATCATTCATTGAATAATAACTAAAATTAAAAAATAAGCCAAACAATTGAACAATTAAAAAAAAAAAAAACTTCTTGAGGGGATTTATTAAAAAATGAAGACATGGGTTTGTGTTGTTCATGTGTCTGGATGTCGCACAGCATTAAAAAATATCACTCAGTGAACAAAAATGTTGTTGTTCTTGTTGGTTTGGATGGTGGTGGTGGTTGCCTTTATTGGTAGCCATTAAAGGACCTTCGGTGGTGCTTGAATATCGGAGTGGGGGTGCCTGGGTGGTCTTCGATGGTACTTGAATGGCGGTGCAGTGGGGTTTACTGGTGGTGTGCTCCGATGGTGGACAATGATGGCGATTTGGTGGAGTGACGGTGGAGGTTGATGGTTAGTGATCTGGGAATTAGGCATTTGGGGATTTAGGGATTTGGGGGAAATTTTGAGAGAGGAGATAAGTGGGCAGAGAGAAGAATTGGTGGCGGTGTTCTGATGGTGGTGGTGTTCGCCGGAGAAGAAGGAAAGGAATGCAGAGGGGAAGGGAGGAAATCAGAGAGAAGAAGGAATGCACACGTAATTTCTAAGCCATAGCACTAAGATTTATTGAACCAAATACAGCAATGATTAAAATTCTTAACGGTACACAATAACACATTTTTAAACAATCCTAATTTGTCTCACTTCTTAGATGTTCTGTTTCGCCGTTTCCATTAGCTTCATTCGATGGCTTTGATTGAACTTTTTCTGTAGCTAACTCCACATCTCCTTCCATGCTGCTTTTGCTTACCTCTTCTATGTGTTTATGAGTATAAAACCAGGTACATATCACATAATACATGAGATTTACGACTTGCAATATGCTGACAAGCCAGTAGTAATTTTCCAATCTTCCCCTATTGAGATTCCTATCAGGTATCCAGTTTCGTTCTTTACCTGAGAATTTGTGAACTAATGATACCAGAAATGTGCCTGTATAATTTCCCATGGATATCGCCAGCCAGTAGAGTGCAGCAGCTGTGCTTCTCATACTCTCGGGCGACTGATCATAAAGGAATTCCATAAGCCCCACAGACATAAAAACTTCAGCTAGTCCATGGAAGCAAAATTGAGGAACCAACCAGAAGACACTTATGGGTATAGTCGTAGTTGGTTTGTCCAATAAGTTGTGATTTGCTGCCACTTCTTTTCGCTTGATCTCGACTAGTGCTCCAACAATAGTAGCTAAAATGTTCACTACAAAGCCTATGCCCATTCTCTGCAGGCAAGTGATGCCCACGGGATTTCTGGTGAACTTACGAGCAAAAGGGACAAAAAGGCGTTCATATAGAACAAGACCAAATAAGACAGTAATGACATCGAAAATGGACATACTAGCTGGGGGTATTTCAAAGGAGTGAGACATGTGACGATCCATGGTGCGAGCTTGTTGGATGAGAAAGCTGTGCTGATGTGAATATGCTGTATGTAGTAATATTGAAGCTGCTGAGATGGGCAATATCCTTATAATGGACTTTAATTCCTCAACACGATGAACAGTGGCTAGCCTCCATAAATTTGGTGTGCTTGAATCCATTTTATCCTCATCGGTTACTATTGCAGCGCGATCAAGCCACCTTAAAACATCAGCAGCAGTTCAAAAAATCAGATAAAAAGTCTACCAAGACATCAAACTATATAAGTTGGTTACGTCAGTTTCTCTGCACAATCTTTGGGTGAGTAGAGGTGCAACTATTGGGAAACTGACTTCCAACTGAGCTTAGAAAAAAATGCTTAACAACTCTCAATAGCTTTAAAAGAATTCCATCTAAAATTAGATGCTCAGAAACTACCTTACTGGTGACTTGTTTATCTTTCTAAAGAAAAATATGGAACAGTGCTATTGCAAGCTATTCTAGCAAGCAATAGGAACAAAAGTCAACACCACATGTAGTTGCAATTAGTACATAACCTGATTACTTCTAAGTCATACTACTTTCAACTCTTACTCAAATTTATTAGAGGATTTTTAAATGTATGTATTAGGTAGAATATCTTACTTGAACTGATCAGTGTGTAGAAACCTTCCATTGGATGAAATAGAAGCATCTAGCTCTCCATTCCCGTAGAGGAGATCAGAGTCTTGTGGTGCAACTATTTTTCTCTTCCTCACAGCAGCAACAATTACCTGAACCACTCTAATTAGTGGGCTCCCCCCGGGTTTTAGTTTTTTATAAAGAGGAGAGCCTATGAGAAAAGCTATAATTGATATCACCATGGCAACAGTTGGAATTCCATATCCCCAAACCCAACCCACATTTTCTTGGATATAAACAACAACAGTTAGAGCAGACAGAGTGGCCATTGCCATGGTAAAAAAGTACCAATTGAACAAATTCCAACTCCGAGCCTCTACTTTTGATTTGGACATGTCAAACTGATCGGCGGTAAATGTAATGACACAAGGTCGAATGCCGCCTATCCCAAGAGTTGTGAGGATGAGAGAAATGTAAAGGGGCCATAATTGCAGGGATGAGGCTTCCTTGCAGTTTACTTGAGTGGGGCATGGTGGCGGGCGGAGCTGTGGCAGGACTGCTGATACGACGATGCTCACTAACCCCTGTTACAAGGATGTTTAGCACATGAAAATATGTTATTTAACAGTGAATGAACAAGAGTCAAGTGGAACCCAATACACACACGCGCGCGTATAATTGGAAAATCGATAATTTTTTCCCCATTTCTAAGTTGACTTTAGGTCCACTCTGGTTTGTGGATACCAAACAAAAATTTCACCATTGTCCAGCCAAACTATCAAGATTAAGGATGACCCTAGTTTGCAAAAAGGATTTTTAAGAGAAACTGACTAGCATGCTCTGATTTAAACAGTTTCTAAGAATAAAGATAAAAGGATATTATAATTTAATTAGTAAACCCAACAATATAGGCTGATAAAATTTGTAGGAAACTCAATTTAGCATCATTAGCATTTTCCGTCACTCGATTGGCCTTTCACCATGAGAGGAGATATACATAGTATTTGTCCAAAGATTTCCTCTTTCTTATCTAGCCAGTATGTCAGGTTTCCTAATGCTTCCTTCTGCACCTTCCAAATTTCACTAACTAGATCAAGTTAACTTCTGCACCTTGACACGAGGAAGGTGTGGCGTTCAAGCATCGGGGGAGATGGGGTTAATAGGAACCGAACCTATAAGTTAGCCTAAGATAATTTTATTAAGAATAGGAATTTGTTATTTGCCATTGTACTTATATGAATTTTGCAGAGTTGGCGCTCGACCTCTGTTCGGCTACCTAGGAAGCATGAGTGCCGTGGCAGCCTCCGATCATCAGACACGAACATAGCCGGACACGAACATAACATAACTAAAAGTGTCCTGAATATTAAACTCAATCAAACATGATTAGAATTCTATCTTAAAATTAATCAAAAAATTAATATTTGCTAGGACTTACTTTTTTTTAAATAGTCTTATCTTTTTCGTACCCGTGTCCTATATTTTTTAACTTTACTGTATATTTGTGTTCGTATCGTATCCGATTATCCTTACTTCCAATCAGCTACACTTAACAACATAAACAAGCAAGTCGTATTCATGCTGCACTCGATCCATTTCTCTCCGGCTAGACTCAACAACATAAACAAGCTAAGTCGAGTTCAACGCTCGATCTCCGGCGAACTGTACATTGTATATGCATAAAAAAAAATTTTGAATAAACAATGATAAAAGTGCATTAATATTAGCAAAGTACAGCAAAGTAAGCATTCAAATAAGCATATATATAGCTATTAGGTTCAGGAAAAATCTTGAACTGATATTTGACGATCTAACTAGCAGTAGTAAAACTGTTAGATTGAACAAGTGTTTGCACCCTACGGTGACGTTCTGGTTGGGGGATGCATTTTTCGATCGAGTCAGGAACGAAAATATCAGGTCTAGCAAGAGTTGGGGTGGTGGCTTGGAAATTCCTTACAGGTGAATCAATTCATCCATATATGTGGTTTTTCAGTTTTGTTCATTTTAATTCTTTCAACACACACAAACAAACACACAAGAGCGGAAAGTGAGAGGGAGAGAGAGACCAGTTCATAAATGATGGAACCGACAATGATGGTCCAAAATCGGCCGGCAAAAGAGTCCGCAATCAGTGCACCGACGAGTGGCGTCAAACTGGCAGTGCCAACAACGTTGGTAAGAATGTTGGATGCCTTCACAAGTGGCATGTTGAGCTCTTGGGTCAGGTACGATATCATGTTGGCATGAGAGCCGGTGGCTGCAAATCTGTCACACATTTCATTTGCTGTGAAATGCAAATAACCAAATCATTAGTTCTTTGGCTTTCATTAGTTCATTGAAGCACACTTCTTAGATAATAGCGTGCTTAATTTTTCGGAAAGCACAGTGAATTTCATTGATATTTGTATACCATGATGTTGTTTGAGCTTAAAATATAAAATATCGCCTACTTATTTATCAAATACTAAATTACCCCATTAACTTTTTAATACAATAGAATTACATTCTTTATATAACTTCTAAAAATATAAAAGGAGGCATTAGATTTTTAAAAGTGAAAATTAGAGCTGAGTCCTTTCAAATGGATTTATAATGACTTGAGTCCGTGAAGAAAACTTATTTGATGATAAGTCCATTTTTTATCTTAGTAATAAGTATTTAAGTCCACTATTTTTTTAAATCCCAAAAATTTACTTATAACAATATTATCCTGTTCAATTATAGAAACCTTATAGACATTGAAAGTAGTTTTAAATTAATTTATTAAATTAAAAATTATTATCTCTTAATTCACTCATAAATTGAAATTCAAATTTATATTCTCTCTCTCTCTCTCTCTCTCTCTCTCTCTCTCTTGTTAGAAGAAAATCATCACTCCAGTACAATAAATCTTCTACAACTATCATATCTTCTACTGCGTTTTGCTCATTATGAACTTCTATGTCGTTGGTTTTCGATAAAAAAAAAGGTCGAAAAACTTGTTCAATGTGTTATTAGTTTGATCCCCAATTTTATTTTTATTTTTTTGATAAATAATCCCCAAAAGTTTTCAATGTTTCATGTTATTACGTTTTTTGTTGATCATGTTATTATTTTTTCTAATTGATCATGTTACTATTTTTTTTTTCATGTTACTATTTTTTATAGAACATGTTATTATTTTTTCAGTGTTACTTTTTTAGATGCTGAAGAATTAGAGGCTTCTTCCTCTGGTTATGGGTTTGAATTCTACTATTTTTATTTTCAATTTTGTTTAATGTTTCATATTGCTATTTTTTTTTTTGTTGAGCATGTTACTATTTTTGTTAAACAAGTTACTATTTTTGTTGAACATGTTACTATTGTATTTTTAAAAAATATTAATATTGAATGTTACTATTTTTTTATGTGTAAATTAAATGTTACTATTTTTTATTTTTAATATTACTATATATATATATATATATATATATATATATATATATATATATATAAGAGATATAGTTCTAACTTATATATGGATATAGATAGATATGAAAGAGAAAAATTTTTAATGTTAGTCAAACTCCAAAAATTTAGGAGTCTTTAATTTTTAGTTTTACTTCACTTTAAAATTGATTAAAAATGGATTTCATAACAAATAAGTTTCCTTGGCGGACTTAAGTTCAAATAAATCCATATAAGGAGACCGGCCTCCAAATTTTTCTTTTTAAAACCTATTTGGGGTATATTTAGGCCTTACCAATATTATATAATATTTTTTTTTTAGGATCAAATTATAATAGGCATTAGATATATCAATCTTTCTCTTATATGTTTTCTAATAAAATTAATCACGTAACATATTTTTTGCACGTTTTAATTCTTCATTTTGGATCATAGACAACAATAATCTAACCCTAGAGTTGGCCCCGGAAGCTACTGAGGGTGGCAAAGAAGGATCCAGGTCCTTTTTACTATTTTTTCGTTTGATATTTTTTTTCGTGTGAAGTCCATTTACCTCTGCAATTCTTCATCTTGGATCATAGATAACAACAATAATAAAGGTGGGTTTGGTTTAAGCATTACGAATGATCGAATTATATAATGTTGTTCATTCCTTATCCATTCATCTGGCCCTTGGACTAATTATAGTGATAATCCCTCCTCATCCTATGTTTGGTTTAAATATAAAGAAGTAGTGGACCCGGGGTTATCTTTTCCAATCTCTCTTTACTAATACCTAAATCAAACACACCCCAAGTATCTAACCCTAGAGCTGGGCCCGGGAGTAGCTGAGGGTGGCAAAGAAGGATCTAGGTCCTCTTTAATATTTTTTTTTTCCTTGTTAGGTCTATTTACGTCTATAATAGATCCCACTTGAATTTATGGTAACTTCATAAGTAGTTTACAAAAAAAATTAAAACAGAAAATATATTAGTGTGATCTTAGTTACGGGTGTCAATTTTATCCATTAACATGATTCTGATCCGACACAAAACTCGAAAATAACACGATTAGTTGACACGAATAATAAATAGGTCAAATTAAGGTTCAACATGAATAACACGATTAATGGGTACTGTAGATAGAAAATAAGTAGTTAACGAGTATTGTAAACAAAAAATAAGAATTTTAGAATTTTTTAAATAGTATTATATGAGTTGTCGTAAAATTAAATATTTTTTTATTGACACGAATCCGACACGTACTGAAAGTGACCGACACGAAAATAACACGATAAAAAATGATACGATATAAAAATGACATGACATGACATGATTGACACCCCTAATCTTAGTGCAACACTGAAGGGGCAATAATATAAGTTTTGGGCGATAATGTAATGCTGTAGTGCAACAATGTGCGAAAACTAGAGGTTTTGCAAATGAAGAAAAAATGTAAGTTTTGGGCAATAATGTGATGCCAAGTACTTTTGGTTAATCTCTCATCAGTTGAAGAGATCTTTGCTCTTGTACTTCCTCAATTTGTGCAACTGTAAGGTTTCTGCTCTCAATGCAGAAATATCTGCCAAAGGTTTTTTTGATCATATAATTCCAGTGGGTTTTTCTACGGTATGTTAATATTTATAGTAATGGTGATATCACGCCATCTCTACCCTTAATCTAAAAACATTTGTCAAAGACTTTTTTATCATCATATAATTACAAGAGCTTAGTTTTGATGTCAAATTTTGAATGGGTATGAGTTAGTATTTGACGTTATTTTTTGATCATATAATTGTAATGAGTTAAATTTCCGTCAAATCATATAATTATAACCGGTTAGTTTTGACGTTATTTTTTGGAAGATAAGTTGATATCATCACATAATCATCAACAAGAAGTATTATCATTCAATAATAAACAAAGAATACATGTGATAAAACTAATGTTTAGTAATATCACAAATGGATCCTGAGGTGATATGATTATTACTCAACAATTATTTACTACTATTGAATAATAATTTAATTGAAATAATCTCTGAACAAAGCGGATAATGAACAACTAGATGTATTATTTAGGAAGAAATATTTTAATAAAAGGTTTAGAACTTGCATCCAAGATTCGAATTTAGGATTGGGTCCCACCAAAATGGAGACAAGACTATCTACCACTTAATTCTCTCTAGTATTTATATTTCAACTTGTTGTTTTACGTGCCGGCTAGATTTTAGGTTTAGCGTGTTTAAATTTTTTAATAATGGAGGTGGCGTCGAGATTCTAACACTACTTCCTACTATGATATTATATTATTCCATCAACATACCTAACAGCTTAAATTGTTACAAAGGATTTATAATTTAAGTACCTAACACTTCCTGCCATTTGCCTTGCCTAATACACATACCTCTCCAGAACCTAGGTTCTTCCCAATTTGAAATGTTTGGTTGAATATCTTATTCTCAACTAGAAAAGGTGATCCACTAAGCCAAATTGAACTTAATTTATTTACAAACAAAAGTACAAAAGTTCAACTAGAAATCAAAGTTTATCAGACTGCTTCATGTATAATATCTGAAAAATCAGTATTTTATGATGAGATCAACGATTATAGATGCTAAATGTGTAAGAGATTTTTAATGCAAAATTTAGAAGTTAGAGATTAAAAAATTGGTTCTCTATGTGAAGTTGGTCATCCTATCTCTTTTCTGTACTCCTCTCATGCTTTCATATCAGTCTGTAGGATTGTTTTTTCACTTGAAGAACATAATCATGAAAATGAAGTTTGTAAAGAACATCGATGCCATAAATTGTACAAAAAAATAGAAAATAAAAATAATTATCACTCAGTTGTTTTAGAAGTGTATATGTTCTTTATTTTACTTTTTTTTCACACCATTAAGAGTCTATAGGAGATGGTTAACCCCCTCGAGAGAATGGAGTTCACCCGTTCAAATTTTCTATCTAGCGGTTGTAATAATAATAAAAAAATATTTTTTTAAAAATATTGCACATGCCATCTTATTTAACTCCCAATGTATGACCAGATAGGAATTGTAATTTCCCATACACAGAATTCCATATTGGCTCAATTTGATTTCTAATTCAAGAAATTTTCCTGTTTAGCTTTCTAAGACATCGGTTATTCCAATCTTAGCTTGAAATTAATCAGTGAAACTAAGCACATGATGAGAAAACACTTCCAAAATCAATGTTCAGACCACATGAAAATGCCAGCTAATACGCATGCTGATAGGGAAGCTATGTAGCAGTAGTCTGGATTTGGTAAATGACATGAAAATTAAGCAGACTAGACTTTGACACACAAGAAAAGAGCAATGCTATTGGGACCTAATTTACTATGACCTTTGGATTGATTGTGGGCGCCATCAAACATTGGAATTTAGTGTTGATCCAATGGTTCCACTGAAACCATATCATTATGTTAGTAAATTATGTCAGATTTTTAGGTCTAAATAGAATTACTCAAAGAAAAATTACGCTACCACCAAAGTAAAAAGTAAAGAGCAAACATAGAAAAATATATGGAACTGAAAACTCACCAAGGATGAAGGGCATTGTTTTGATCCCTCCAAGCTTCTTCTTCTTCTGGCTAATCTCTCTCTTCTCATCGTCTCCATTTTGAGCCATATTCACCATCTTGATCTCCAAGTGAGATTAAGGGACTCTCCTTATAGGCAGTAAGAGAGAAGAGAGTGAGTAGTGAAATGATAAAGTAAGGTGGGGTGTGGACCAGAAAGTTGACTATGTTTGCATGTGATGTGGTGTCTGAAAACATATTCAATTCCCTCTTGGGATTGAGTTGATTGAAAATAATTGGGGGGTTAATACCAAATGGACAATGCAGCCCACACTCATTTATTTACAACCAAAATGCTGTATTCTTGTCATTTTATGTCTAAGAAGGTATAATATATACTTGTATTTATGTGGCAACATGTCTATAGAAAATTGTAATTAAGACGGAGCCAAAAACAGGATGTTACTCCCATGCACCAACAGTTGTAAGTATAGGTTCAATCAGGGGAGGAGCTACTGGTGACATTGTAATCTGGAATAAATACTATATATGTACTGTTATGAGAAAAACAAATTATATATATTTGGTTTATTACATTGCTCCCTCTTTAGTCTTTGAAAATTTGTATAGTGACCTTAGTCCATTTTCTTTTCGGTAAGTTTGGTGGTCCATTTGCCCCCAAATTTACTAAATCAAATTTTTTATTTTTTATTTTTTATTTTTTTAGACTGATTAATAAAGAAATGAAAAATGCCCTATATAGTTGTCCATCATTCTTTTTTTATAATGTCGCTTATAACCTAGTAACACAACAATTGATGCATCTAGTAAAATGTACTAATCCAAAAGCGTTTAAACCATTCCAGATGATCAATTTCTCCACAACATTAAAACAAAACTGCTGAGAAATTTATCTCATGAAAAAAAATCAATATTATACATTTCTTTTTCTTCTTTAATATATTATTTTGTTTGAACTGACAAATTAATATATGATTAAGCTGAAATGTGCTATGATAAAATTACTGTTTTTGTTTGTTCATATTTTGGTAATTATTGCATTGGTATTGGTTTTAATTTTCATAAGGTAATAAAGTCTTGGATTGTAATAGATAATTTTTCAAACTTGAACTATAATACCCAATTTAGTCCTTATGAATAGAGGTCCAGAAAAATTTATCTCGATTGATTAATTTTTTCACTCATACTCTTGCCGCCTTTAACATAAAGTCTTGGCTCTGCTCATGAGTTCTATTATTAAAGATATGATGCTATATACCAAGATTATATGTTATCTGCACGTATTCATGATATGAATTGATGATTTATCTTTTATTTATCTTTTATATTTTTTCACTTTTCAAATAGAAACGGGTTTGACGTAGACGGATCACCAAAAATAATACATTAAGTGTAGTTGATTGTGCATTTGGTCCATGGATATAGACATGATTATCCATAAACACATACATAGTTGCATTATATTTTGTTGTCTTCCCTATCATATCTGTGGACAATTTGAATAGGCATGTTAATATACACTCAATAGTTATGTGGCAATATATGTAGAGAAAGTTGTGAGTAAGACAGCTACCTACTGAGCGTTAGGAAAACTCATTCGTATTATCTGCACTAGTTCATTCTTGACAAGCATGAATTAATAATTTATCTTCTGTTTATCCTAATTATGTGTTTCTTCAATATACAAACGGAACTTAGTTCATTTATAAAGTTAAAAAGAATAATATTTCAAATACAGGTCATTTGCCATTTTGATTATGGATGTAGGTAGGGGCGGAGAAAAAAAATTTATTCAGAGTAAGCATTTTACTGATAAACTTTTTTTTTTTCTTTCGCTCCATAAAAGTAACATATATAGCACAAGATTTAAACTTATTATATTATATTTGATACTCAAATATTCATTAGATACTAAATGGTTCAACATCAATATACATAACGTATACAAATAAATAAAAAAAAGGTTAATTGCGAGTATTTATAATTGATTTCGATGAATTTTCATACTTTAAAAGCGTTCCATGGCAATTGTATTATCAATACACTTTACACGTGTTCCTAAAGTGTAGTGTTTCCAAAAATTCTAAGTTAATTAGGTATGTATCTATACAATTTGATAGAAAAAAGAAATTGATAGGATGAACACAAAATATATAAGGTGGACACCATAAAATATACTGAAAACTATTTGAAATATACATAGGTAATAATCCTTTTAATTTTTTTTTTAAAAATTCAGGGTGGGCCCGTGCTTGTCCAGTGAAAAGTAGGTAGGAGTCTACCAATTATATAGAGTAAAATATTCCTACAACTTTCTTAATTTTTCTTTGTCAGCTACTGGCTTCGCCAGTGGTCCAGGTAGGAGGAGTCTACCAACTTTCTTAATTTTTATTAAACGTGTTTGGTGGGTCAACTCGTTTATCACTCAAATCCGTTAAAATCTCACTCAAATTCATTTAATTTGTGTCGATTCGTGTCAGTTAATCGTGTCGTGTCGAATTTTGACAGACCTAACATAAGAGGAATTCTTTTCCTTCCATTTTCGTTCTCTTCTTTCGTTTTTTACCACTTTCACATTCTATAAATTCTTGTTGGTTTCATTGTTGAATGCACTGAACATTCCCAATAAGAAGAAAATATATATATTTTTTTTTACATATATTTGATCAAAGCTAGAAATTTAGAGACGGGTTGCACCCACTTATTTCATTTTGTTGTTGACGTGGTTGGCGAAGTCATGTCATGTCATGTGCCATTGGACTAGTGGGTATAAAGAATATAAGGCATCTAATATTTCCAACGCTTTTCGTCTTTTTCCTTTTATTTTCCTTGATTTCTACGGTTACTTTCTCACAGTGGCAGAGCTACTCTTAGGCCGGGTCCGGCTCCTCTGCGCTTAGAAGTAACCGCACACTGTGCGTTTAAATGGAACGGCGCCGTTTTTGGCTGCCTTTGCAATTTTTTTTTTTAATTGCCCCTTACCCAAAACGACGTCGTTTTGGTCCTTTGAATCAGGCATCAGGCCCCTGCCTTTTCTTTCTCCCGCTTCTTCTTCGTCTGTCTGGTTCTCCCGCCTTCTTCACAGCTGAAACTTATACATCTTCTTCTTCGTCTGGTATGGTGCTCAAGCTCAAGCTCAGGTCTATTTTCGTTAATATACTCTTCTTCGTCTTCGTCGGGTCCAGTTCAAAACAAAATGGTGTTGTTTTGTTTTCACAGCAAAAACTGAAGGGGCATAAACATAAACCATTGAGTAGATATTAGTAGATAAATATTAAAACTGATGCTTACTATCAAGCATCAGTTTGCACGTTGCTTGCTATTGAGTAGATAAATATTAGTGTGTGCAGGTTGCTTGTGCAAGATCTTAGACCATCACTTACTGGACAAATATCTTTCATGAATATTTATCCACTTCCACTCTTTTAATGTTAAAATGCTTTTTTAGTGTAAAGCTAAGCACATTCAACTCCAACTTAAGCAAAATTTCTTCCACCTATTCAAGCTCAAAATTTTTGACCTTTGGTGTAAGCTCTTTATATGTTTTCTAATGGAAGAATTTCGGGCTGGTAGAGAATCCACCTTAGCTGTTCTATTAGCTAATGGACATGTTTCTCAAGTGCTCGAGATCATATGTGTCATACATCAGATGTTCCCCTTTTTTCCCTCTCAGTCTAAATTCATTTAAATGTTCCAGGTAAGTAAATAGAAAGGTATGGTGGTTCTGTTCAGACCATCTATGTATTATATGTACATCCAACTTAAAATCAATTAGCAATGAATTGAGAGGTCCGCAAAGTTCATATACTAGTCTATAAGGTGTTATTGTATTAATGAAAGGCCAAGTTTAATTACACTCCACATGTGATCTTTGTTCGGGTGAGAAAAATTAGACAAGGTCAGTTAACAAAGAGAACTTCATCTACAATAATTACTACCCTATTTTACACAGTTTATGTCAAACTGAATAATCAAATCTGTTCAAGCAACTAAACAATAATGAAATTATGATTCATGCAGATATAAACTACCAAACCATGCTCAACAGAATGTTTTAGCCCAACTATTTGAGTATGCTACATAATTATGTTCCTCCATTGTGCTTTTGTCATATCTTTCGTTAAACCATTCGTTACTATTTTTTCTAGTTCTGATGTGGATCAAACCATTTTCTTCACTTATGTATTACTAGGTCTTTTATAAGCATGTCCAATCCACGTAAGTCGATTATTTCGTGATATATTTCTTATTGATGCTATTTGACAGCTTTACGATGTTGGTCATACCGTACATATATTTCTTATATGTATTTATGTGAAAGAGAATATACCTGCCACTACTTATGTGTATTAATCTTATTGTAGGATATTATGATGGATGATTTGGGAGTTAATGCGAAAGAGAATATACCTCATATTGGTATGCAATTTGATGCGGAGGAATATGCTTATGCGTTTTACAATAGTTATGGAGGGTCTGTGGGATTTAGCGTGAGAAAAGACTCTCAGAATAAAAGTTTGAAAGATGGCGTCGTCATTTACAGAAAATATGTTTGTTGTAAACAAGGTAAAAGGGGTCGTGATAAAAGAGACAGTCAAACAAAGAAGCCTCGAGCAGAGACACGAACAAATTGCGAAGCTCATATGTGCATATCTCTTAACAGAGATATTGGTAAATTTGTTGTGACGAAGTGGGAGGACAACCACAACCATCATTTGCACCTTGCTGAATGTATGCATATGATGTCATCTCAACGGAAGGTTACCGAAGCACAAGGCATTAATATTGATATGGCAGCGGATTGTGGATTGTCACTTAAAGCTTCCTATGAACTTTTAAGTACTCAGTCTGGAGGAAAGGAAAGTCTTGGTTTTACTCGTCAAGACCAAAAGAATTACCTCCGTGAAAGGAGGCAACGAGACTTGATGTATGGTGAGGCGGGTAGTTTGTTGAAGTATTTTCAAGCGGAAGCAGCTAAAAATCCATCATTCTATTATGGAGTGCAATTGGATGCGGAGGAGCATATTACTAATATTTTTTGGGCCGATCCAGTGATGATTGTTGACTATGGCAACTTTGGAGATGTTGTCTCATTCGACACTACTTTTAGAACGAACAAGGAGTATCGGCCCTTTGCATGTTTTACTGGGTTCAATCATTTCAGGGAGACAGTATTATTTGGAGCTGCATTATTGTATGATGAAACGGCAGCATCATTTCAGTGGTTGTTTGAGACATTCCTACAAGCTATGTCTGGGAAATATCCTATTACCATCTTCACGGACCAAGATCAAGCGATGGCTAAGGCTATTTCTATTGTCATGCCAGAGACATACCATGGGTTATGTACTTGGCACCTTTGCCAAAATGCTTTGAAACATTTGGGGAACATTTATAAGGATGGTTCACAATTTCCTGCTCGATTTAAAGAGTGTGTGTATGGATATGAGGAAGAGCATGAACTATTTGAGGCTTGGGAATCGTTGCTTGCGGAGTATAAATTGGATGATAATATGTGGATGAAAGCCACTTGGGCATTGCGAGAGAAATGGGGGCATGTGTATATGAAGAGGACTTTCACTGCAGGAATGCGAAGCACCCAATTGAGTGAGAGCTTGAATGCAGCCTTACGGAAGTACTTAAAGCCAGACCATGACATTGTTCAGTTCTTTGTGCATTTTGAAAGAGTTGTGAATGATAAACGGTATAAGGAGTCAGACTCAGAATACCAAGCTAGACAAAAATTACCTAGATTGAAGTTAAAAAGAGCTCCAATGTTAGTGCAAGCAGGGCAAGTGTACACTCCAACTATGTTTGAGCTGTTCCAAGAGGAGTATGATATCTTTCAGTGTGCTATTGCTACACCATGTGATGTGTTGGATGGGTGGCATCAATTTGTGGTTCGATTATATGATGAACATAGGGAGTATTTGGTCTTGGTTAAGGCTAATGAGGAGCTAGTCAATTGTAGTTGTCGGAAGTTTGAAATGGAGGGGATATTATGTGGCCATGCACTTAAAGTCTTGGACATGATTAATATTAAGCAAATTCCCGAGCAATACATATGTAAGAGATGGAGACGCGATGCAAGAATGAGTTGTAGGACAGCCCCCATTTTAATGTCAAATGAAGAGAATCCCAAGTTGATGGTGGCGTCACGGTACAGGCAGCTTTGTCCTAGAATGGTACAACTAGCTGCTCGATGCTCTGGTTTTCAACCTGCATATGAATTGGTGTCACGTGGTGTTGAGGAATTGTTCAAAGAAGTGGATAGTATGTATGCATCAATTGGTGATGGTGGCGATGATCCAATCCATGAAAATGTTGACCCAAGTGGATTAGAAAATGTTGACCCAAAACTTCTCCAAGTTAAAGGTTTAAAAAGAAAAGAAGGTGGTTACAAGGGTTGGGGTCGGCTAAAATCTTGGCATGAGAAAGCAACAAAGAGGAAAAAAGGAGCTTCCCAACCATCACATATGTCTATGGTATCGTATAAATATAATTGTAGATTTTTTTAATTCACTTCATATTTTTATTCACTTCCTATTTTTATAAACATAATTGTAAGTATTTTTGTATTCCAGGTACAAGGTTTCAGTCACCCGTGTACATCAGCATATGGTCATTCGATGTCTTCTCAAGCTTCAAATAGTGTACAAAGTGTTATGGTATGTGACCTTATTGTGAAATTTATTGATTCACATATTTATCAAGTTTCTTTGTTTGACCCCTTCTCATTAATGTAGGGTACTCCGACTGATTCAACATATGTGCATTCTTTAAATGACGCTGAATCAAATTTCGTGAATGGGAGATACAACTTGTAAGGATGGTTGGAGAATGCTTGGAGGATGTTTGAACAAAGGATACATTGGAGAATGCTTGTTTAAGGATGCTTGTTGTATTTTTAATGAATGTGATCTTTTTAATGAATGTGATCTTTTTTTAATGAATGTGATCTTTTTAATGAATGTGATTTTTTTAATGAATGTGATATTTTTTTAATGAATGTGATCTTCCAAGTCACAAAAATATACAAAACCCACAATTTCATTCAAATTAAATGCGCAAGTTCATTCACAACTTTTTTTTCATCATTACATCATTACTCTTACAGCTCTACTTCACTAGAATTACAAATATAAGAAGCACCACTAGTAACGTGAGTACAAACATATTTGACTTCATTGTCATTACATTGTCTTTAATTCGTCGTACATTGTCTTCAATTCGTCGTACATCGTCTTCAATTCGTCGTACATCGTCTACAATTCGTCGGACATCCATCCTTTCATTTGTAATTTCCAAAGAGGGGAGAGTAATAGGAGTCATCCACTTAAAATAGTGCTTGAAATCGTCTGGACATCTGCAATATAGCTTCCCAAGATTTTTTTCAGATTCGGAAACTTGGATAATCGCTTTTTTGGTACAAATGGGACAAGTGCTATTGCGAAATGTTAACCCTTCATTGCTTGTTGCTGTGCTTGAAGATGACATTGTTGAACCCGGTAGAATTGCTTGAACCAGCTGTTGGACATACACATAAATAGATCATTATGTGAATCATCAAACCTGATCAAACATGAAGCAACATACTTGGTTTTATAGGAAATGTGGAACCTCAACTGTACACATGAACAAAATACATAAAGTCCAGATTCCAGGGTTCAAATCACAGAATTTCTGGCATAATAAAGATTCAAGATTGTAAAATAGCAAAAGAGCAGGCTGAGCAGCAACCAATGAATCTATATACCTATTTAATCTATATACCTTTTCCGTATATTAGTTCACCATTTGATCAATTTCAGGGCAGTGTCAAAACACATTGATATGTCAATTGATGCATGAATTGTAAGCCACTTCACATTCTTAGACAACTAACCAACACATTTTAGCATTTGACAATATTTAAGTCATTTGAAAACACAGCCTCAAGATCTTTTATGCCTGAATGCAATGATGTTCATTGCTTCCTTTCCAGCTTAAGTTCAACCTGTACTTAACAAGTTCAACCTGCCCTAGCTCATCAAACAATTTCATTTATAAAATAAAACAGGTTCAACAAAAATTGCCCAGCAATGGCAGGATCCAAATCAGAAGCAACAAGGTGCAGCATCAAACTGAATAGTCAATTGCAAATGAGATAAATGCAATCCAAGTTTTGGTTCACCATGATAACAGCAAACCAAACACATGCCAAACAGTCCTCAGATTTTCCATACCATATGAATGCAGTCCAATGTTCCATACCATCCCAATTTTTACAATTCAGCAACACAAACCAACCCAGTATCCTCAGCACTACACAGGCAAAACAGACTGTCAAACAGTCACTGCTCATTCTGTTTATAAATTAGCCTTCATTCCATTTCAAACAAAAAAAAATACACTTTTATATCAATTAGCCTTCATTCATTCAATAAACACCATATATGAATAGATAAAATACGAGTGTTCATATGTTAGTATCACAAACTAAAATGAATGTGTATTAGCTATTTTTTAAACGGTAAAATGAATGTATATGCCACTGACCATGTACATTTTTTGCAAATTCCCTAAACACATGCTTCATTTGAAACATGCTTTGCACCAGTTTTTTATGTAAACTGAATCAGCTAAATGCACTAAATGTATTGGTAAGGGAAAATAAAACTGATGGGGGCATGCAACCAAAATTCATGGAAACAAATAGGTACCCAAAATTCATGGAAACCGAATCACAACAAATCATACAAAAATTCATTCCACAAAAATCGAAGCCATTCAATAGAACAAAATTTGAAATCGAAGCCAAATTTCATCAATCACTTCGGTCCACAAAAATTTCAATTTACCAAATTTGAAATCAGGTAGTAAAAAAATATGAAATTAGGTCTATTTTTCGCAAAATCATTACCCCAACATAGCAGCACAAACCTGGAGAGGGAAAGAAGGCAACGTCGAAGCCGAAGTGAGAAGAGTTATGGCGGTGGTGAAGGTAGGAGAAGCCGAAGGTAGCCGTCGCAGAGCAGCCGTTTGACGATAGCGAAGGTAGGAGAAAGAAGAGGGAGAAAGAAAAGGGAGGGGTCTGAAGTTGGATTTAAAGGACCAAAACGACGTCGTTTTGGGTAAGGGGAATTAAAAAAAAAAATTGCAAAGGCAGCCAAAAACGGCGCCGTTCCATTTAAACGCACAGTGTGCGGTTACTTCTAAGCGCAGAGGAGCCGGACCCCTCTTAGGCCAGGGTGGGCCAGTACCCCCCTGCCATTTGCCTTGCCTAATACACATACTCTTATGATATTTTCACTTAGTGTCCCCCTTTAATTTTTCAAGCTCTCCTTTGACCCTTACATTTTCGTGTCTTGAAAAATATTATTACATATGATATTCTTATGTTTTAACAATTTAAAAAATACATGATTTATGTGTTGAATTTAAATGTTCATTCCAATTAGTAGTTTTGTTAAGTTTGGGAATTATTTTTCGATTATGCATATTATCAAAAATATGATTTTAGTAGAATAGATGATGATTATTGGTAGACTCTATGATTATGTATATTAAAAAGAAAATTATTGCAAAATTTTGCACCGAAATAAATGATTTTTGGGACATGATCTGACATCAAGGTTTATTTCGATAGATGATTGAGTTGAATGCACTACGACACAAGTATTGTGTCCTTTTTGTTTTTTTTTTTCCATATCTTAGTAAGCTTAAATAATGTTAGATTTATTTTCTGCTAGTAATTAAGTTTTGATTACCAACATATTTTTTACTTTTACATTTAAAAATACGTCCAAACCTTTAATAACTTATATCAATTAGTGAAAATTTTTTATTCATATTTTTGCTCACCCTAAAGTGAAATGCTGGCTCCGCTACTACTTCCACATGACTGAATCCTGACGCTTTTACCTCTTCAGAACCTAGAAAAGGTGATCCACTAAGCCAACTTGAACTTAATTTATTTACAAACAAAAGTACAAAAGTTCACCTAGGCATCAAAGTTTATCAGACTGCTTAATGTATAATATATGAAAAATCAGTATTTTATGATGAGATCAACGATTATAGATGCTAAATGTGTAAGAGATTTTTAAAGCAAAATTTAGAGATAAGAGTTTAAAAAATCTTTACACCTCTCTTGCATTCATATCAGTCTGTCGTATCGTTGTTTTACTTTAAGAACGTAATCATGAAAATGAAGTTAGTAAAGAACATCGATGCCACACAATTTCCCAAAAAAATAGAAAATAAAAATAATTATTACTCAATTGTTTTAGAAGTATATATGTTCTTTATTTTATTTTGTTTCACACCATTACGAGTCTATCGGAGATTATTAACCCCAGAGAGAATGGAGGTCACCGGTTCAACTTTTCTGTCTAACAGTTGTAATAATAATAAAAAATATTTTAAAAAATGTTGCACATGCCGTCTTATTTAACCCCCAATGTATGACCAGATTGGAATTGTAATTTCCCATACACAGAATTCCATATTGGCTCAATTTGATTTCTAATCCAAGAAATTTTCCTGTTTAACTTTCTAAGACATCGGTTCTTCCAATTTTAGCTTCAAATTAATCAGTGAAACAAAGCACATGATGAGAAAATACTTTCAAAATCAATGTTCAGACCACATGAAAATGCTAGCTAATACGCATGTTGATAGGGAAGCTAAGTAGCAGTAGTCTCCATTTGGTAAATGACATGAAAATTAAGCAGATTAGACTTTGACACACAAGAAAATTCTCTGAAGAATTATTTGTTTAGTTTGCTACTAGAGCTTTAAGCCTGCAGGTGTTTGTCAACATCATACGAAAAATTAGCTACCACCAAAGTAAAAAGTAAAGAGCAAACATAGAAAAATATATGGAACTGAAAACTCACCAAGGATGAAGGGCATTGTTTTGATCCCTCCAAGCTTCTTCTTATTCTGGCTAATCTCTCTCTCTTCTCATCGTCTCCATTTTGAGCCATATTCTCCATCTTGATCTCCATGTTTCAGGGTGAGATTCAAGGACTGTCTTTATAAGCAGTAAGAGAGAAGAGAGTGAGTAGTGAAATGATAAAGTAAGGTGGGGTGTGGACCAGAAAGTTCACTTAGTTTGTGATGGTGCTAGAAATTAATTGGACCAGATTGCAAAACAAACTTGGGTGAAGTCCAACGAGTGTGTGGGTATCCGGGAGAACGTGAGTGTAGAGTTATATGCTACATGTATTCTATAAGAGGAAGACAAAATATGAGTGGTTCGCCTTAACTGAAGGACTAATGTTGCATCTATTGTAAGGGAGACTCTTGCTCTTTGGAGATTGTATTGCTTGGGAAGAAGGTTGCTATTACAGGGTGTTTGGCTTGAAGCCTTTAGAAGACACTGCCTAAGTTTTACTTGGTGACTTATAGAATGACTCTCTCGTGCACTGTTGCCCTGTTGGCTATTTATACAACTGATAGTTAGGGTTTCGTATTTGCCCTATTTGACTGATTCTGTGGTTTCTTCTGTGTTTGTCTTTATCTTGGTGCTCTAGTTCCCAAAGCCTTTCTAAATCCACTACTCGTCAACTGTAGTACTTGATCCGTCTCCATTATTTGTGAGTTTTTGTTCATCAGAGCCGTTAGGTAATGTTCCCTTGTCCATTGTCCACGTGTCACACTGCGGCTTTTACAGACTGGCCTTGTGCCGGGCTCTTGAGTTCCAAGCTTGTTATCGTGCTGGACTTGTTACTCCTAGCTTCCCTACAATATGTTTGTGGCCCAGTTCGTGCTCAGGAGAGTTCGTTTGGGCGAGCTGCTTAGGTCGCTTTCTACAATCCCATAGGGTCTTGGGCTCTAAAGGGGTCCAGACTTAAACCAATCATTATCAGTTGTCCCCCAGGCCCTAGTTCAGGAGGATGACCTTCCAGCTCATTCCTGGGGTTAAATTCGACTTTTCGCCGCAATGATTACTTTGAGGATGACGGTTCCTCATGATCTCTAACCCTGTTTCAGTAGTAGGTTCAGTCCCATTATATTTTCTCTGATTTGAGAGACATGTCAGGGGAGTACACACGTCACGGGGAGAGGGCTTCCCTAGTACGGTTCTTTCCCACATCTAATCTTTGTAAATAATAAAAAATGGGGGGGGGGGGGGGGGAATGCACTTCAACTTTCCATTGTTATTTCAAATTTCCAATTCCTCGCACTCTTTTCCCCCTCTTTAGACTCAAAGGCGGTTACCTCGTTTCTCCGGTGCTTCTGATAATTTTAGATTTTTGTTCTTCAGCACAGTGGTCTTAGCCGTCCATTAGGTATGTCTCCGTTTTCTTTTCCTTGCTTTGGATCCCTTTAACCCAGCTGGTGGGACTGTGGGTTACATTTCATTATTTGGAGGTTTAGTTATTTTTGGTGACATTCCTACAATTTTGTCTTTCTTTTGTAGTTTGTTGACTATTTCCTCCTGCTGAGCCTGACTTTGGTCAGATCTTAGTGTTTATTCCCACCATTTTTGACAGATTGTGCTTTGAATCTGCCTTCTTTACATTCTAGGCTGCCATTTGAAGTTCCAATGGGGAGAGTTGTATCTAATACTTCTTTTGAGTCTGTGTGTAGAAGGGAAAGTAGTTAGAACATTGACGAGGTTTCAGCTTCCCACGGTAGCGATTATGCCGAAGAGGCTTCGTTTCCCCCTGGTGGTGAGGAGCCCTCTGTCGAAGACACTTTGTAGGTTGGGGACGACCAATTTGCATTGGTCTTAGTGGAGAAGTTTGAGTTTTGGTCTAGGGTGTCAGATTCATAGAATCTTGGGTCAGTTCTCATGGTTTCTACTTTAGGTCGTTCCGACGAGCCTTCGTTGGCTTTGCCTCTCGTTGTCCCGAGTTGTGTCAAGAAAAAGGGGTCCAAAGGGGTTCCAGTTTCTTCTGGTCCTAAAAAGAAAAAGGTCCGTCGAGATATTTCTGACCTTACCTACAGTGCCGAATCAACCCCGAGTCGTATCGATGAGGATGACTTGGAGATCCTGATGGAGGAATACTCATTTCCTACCTCCATCTTGATTCATTCTCCAGAGGAGGACGAGAGGTGCAATTCAACTATTCTTGGGATGACATGCTTTTTCACCTCGGCGTTCAAGTCTGGCCTTAGGTTTCATGTTCACCCCTTCATTCAATACGTTCTTGCCTTTTACAATGTGTGCCTGGCTTGGGTTTCCCCCAATGGTTGGGGCCTGTTGGGTGGTCTTCTTTTCTATTGACAAAAAAGTGGGAACCCTTCTCCTCCCACCATTCTTGAGTTTGCACCCCTTTTCCAGCTTTAGTCTTCCCCTGCTCTGAGATTTTTCTATTTCGCTAAGCGGGTTAAGGTAAAGATTCTGATTTCTGGGCTTCCTTTCTCCAACAAGGGGTGAAAACCAAAGTTCTTCTTTGTCTGAGGTGACACCTAAGAATTGTCATGAACTCCCGGCGATATTCCCCACGTTCCCAGATTTTAGGGGGCCCCAAGAAATATGCATAAGAACATCCCTTGAAGATTTGTCTATTAAAATGTTCTTGTCACAGTTATGACCTATCCCTTGTCTTGGTTGCAGGTTTCCACCCCTCTTTGGATGTTGTAGAGGCCGGGAGAATGGCCCTAGTTGAAGCCTACATACTTTAGCCTTTTTCCACTCTGGTTACCAAGGAGAAGCTTGCTGAATACGGGTTTAGACCCCTTGTGGAGACATTGCTTGCACATACCGCTATTCTAAAGCCCGGATTTCCTATTCAGAATACCGACCAGATGGATCCGAGAATCATAATGGAGAGATTTTCTGATGAGAGGAAAAGGATTAGGAAGTTGGTGAAAACTTCTGAGCTCCCTTCTCCTAAGAGGTCGAAGTCAGTATCTAACCCCTCGGGGTGTGAAGAGGATGGCTTGATTTCCCCTAAAACCGTCTTTGCCCCCTCTTTAGGGCTTGAGTTGAATCCTAAAGAGAGGCCCGAGACTGCCGAAACTGAGTTTGACTGGATCACTTTAGCTCCTTTTCCAAAGATGCTCTCCGAAGGGGTAGAGATTCCAAAGGATCCTCTTAAAATAGACATAAGGGGCAGTGGGTTCCTTCGCAATCCTGAAGTGGCTGTGAATGCGCTTACCGACTTGGTTCCTATTATGGACCCTAAGGAAGTTGTGAAAATCAGCTTTGAGAGGAAGACTAAGCACACTATTATTCAAAATTTGGCTGAAGTATTGACTTGATCTTAATCATACATCCAAGTATAAGTGGTCAAGTTGTAACGTTACTCGATTAAGCCTGAGGTCGAATCCATAGGGAGTTATTTGTTGGAACTTTAAAACATAAAAGGTGAAATTACTGTGCGAGTAGTGTGCGTTATAACAACTTGTTGTGTGATTTTAGAACTAACAAATAAACATTTAAATTGAACATTGATTACAATAATTGAAAAAGGCTACTCTTTAGCTCGGGGATCCAACATGCATCCTATTGTTTGACTTTGAAAATGCCACCTTACTGCAATTAACTCCTATGTCGATAAAAGTTAACAGGTAGGTTTGATGCATAGGTTTAACCATATCACAACAATTGTTAAGTTAGTCAGAAATTCTATGCACCTTATAACAACCAAATAACCCTAGTAAACCCAAAAATAAACCATTTAGAAGGTTTACTAAAGCTATTTGATCAGCATGTCTATGATTCATTGACGACAGAGTTCTGGTTTATGCATTGAATCAAAAGCATTGGCTATGACAAGACTTAACTTGTCTATAACCAATCTCCCGACTATTACATAAATCCAAACTACGTGTATCATTGTATCATGCATGAAGTACATAATAACATATAGATGAAATGATATATAACAATAAGTTTAACTTGGTACTCGTAACCATGAGCATATAGTAATACAATACCAAACAAAAATCAAAATCATCCATCATTTAAGGGAGGTATAATCCATTGGTGTGTGCATTCCGGGGATCGTTGGCATGTCCATGATTACTCGAGGCCTAGAGGATCCTCACGGATGTGAATCCAAGTGAAGCTACACATAACGTCGAAGACGGAGTTTCAGAGGATAGGCATATTGAAGGAAATGAACATCTAACCATGGAATTGGTTAAGGTATAAGACTCGAGTACTTATATGCTAAATTTGCGGTAGTGGATTAGGCTTTAGTGAACCCGCAGAGGTTCCTCGCAGTTTTTTCCAAGGAGGGTTTCCTCGTCAAAAAATTGTTGTGAAAAACTTTCAAGTCTAGAATGCTACAACAGGAAATAAACAAGGATGGTAAGAAAACTTATCGATAGAGGCGTGTAGTCACTGTCCTTAAGAATAGATTTCTGTCATTCTAAGTACGAAACCCGATGCAGCAGGTTATGGCGTCCTATCCTCCAGGATTCAACTATTGCTTTTCCACAAGCGTGCACTCACAAATGTAGAGGTATCTCGAACAGCTCTTGGTATATCAGGAAACTAGTTGCAGCAGATTGGTATACAATTCACAAAATCTACTGTATGAAAACCCACTGTTCAAAGGTTTTCTTCATTTAACAGAAGGTTGCCTCTCAATTTTTCGCTTCTCTGGTTGCCTCTCAGTTTTTCGTTTCTCTAGTTTTTGTTTGTTTTCTTTCTGTCTGAAAAATCTGTCTACCAAAGCCATTCATCATTGCTTTAAATATCCATCCAATGGATGCAATGACTAGGTTGCAATGGTTTGGAAGTTAGGTGCAACGGTATGATGCTTTCCAATGTTCTAATATAACATTGGCAGGCACTTCAAATGCAACAAACAAGGTAAAACTTGAACCTTTCTTGATGCATTATAATAGTTTGCAAATAGACACATTAACGGTTTAAAACTTGAACTTTCCTTGATGCATTCTAACGGTTTGCAAATAGGCACATTAACGATATATAAACAAAGCTAATAAAGGGTTATAAGTTTTAAATTCCGTAATAAAGTGACTCAAATACACTTATATATATCTCAATATATAATCTATATTTTGAAATAAACATAATAAATTACAACTATCCCCCACATTTTTCAAAATACATAGTAGATATAAAAATAACAAATTGACTTGGGAACATGAGCATCTAATGCATTGTGGCGCTGTCTTTTAGACTATGAACCGACACTTAGGGTAAATAAAACAGAGCTTATAGAAACCCAGTGAAATATAAAATTTCTATGAACTTGATTCCTTTGATGTAAACTGACCACATTCATCACCCATATTAGGCCCTCTAATCTGAGTTTGTTCATCGCGAATTGGTGCAAATAGGTCATGCACCTTACCTGGATATTCATTGATGCTCTAGAGAACCTGCCCAAGCTCTCATAGGAAGCGGCCTCACTCCCACATCTATATAGGTGAATCCATCAAGTGTATACTGCAACAAGATACACTATCTAATCTAAGAGATAAATTTAACCTTATACATTGCAGTATATTCACTATCTACACCATAAGGATGGACTTTACATATTAATTAAATTATGATAGTGCTACAAATCACCCAGTGACTTGTTATTACCCATATGAACTTACTTCTTGGGATCTCCATTCATGTAAGTTGGGTTACCATCACTTGCAATTTCTGTATAGGCATAAGTCTCATCCCCCTCGATGTCTCACTCACTAGTTTTCTTCCTAGTGGTTTTGTCAGAGGATCGGCCAAATTCAACTCTGACCTCACAAAGTCTAGGGATATTATCCCATCATTAAGCAGCTGCCTCACAATATTATGCTTTAAGCGTATATGCCTATTTTTACCATTATAGGTCTTATTCTTTGCCCTTGCTCTTACAGTTTGGCAATCACAATGCATAGACACAGATGGAACTGGTCTCATCCATAAAGGGATATCCGCTAAGAGGTTTCTTAACCACTCAGCCTTAGTGCCAGCTGATTCAGGTCTAATAATTACATTTGTCAGAGGTAATATTGATCATTTTATTGTGAAAGTGTGATATTTATGATGATTTAATTGAAGATTAAGGCTATGAGAATAAAAGATGAGTTGTGTTGTTTTGCAGGTTAATAGTGCACAATTGGAGTGAAGCTATGAGAAGAAAGGAAGCATAGCTCAGGATGGATCACACTGGAACACGCGTCCGGACGGAGGAAGTGTACGCGTCCGGACGCGATTGGCAGAAAGTTGACAAACGAAGCAAAGATCATTCTGGAGCACGCGTTCGGACGGATGAGAGAGGTGCGTCCGGACGCGTGTCAAACCTCTGCTGCCGAATTTAGAGTCCTAATGGGATGCAATTTCTTTAAACTGTACTGTATAAATACGAGCCTAGAATCTTGTAAAGGGGAGTTCTTCTTTTGTTTTTAGTCTATTTTCTGCATCCTTTACCATGTCTGGCTAGAAAGCTAAACTAGGGCTAGGGGAAAACCTCTCGACGGAGTACGGTATTCTTATTGACTCTTGTACTTAAGGATTTATGTTATTGTGTTAATTTAATCCCAAATCTTTTAGCAAAGTGTTTATGCTGTATAAACTCTTGAGTTGTTGTGCCACGTACATCAATTGCTTGATTTTCCCTGCGTGTAAATCACTGGTTATTCCACGCTGGAAGGATTAACATTATTTCATAAAATAATATGATTGAATGATTATTCAGGTTCCTGGTAGTCTTTTGATTATAACCATTGGATTTATCACTTGATTTGTTAATTGGGTTAACTGACATTTAATTCCTCTTTCAAGTCAAGCTTTGAGTCTTTAACTATTATTGTATGAAGTTGAGAGGGAGTACCTGATGCTCTAGTATTTTATTTATTACTGTTTTAATTACCAAAATCACTTTTCCCCAATCAACAACTTTCCAAACAATTCTTTTTCCTTTCAAATTACTTTTATTGTTTGTGTGATTGTTTCTTGTTTTCATAATTCCCTGTGGTTCGACCTCGGATTCCCGAGAAATTTATTACTTCGCACAACCTGCACTTGGGTGATCAATTCTAAAGTTGTAGCACCAGCCTTCTCTAAGGATCGTACTCCATAGTAGACCGAGCTGTACACGTTTGCTTGGAAGATTTACAAGACACTGCACCCCCACCAAGGGTGAATACATAACCACTTGTGGATTTCGTCTCGTCTGAATCAGAGATCCAGTTAGCATCACTATACCCTTCTAGTACAACGGAAAATCCACAGTATGATAAACCATAATTAGCAGTCCCTTTCAAGTATTTCAGCAATCTAGATATAGCATTCCAATCTTCTTTATTGGGGTTATGTGTGTGTCTACTTAACCTACCAATAGCATATGAAATATCAGAACGTGTAAAATTCATAAGATACATTAAACTTCCAATTATTTGTGCATAATCATTTTGACACATAGGATCACCTTTATTTTTCTTTAGTTTAACGCTAGCATCATAAGGTGTAGAAATAGGCTTATGATCAAAATGATTAAACTTTCTAAGTATCTTATCCACATAGTGTTCTTGAGACAACATCAAACTATTTGGAGTTCTCAAAATTTTCATTCCTAAAATTACATATGCCTCCCCCATATCTTTCATGTCAAACTTAGACATTAAGAACTTTTTAGTATTGGTAACAACTTCTAGACTTGAACCCATTATAAGCATATCATCAACATATAAACAAATAATAACACCAGAATTATCACAAAACTTACAATATGCACATCTGTCAGTGTCATTAATTTTAAAACCATTTGATACTAACACATTATCAAATTTCTCGTGCTATTGTTTCGTTGCTTGTTTTAAACTATATAATGATTTAATAAATTTACATATCATATGTTTTTTACCTAGTACAATAGTTCCTTCCGGTTGTTCCGTGTATATTTCCTCCTCCAAGTCTTCATTCAAGAACGCCGTTTTTATATCCATTTGATGAATTACTAATTTATATATAGAGGCGATATCAATCAAAACCCTAATAGATGTTATTCTTGTAACCAGAGAATAAATATCAAAATAATCAACATCTTTCTTTTGTTTATAACATTTGGCTACTAGTCGGGCTTTGTACTTATCAACTGTGCCATCAATTTTCAATTTTCTTTTAACAATTCATTTGCACCCAATAGGTTTTGCACCAGGAGGTAACTCCACTAATTCCCAAGTATGATTAGACATAATGGAATCTAACTCGTCTTTAATTGCTTCTTTCCAAAAAGGAGCATCTTCTGACCTAATAGCTTCCTCATATGTTTGTGGGTCATTATCAGTTAGAATTGTAAAAAATTCATCTCCTAAGTTAGTATCCTTCCTTACTCTTTTACTCCTTCTTGGTTCAAGTACTTCTTCCCTAGAAGTATCATATTTGGGTTCATTACTAACATGAATTAATTTACTCTCATTTGATACCTTATTTTTCATAGGAAAAATATTCTCGAAGAATATAGCATTTTTTGCCTCAATGATTGTGTTAGGTTCTAAAATGTTATGCTCGCTTCTTATCACTAGAAACCTATATGAAGTACTATTAATCGAATAGCCTATAAAAACACAATCTGAAGTTTTAGAACCTAACTTTCTCTTCTTAGGTTCCGGTAACATAACTTTAGCTAAACACCTCCACACTTCTAAGTATTTTAAGGATGGTGGATGCCCTACCCAAAGTTCATAAGGAGTTTTACCTATTTTCTTATGCAGAATTCTATTTTGCATATGACATGCCGATAAAATAGCTTCTCCACATAAATTATTCGGCAGTCCTGAACTTATTAACATAGAATTCATCATTTCCTTTAAAGTCCTATTTTTCCTTTCGGCTACACCATTAGATTCGGGTGAGTATGGAGGAGTAACTTCATGTATAATACCATGTTGCTCACAATAGTCATTAAAAGGATTAGATTCGTATTCTCCTACCCTATCAGTCCTCAACCTTTTTATTTTTCTATTCAGTTGATTTTCGACTTCTAGTTTATACTTGATAAACATTTCACTTGCTTCATCCTTATTTCTCAAAAAGTATACTTTAGTATACCTCGAACAATCATCAATAAAAGTAACATAATATCTTTTTCCACCTCTTGTCATGGTATTCTTAAGATCACCTAAATCACTATGTATCAAGCTGAATAATTCGGTTTCTCTTTCAACCGTTCTAGAACACTTTTTAGTGATTTTAGATTCAACACAAACTTCACATTTATCAACATTCGAATTCAAAAAATTTGAGATGAGACCTAATTCTCTCATTTTCTTGATATAAGTAAAATTCACATGACCTAATCTACCATGCCACATATCAAGAGAGTCAAACATATAAGCAAAAGAACTAGACTTATTCTCATTCATAACTTCAGCAACATTTAGCACATAAAGACCCTTATTACAGTAACATTTCCTGACAAATGTCCTATTCTTGGTCATTATGATCTTATCACTCTCAAATGTTACTTTCACTCCCACCTTATTCAAGACAGATACCGACACCAAGTTACAACAAATATTAGGCACATGGAGCACTTCAGACATTGAGAGGATCTTTCTAGAAGTCAACTTTAGTAACACCTTTCCCTTACTCATAACAGACTTGTGTCTAGAGTCACCCATAAACACTTGTTCCTCTCCATCCCCCTCAGGTGTGTAGGAGGTAAAATCACTTCTATTGCCACAGATATGCTTGCTAGCCCCAAAGTCTATCAACCTATCTTTTTTAGTAGCAGCCACGTTAACCTCGGATACGACCGCAACAATAATATCATCCGCCAACCAAATTGACATTTGGCTTGGTAGGTTTGTTGATCTGCTTTCGGTGTCGGCATTCTTGAGCATAATGTCCTACTTTTATACAAACAAAACAATTACCTTTCTTCTTAAAACTAGAACCTTGAGCCTTATGGAGATTTTTCCATTGTGATTCTTTTTCTTATGCTTATATTGAGGCTTATTCATTGTCTCCACAACATTGGCCTTATAGACATTTTCCTTGGCCTTTTCAATTTTATCCTTCAAATGATTTTTCTCCTCAATCCTAATATGGATAATCACATCTTCCAACGACATATTGTTCCTTTTATGTTTAAGATTGTTCTTATAAACTTTCCAAGAATTGGGTAATTTTTCAATCAAAGCACCGACTATGAATGATTCAGGCAAAGTAATTTTTTCATTCCTCAAATCATTAATAATCAAATGGTACTCATGAATTTGAGAAGACACATCCTTCTCCTCAACCACCTTATAGTCTAAGAAATTTTCTATTGCATACTTTTTAATCCCCGCATCTTCGACAATATACTTTTCACCAAACTATCCCAAATCTCCCAAGCATGCTTATAATTATAATAAACATCAAACAATTCATTTGATAGAGCATTCAAGATAATATTTTGGCAAACCTTATCACCCTTTTCCCATTTTTCTTTTTCTCTTACATAATTTTCTGTATCTTCTTTGGGTTTTAAATCAGTCAAAACAAATGCAACACTAGCTATATTAAGTAACATCATAATTCTCTGTTGCCAATGCTTAAAATTAGATCCATTGAAAGGCTCGATTTTTTTCACATCAGGAATAGTCTTGTTTATAATTGTAGCATCCATATTTATCTACTCTTAAGATTGTTGTGAAAAACTTTCAAGTCTAGAATGCTACAACAGGAAATAAACAAGGATGGTAAGAAAACTTATCGATAGAGGCGTGTAGTCACTGTCCTTAAGAATAGATTTTTTCCCCTAAGAGTATGAAATCCGATGCAGCAGGTTATGACGTCCTATCCTCCAAGATTCAACTATTGCGTCTTCATAAGCGTGCACTCGCAAATGTAGAGGTATTTCGAATAACTCTTGATCGTTCCCAAATCGAATGTAATATAAGTAGTAGTATATTTATTGGTATATCAGGAAACTAGTTACAACAAATTGCTATACGATTCACGAAATCTACTGTATGAAAACCCACTGGTCAAAGGTTTTCTTCCTTTAACAAAAGGTTGCCTCTCAGTTTTTCGTTTCTTTGGTTGCCTCTCAGTTTTTTGTTTCTCTGGTTTTTGTTTGTTTTCTTTCTATCCGAAAAATCTGTCTACCAAAGCCATTCATCATTGCTTTAAATATCCATCCAATGGATGCAATGACTAGGTTGCAATGTTTTGGAAGTTAGGTGCAACGGTCTGATGCTTTTCAACGTTCTAATATAACATTGGCAGGCACTTGAAATGCATCAAACAATTTAAAACTTGAAATTTTCTTGATGCATTCTAATAGTTTGCAAATAGACACATTAACGGTTTAAAACTTGAACTTTCCTTGATGCATTCTAACAATTTGTAAATAGGCACATTAACGGTATATAAACAAAGCTAATAAACGGTTATAAGTACAATTTTTAAATTCCGTAATAAAGTGACTCAAAACAAAGCTAATAAACGGTTATAAGTATATATATCAATATATAATCTAATAAATTACAACACAAATCACTTGTGTAATTTATTATTTTTTACATATACATTTGTGATTGTTAACACACATGCGCACTATATATTTGTATTAATGATTGATTAACATATAAATCATCCATACTTCCATAGTTGAGTTTTGGGTTTTGGGAGTTGGGTTTCCCGTGTGAGATTGAGTGTTTGTGTGTTTAATTGCTAAAATTATCAACATCAATTTTCGTGGGTCATGTGGTCATGGTGATTAAAAAGGGTTCTCACTATTAATTGCTAAATATGTGTGAGAATAGGTAATTGCGGTAGAATTAGGTTTTAGTTTGTAATCAATTGAGCTTAAAATCAAAAAACCTATTCATCTTCTCCACTCTAGGTAGTGTCTTGCACTCCATCTGTATAATCATGTTGGAAGATTCTCTTCGTTTCTCCCTTGTTGGAATAACAACAATCATTCATTTAAACACATAGTGCACATGTGTGCTATTGTAAGTGTACATGCAAAATAAAGCAAGTAAAGAGTATCCACAAGAGTGTGATAGTTCTTCGTCTTGAATGTGTGAAGTTGACTAGAAGATTCAAGATGGATGCCCCTTGGGGATTTAGGGATCTAGGGTTTCCCTAAGCTCTATAAAGATTTAAGAAGCAGAATTTTATCTCACAATAGATATCTCTTAGAATAGGAAGGCTTATCCTTTATATAGGTCCAAAATAGGGATTGTTTTGGAGACCAAGTAAACACAAATTCACGAATCACCACTTGAACCGTCAAAGAGCGGTTGTCACGGGAATGAAAAAAATGTTCAAACCAAATCTGGCAAGCAAGGACTACTTGAGCGGCCTGAGAGCGACCTCTACTGCCCAATTCGTTAGTCTTTTCTGATTTTATCCCTAAGTGTTCAGAGACCGCTCTAGCCGAAGACAAGCGAGCAGAGCGCGGTCCCTACTAGTTTGTAAGCTAGAAACCCAATAAAAATTTGTCCTATTAAGCACTAAAGGGTGTTACTCGAATAGGGTATGATAAATGATTGAATATATGTTTATCAAAACACATTTAAGGTTTAAAAAATATTTTTCATAAAAGGCCTAATAGTCATTTATGGATATTCCTAATTTCAATTCCATTAACCTAATCATCCTAAGTCTACAAATAAACTAAGGGTTCTTAGGTCTCTAAGTTTTTACCTTTACCTGAGGTATAAAATGTGCATGAGTTATTCTTGATTGGTCTTTGTAGCTTGAATTTCGTCCTTCCATGTTGTTTTTAGAGCTTGATCTTTGGAGCACCTTGACTTTGGAATTAGGTTGAGATTTGCATCAAGACTTCAGCAAATTATCCAATTGCAATCAATCTCCTAATGGTGAGAAATTTATAGATCTAAAGGAGTATTATGCTAGATTTTGATGAGAATGGGCGTTTCTTTTAAAGGAATTGGGCGGATTAGGCATTGAGCTTACAACACCTGGTATATTGATACCACATCGACATCCATTAACAATGCAAAGAAGTAAGAGAAGATAGATAATGAATCACTAGTTAGTCAAGTCTAAAATGAGAACAATAGGATGTTTGTGCATAGGTGTTGATATTATGTGCTCCAACTTGCAACCAATATAACAAGAGCTGCATCTGGACAAGAGTTAACATTTGTTGAACAAAAATATGTCTTAACTAATGAACAACGCCTATTGGATAAGTATATGTCAAATGAAGAATGAAAAGTGTAATAAATCTATTTTCATCTCTTACACTTACCTATGTGTAGTCTTATCTCTTTGACTAGTTGATGCACACGTGCGTTGCATGTGGATTATTTTGAATTATAATTAAAAATTTTAAATCAAATTTATGATAAAAATAATATTTGACACAAATGTGTAACATGTTGATCTTTTAATTAGTCACCTATGTCTGCCGAGCTATCGTTTACTCTGTGTACAATGTGAAGAAATAATGTTTTAGTGCACACGTAGGCTGTACATGGATGATTTTGAGTATTTCATAAATTATTTGAGACGCCTCATTACATTCGTGCTGTCCATTGCTTGAAACTCGTCATTATTCTATAATAACTAAGAAAGTAAAAAGATAATGAATATAATGAAGTTTACTAAATTAATGATCAATTGAGATAAATTCATATGTGGAGCATACTACGCACAAAAAAGATGTTTCTATACTCCAACCCATTGCAAAATTATCTATTTATCAATTACTAACATACTTGAAGCTTGGAGAGAGAAAAACATAAATAATGCAAGTGTTTAGGTGACTTTTTGTTACTCTTTGAGCAGAGTAAATTGAGATTACAAAGAGAATTAGTTAGAAAAAGTTAACTAAATGAGAGTCTAGATCGAAAGATCAATCATCAAGTATTCAAGTGTCGTTTTTATAGCCACCCAAACAATACAATAAGAATATTTATTGTTAATTAAAAAATATGGTGAATAATAGAAAAATTTGCTGGCCGAGCTCATTATCTTTTGGTCTATGACACATTCAAGTCTCAGGTTGTCGCTTACGAACCCTTGCCTTGAACCACTTTTTTATATTTATATCTTATCTTATATCTACATTTTTTCCTAGCTCCTAATTTTTTTTCCCTATTTTATGGCCTGCTTTCTTATGTTGGTCTGCCCAAAATGCTTCACATTGACCAAAGAAGAAAAAGAAAAAACGGAACTCAGCATAGTGCCATAAAATAACTTCATGATGTGTACTAAAAAATAAAATGACTTCATGAACACTTAATGGGTCTTTGTTTGCTTAATCTATGAAACATCTAAAAAAATTTCTTCATCATAACAACTTTCCCTGATTTAACAAATAGAGGCAGTCGGTTGAGAATGTCGACGACAAGTATATACAATATGCGAACCACACATCAACTGCAATGATATAATTTTGTGCGTAAATGAGGAGTTCAAATACCTTGTACCACATACTCACTATGCGGAGGGTAATACCTACAACATGAGAACAATAGTAAAAAAGAATGTGATTGACACAAATATAGTGCTATTTGGATGTGGTGCTAAAACATGTTCGTTAATGTCTAAAAAAACAATACTCAACTTACTCACCATTAATGGGAGGGGAGGCATAAACCCGATGAAAAGCTAATCTTTTACATAACTTGTACAAAATGACTTCCATTCAAACTCACAATTTCAAGGTTACTCGGCCGAACTTTAACCATTAAACTAATGACCAATATGGTAACTGTAGTCAAATGCAAAAGACCCTTGTCATTAAGTGAACTGAGGAGAGTCAAATATACACAATCTTATGAGAGACTATTTATTTGGTAAGTTGTTTAGGACTTATACAAATTATTACCCATAACAAAATCAAACCCAAAACCTAGGCATTCTTTTAGGAGATTCTCCTGCATCCACTAGAGTATATGAAATTGCATCAACATCACGGCATTGTTCTTGGACAATGTCTTTTGGCTGACTATTGCCCAACATGTGAAATATGTACAACAACCCAATAGTCTCCTTGAAGACCATATTGTAACCGGCACAATTACAATATTATTATTGTGACTGTTAATCTTAGTTTGGTTTAACTCATAAAAATCGCATAGAAACAAATCACGAACATAATAGTTACGATGTTCTAGCAAAGAAAGAGAATCTAAAACTGTGAAGGAACTATGCATGGAACATGTATACAATTCCAATAGAAATAGAATCAACACATGTTCAAGTAGCACACTGGTTTCGCCGGACGGAGAGAAGCAGAAGTGAGAGCCATTAGAACTGGATCAATATGAAGAAAGGTATGAACTTGTTAGACTTTTAATTTATGACAGTTACATTCATTACATATTGAAAATATGAGTTTACGAAGCAAAGACATGGAAGATAAAATGGTTGAAATTGCAATGGTTACCTAATATTCAATGCCCAAAATTTGTACATGCTAAACGTTACTTGATATTCGGACCCTTCAGGTGCAGAGAAGATAATAGGCTAGGGATGAAAGAGAGAAATACAGTCGGGGAGGTGATGAGATGCAAAAGTTTTTGAGATAATAAATCTACGCGTTAATTACTTGAATATTGTTGGAAGATTAAAGGTTAAGAAGGATAATGAGAGAGAAATGACTTAATTGACTTTATAAGAATAAATAAGGGTAGAATAGAAAATCAAAAATTAAGAAACATAACTTATATTTTATAATAGTATAGATATAATTAGATTCTTACTTGAATTTTTAAGGCATAAAAGTTAAGTAATTATAGTAACAATTAGATAAAATAAAAAAATTAACTTTATAGAATAAATCGAGGATATATTCAAAAATTAAGAATTTTTCTCTTTTAACTTTCTTTTATTAATACTATAGATATAGAAATAGAATAATAAATAGTAATAATTAAGTGGTGATGAAGTGGTTATACAAATGGGAGAGACAGAGATTCATTAACCCGCCACATAAGCAAATGTACAACACATGAAATAATAATTGGAAGTATTATGAAAGGTTATTTAGATATTTAATTAATATTGAATAATTAAATGCATAAAGATATAGGAGTTTTTTATGTCTTTAATAGGGACATAATAGTCAAACAAAAGTTTTTCACTTTTGTTGACATTTTATAGTAGTATAGATATAGATAGATAGATATAAATTAGAGTTATGTCATATCCTGATATTTTCTGTCATTGGTGTCCAGTCGTGTCTTGTCTAACTAATCTCAGTGTTTTAAGTGTTTTCCTATTTTATTAGTGTTCAATCATGTGAGGCATTTTATTAGTGCGAAGTCATGTTATAACTATTTTTAGAGCACTTAGCCTTAGTGGAGTTCGCCTACAACAACAGTTATCAGGCGAGCATACGGATGACACCCTATGAGGCACTATATGAGAGGTATTTTCATTCTCCGGAATTGGTTAGAGACACCTCGGAGAAGGTGGACTTAATACGGAAGCGTCTTCTCACGGCTCAGAGCCGACAGAAGAACTACGCCGACAGACGACGGCGACCTCTAGAATTTGAGATGGGAGATCATGTCTTCTTGAAGGTGATGCCTAAAAGATGAGTGGTCAGGTTTGGCAAGCGGGAAAAGTTGTCGCCGAGGTATATCGGGCCCTTCGAAGTACTTCAGAGGGTTGGTACAGTTGCTTACCGGTTGGCGTTACCGCCAAATCTATCGGGGGTTCCACTCGGTGTTCCATGTCTCCATGCTCCAGAAATACACCCCCAGATCCGACTTATGTGGTGGATTAGGGCGAGCTTGTTGTTGATGCGGATGGGACCTTCGAGGAGGGACCGGTGCATATCATGGATAGTCGGGATCAGGTTTTGCGAGGCAAGACCGTAAAACTAGTGAAGGTGCTGTGGCAGCACTGAGTGGAGGAGGCGACATGGGAGCGCGAGGACACTATCGGTACCAGTTATCATTTCTTATTCGAGGATGGAGGTACATTTTTGTAGTTATGAGTATGATATACTTGTAGCATATGCATGTGGTTAAATGTGCAAGTATGTGTGAATTTCGAGGACGAAATTCTTTTAAGGGAAGAAGAATGTAAAACCCGGATAATCAAGAGATGTCATGTCTAGTTACGCCACGAAATCACTTCAACACCATTCTTGTAACAAAATACAGTTAGCAGAAAGAAAGAGGCTATGAAAATCGTTTCCGATTCATAGGTTGAGACGGGATAAAAAGTAAATTAGACATGATCATATAAACGTTAGTCTAACTGACATTTTAGGGCTACAAACGCCTTAGAAAATAAGTTTCAAACATGCTCTTTTGGAAATTAAGTTCACCCAACACGGGTATGACGTAAAGCTCCACCAGCAGGGATAGCTCTAGCCCATCTAAACCCTGCTGTGCAATGGAATTTTATCATTTTTTGACTAGTGAATTACAACATATACATGGATTTATGCGGTAAATTAATATTGGAATCTGAAGGAAAATGTAAGTGAGACAAAAACAGGATGTTAGGAAAGTAGGCATCCATTGTTTTAGGTTTTTTATGGTCCTTTTTGCTGCAATTGTGAAATAAAATTTTATGCTCAATGTCCTCATAATCTGTCATTCAAATGCAGACCCATTGTGAAATGCAAAGGCATGACCAAAATCTGAGTTGTGCTAAATCGAGCTTTGCCAACCAAAACCCTTCACAAACATAAACAATGAGCTATGCTTTTGAAAATAACAGGGTACAGATAAAGTCTCTTTTCCTAGAACTTATACCATGGGTCTTAGGAGGGAGAAGGAAGAGTCAGGCAACAGCACTTCAAAGATACTTAACAGAGAGAGAAGTAGGACTAGTGGATGACACTTATCTTCTAACCAAGAGTTTAGCAATTTTACCAGGATTGTCATGTTGACATGAGCTTTTAGTTGGTGGTAAGCTGTAACATAATGTACAAAGAATGATGAATAGTAAGGTAGAAGGTAATTGCTCACCTGCTGCACTTTATACTGAAAAAGATACAACACACATAGTTTGGTTATGGTAAATAATAAGTAATTACTCTGACAAACAATCCTAATTTGTTTCATCTCTTGTGTGTTCTGTTTCCCCATTTCCACTAGCATCATTCCATGGCTTTGATTGAACTTTTTCCACAGCTAACTCCACATCTCCTTCAATGCTTCTTTCATTCACCTATTCCAATCTTCCCTTGTTGAGGTTCCTATTAGGTATCCAATTGCTTTCTTTACCCGAGTATTTGTGAACTAATGATACCAAAAATGTACCCATATAGTTTCCCATTGATATTGCCACCCAGTAGAGTGCAGCAGTCGTGCTTCTCATACTTTCTGGCGATTGATCATAAAGGAATTCCATATGCCCGACAGAGTCACAGACATAAAAACTTCGGCTACGCCATGGAGGCAAAATTGAGGAACCAACCAAAAGACACTTATGGTTATAGTCGTGGTTGGTCTGCCCAGTAAGTTGTGATTTGCAGCCACTTCTTTCCGCTTGATCTCAACTAGTGCTGCAACAATGGTAGCTAAAATGTTCACTGCAAAGCCAATTCCCATTCTTTGTAGGCATGTGATGCCCACAGGATTTCGTGTGAACCGACGAGCAAAAGGGACAAAAAGGCGTTCATATATAACAAGACCAATTAAGACAGTAATGACACCAAAGATGGACATACTAGCCGGAGGTATTTCGAAGGAGTGAGACATGTGACGATCCATGCTGCGAGCTTGTTGTATGAAAAAGCTGTGCTGATGCGACTATGCAGTGTATAGTAATATTGCAGCTGCTGAGATGGGCAACACCCTTATAATGGACTTTAATTCCTCAACCCGATGAACAGTGGCTAGCCTCCATAAATTTGGTGGGGTTGAATCTTGTTTATCCTCATCGGTTACTATTGCAGCTCGATCAAGCCACCTTCAAACATCAACAGCAGTTCAAACAATCAGATATGAAGTCCTCAACATAACGTAAGTTGTTTACGTTAGATGCTCTGCAAAATTTTTGGATGAGTTAAGGTGTGACTATGGGGAAAATGACTTCCAATTGAGCAATAGCAATAAAAGTCTTTTTTTTTAACAACTTTCAATAACTTTAGAAGAATTCCATCTAAAATTAGATGCTCAAAAAATACATTACACGGGCCACTTCTTTCTCCTTCTAAAGAAGATTATTTAACAATGCTATTGCACGCTATTCTAGCGAGCAATAGCAATAAAAGTCTTCACCACGTGTGGTTGAAGTAGAACATACCCTGGTACTTGGAATTCATACTCTTTTTTGCATTATTTGCAAAATCATCACAAAATGTTTAAATGTACGTATTATGTAACATATCTTACTTGAACTGATCTGTGTGTAGAAGCCTTCCCTGGGATGAAATAGAAGCATCTAGCTCTTCATTCTCGTACGGGAGATCAGAGTCTGCTGGTGCGACTAATTTTCTCTTCCTCACTGCTGCAACAATTACCTGAGCCACTCTAATTAGTGGACTCCCTCCTGGTTTTAGTTTTTTATAAAGAGAAGAGCCTCCGAGAAAAGCTGTAACTGATATCAACATGGCAACAGTTGGAATTCCATAGCCCCAAACCCAACCCACGTTGTCTTGGATATAAACGACAACAGTTAGAGCAGTTAGGGTGGCAATTGCCATGCAGAAATAGTACCAATTGAACAAATTCCAAGTGCGAGCCTCTACTTTTGATTTGGACATGTCAAACTGGTCAGCAGCAAATGTAACGACACAAGGTCGAATGCAGCCTGTCCCAAGGGTTGTAAGAATAAGAGAAATGTAAAGGGGCCATAATTGCAGGGATGAGGCTTCCTCGCAGTTTAGTTGAGTTGGGCATGGTGGCGGGCGGAGCTGTGGCAGGACTGCTGATACGACAATGCTCACTAACCCCTGTTACACCGATATTTACACGATAGTACTTAATCAAGAGTTCTAGATAGAAACAAATAAAGTTGATACCAAACAAATATATAATATTAAAACCGATGCCTGTTTTTTCCATTTCTAAATTACCTTCAACTCCATTCTAGTTTGTGGATACCAAACAAATATTTCACCATAAAGTTAATTTGGCATCATTAACATTTTCTGTCACTCGACTGGCCTTTCCACATGGAAGAGATATAGTATTTTTCCAAATATTTCTCTGATGTACGTAAACTGTAGATTAGAAATTTCTTACAGATGAATCAATTCATCCATATATGTGGCCTTGTGGATTGGTTCATTTCACTCCTTTTAACACAAAACACACTCACACACACACACAAAGAGAGAGAGAGAGAGAGAGAGAGAGAGAGAGAGAGAGAGAGAGAGAGAGAGAGAGAGAGAGAGAGACCAGTTCATAAATGATGGAACCGACAATGATGGTCCAAAATCGACCGGCAAAAGAGTCCGCAATCAATGCACTGACGAGTGGTGTCAAACTGGCAGTACCAACAACGTTGGTAAGAATGTTGGATGCCTTCACAAGTGGCATGTTGAGCTCTTGGGTCAGGTACGATATCATGTTGGCATGAGAGCCAGTGGCTGCAAATCTGTCACACATTTCATTTGCTGTGAAATGCAAATAACCAAATCATTAGTTCTTTGGCTTTCATTAGTTCATTGATGCACACTTCTTAGATAATAGCATGCTTATTTTTTGGGAAAACACAATGAATTTCATAGATATTTGTATACTGTGATGTTGTTTGAGCCTAAAATATAAAATTCCAGAAATATTCAATGTATTAACACCTGACATTCCAGATTTTCTAAAGAAGTGTCATGTGGCAAAAGTTGAAGAAAGGTGGGAGATGATCAATCACAACTATATTTGAAAAGATGAAGGTAACTAACTAAGAGTTACTATTAGGTAATCGTTGATGGAGAAAGGAAACCATTGTTGGAGATGACTATAAAAAAAGGCATTCAATGAAGAAGATAGGATCTGTTTAAATCCTTAAAATACCCACGATCTGAGTATTATTATGAGTATTTTTTAGGCTAGATTAGGAGTAGTTAATGCTATATTTAAAGTTGTTTCATTCAGTCTTTTGTAACCAAAGTCTTTCCGATTTGATTAATAAAAGAATTCTCTTTTATTATGTTCTCAGTTTTAATTTCTCCTTTGCACAATGAGAATCTTTATCGTTTTTTCATACAAGAAAGTCCTAAAACAACGCATTTGAACTCATTCTAAATAATCGCCTGAAAGTTGTTTGTCGATTGAAACATTTATGTCGATCCTAGCAAATATTGTAGTAACAATCTTTTGGCACGCCTAGTGGGACAACATTGCTAACTTGAATCAAAAAATGGTTCGAACAAGAAAGCAAAGACAAGATTGTATTTGACATAGACAAAAATGAAACTGTGAAATTATGTCAAACAATGGCAATCATGAAGCAAATTCAAGTGCCAACCTAGTAGAATTTGTAAATCCAGAAGATGGTCATCTCCTGGCCAGGATAGTATAGATGGCAAGAATTTGTGCAAAATCTGAAACATGCATTGCATAATCCTAATTCTAGCATAAGACAAGATTTAGTTAATTCCATGAATGAATTAATGGGTATCCGGACACCAATGTCAAGGCCAATTAATCAGAAATCAACCACTGTCATTCGAAATCAAAAGGTGGAAGAAGAAAATGTTAACCCCATGGTATTTCCTACGGAAACCAGAGGTTACCACCAAAGGTACCCAATGTAAGATCAGGGTCACCACACTAAAATCTTTTAAACATGTTTTTTGATGGGAAACCTTTAGAAATGTTACCTAATTTCTACCCAGATAGGAACCCAAGGGGTAGAACTAGACCAAGAATGGCCCATGAATTCCCCAAAAGGGGTTGTGAGAGGCAAGCTTTGCATCCAATGGAAACATTAAAAGAATTTAACCGAAGGCCAAGGGGGCAATCTCTTGACCAGTTTGAAAATTTTGAAGGCCACAACAATATGGCTTTTAACAGAAATCGTTTGGTGGAAATGATATAGGATTTGTATAGTCTTGGCCTTATAAAAACTGTGTTTAAAAAAAACCATATCCACCATGGGTTGATTTTGAGAAATTTCCAAGGGAATATAAAATCCCAGAATTTCACCTTTACTCTGGTGAGGAAAAATCTATCAACCATAGAACCAATAGGCAGATTCACTTTCTAGTGTGGAAAAATTAGAAACAATGGAAACTTGAAAATGAAACTGTTCCTATAATATTTGACTAAAAAAACATTTTCTTGGTTCGTAAACTTGTCTTCCAATTCAATTCAAACTTAACAAGAAATGGAAGAGCAGTTTCATTCTCAATTTTTTAAGAATGAACCAAAGGTTTCAATGGTTGATCTGTTAAGATTAAAGCAGAAATCAAATGAATATGCATAACTGTATATTGACAGATTTAAAAAAAATAGGAACAAATGTCATGTTTACTTGCCTGAAATTGAATTGGTTAAACTAGCTCAGAATAGTTTGAACTTCGAATTAACAAACAAATTTGAAGGAATGGAGTTCAGAGATCTCTTTGAACTCTCAGGTAGGGCTACTAGATATGAGATATTGCCTAGAGAAGAGCAACAAAGAAAAAATAGTTTAATTGGAACTTATTTCTAAGATTTCAATGGAGAAATTGAAATCGATGTTGCACTGATCATAGAAAAATTACCAATTGTGTGTGATGTCTTAAAAAAGATTGAGTATCCCACGAACATATCATCTAATCATTCTTTCAAAAAGGATGCACTCTCTATCTATCGACAATATTCGTTTGATCTATCAATAGTTGCTGCTCTATTTGATGAGTTAATCTACTACAAATTTATTTTCCTATCTCAAGGGCATAATATTCTACCAGAAAAAGATAGAAAATGAAAAGAATACTGTAAATGACATAATTCATTGAGGCATTCAACCAAAAATTGTATTAACTTTAGAAAATGTGTGCAATATTTAATTAAAAAAAGAATGCTTAAATATGCTTCAAAAAAAGAAGTCATGGGTGTGGACAATGATCCTTTTCCCAAAGAGGTTAATATTAACATAGTGTCTGCTAATTTGCAAGAAGAATAGAAGATTGCCAGTATGGTTGTTGGTAATGAAAGAATTGTTCCAAAAAAGAGGAAGACGGTCTACACAAGGCTTGGTCCCAAAGAGGTAGAGCCACTAGTAATGTGCTTCAAGTTTGCCAAAGAAATAACAAAGCCAGAAGTTATACCACCAGATGATGTGCCAAGAGAATTCACAGACAAGAGTCTCCAATTTAGCACCAGAGGAGAAGGAGACATCCAAATTTACAATGGCATTGAAAAAATCTTTAATGGTGCTAACCCAGGAATTTTCAAAATCCAAGAAAGGTACCAGTATGGGCATGGTCCTTACCATTTTTTTGAGAATCAAGATACCTCATGAAATATTAGTTATCAAGGCCAAGCCAAGGGAGAATGTCTACAAAGATGGACCACTTTGTCGGACCATCGGTGGCCATAGAAAGTGTTTGTCATAATTATAAACCCCTATGTATTTACTGCAAGGTATAAAGTGTTATTATGTATGATATGCATATAGAATCACATAGGAATAGGTTACAAGGGTTATAATAGAAGATAGGAAATGTTCAGGATTTTATATGCATATTTGGGAGACACTAGGTAGAAAGAAATTAGATATTACTTTAGTAATTTAATTATAATTCATCACACTTACAATTAATTGATCTGATTTTTGGACAGTAAAAACTAAGCTTGAAAGGCTACAAAAAAGTATTCATAGAGATCTCAGAAATCGACTTCAAAATAGGTTAAAATTACACTGGAAGTTCAAATAGGAATTAAAGTAACATTAGAATGCAAATCATGTTCGAATGCAACTTAGTCATAGTACTTTGGGTTCAGACAGCACTCAAGATACTTGGAGTAAGTCACGTTCGAACGAAGCGTAGCTACAGTGCTTCCGTTGCTGTTTGAGTTAGAGTTGATGGTCGTGTGGTACCTTCACTAAGTTACAAGACTGAAGTCAAGTGTAACCTTATAAACCTTTTTGTTTTCTGACAAAAATTGAGATACTGGGAAAAAAGAACATTTGAACGTAAGTCACGTTCAAACGGGATACATTCGAACGCAAATCACATTCGAACGTAATAGTGATTTTATAGCAATCCGGCTCATGCCAACTGCCAATATTCTGATCCTATAAATACCCTAAGGATTTTCTTAGCTTAGTTTCAGCAATAGTAAACCCTAAGAGGCAAAAGAAAGTGGGGAGAAAGGAAAAAGGGGGAGATATCGATGGATTAACGCATATGAAACGCCACAAAACATGTTAGAATCAACATTTACAGAGTTTAAAGTAGGGATTCTTTCTCAAACTCATCCATTAAGGGTAAGGATTACTTATCTGTATGTTTTGGTTTCTATAAAAGTAAATATGATAGATTTACAACATTTTTACACTTCTCACGATAATGTTATTCATTTCTTGGAAGAATATATCGAAATTCGTATGTTTGTGAGAAAAACCCTAGGTTTTGATTAATGTCAAAATTAAATGATTTATGTTACGATCTCTTGTGTAATTTTCTTCAATTATTCTTGTGTGTAGAAAGTTGTGGGATTTTGTATGGTTGAAAAACGTGGAATTCTGTTTGAAAATATATCCCTTGTAATGGGATTGATGAACTAGGGTTACATACGGACCTATATCGCAAAGTGCTTAGATGTGTTTCTTACCTTGAGGGGTTCAAAGGTCCCCTATCACTCATAGTGGGGTTGATGCCCTACAAAGACCAAATAACTATTCGTTCTCGGAAGATCGAGGCTGAGGGGTTGTTATACCATAATCTTAAGAAGGATTCGTCACTACCAAAGCATCAGTATACGCCCTTCTTGAAGTGTCTTGCCCTACGACGTGTATTGTTGAGAATGTGGAATTTTGTGGGCTAGATATATTTGTATTGTAAATTCTTGTTTCTGCAGCCTATATACATGAGATATTGCTTATAAAATTTGCTATTTTTATGAATTACTCATTATTGTATCAAATGTTAGTATTTTTGTTCTGTAAACTGAAGATCAACAATTGACAGCGTTTTAATTCAAAAATTATGTATATTATTTTATAAACTGAGACTTACCAGTTTTATGGTTTTGAAATATTGTTTGAGTTTGAGAGGGTTTATCTATAGGCTTTTCGCTCATCCCATGCTATATATCTTTTTTTTTTTTTTTTTTCAGATTTTGGTTTTGAGGAGGACTTTCTCCTAGGTGAGCAAGTGGATTGAGCTATTAAGTCAGATCATGATGTGGATCTGGGAGTTGATTTCAAAGGTTATCTTCCCATTTTAAATTTACTAGTTGTGATTCATTGAAATAATGTATTTGGCATATTTCTTTAAGTAAACAGTTGAAAGATTTTATTCGAGTTTTGGTCATAACTTTGATGATTTGTTTAAGTTGGATTCGGGATTTGGTTTTCTTTTTATTTGATGAATGAATTGATTTTTATCATTTTTGGATTATTGCAGATGCTCTCATGGTTGAATTTTGTATAAATAGTTAATACCTTACAGGGTGGATTTTGGCGCATTATAGAATCAGGAAGCAAAAACATCAGAAAAGACAGAACCAGAGAAAAAAAAAAAAAAAGGGACGTTTGAAATCATAACAAAAAGTTGGATCCAGAATAGTCAATCATTTAAAGGCTCGTTTGGTTATCGTATTATAAATGAATGGATTGGATAAAGTAATACTGTTTAATAAAATACAGATAGATAAAATATAAGATTAAATATGGTATTAGAATAATATGTAATTTTATTTAGCATTTGGTAATACAAAATATAAGTGTTGGATAGTAGTTATTTAATTCAATCGGTTGTTTGGTTAGAAACTTATTTCATCGTATTAATTTTGAATTAACAAAAATACCCTCAATCAGTGTTTGTTACATTGATGACAACTTGATTTTATCCCTTGAGGGGTTATAATAGTAAATGTATAGAATAATACGTTTAAGTTGGATTATAATACCACCTCTCTTGGTGGTATTAAAAGACCTCCATAATGCAGATATATCGTATAAAAAATATACGATAAGTATACGATTAATATACATTTTTGAAATTAATACAGTATCAAATTTGCTTACCAAACAAAGTATTAGGCCCGATTAACTAAAAAATAGTACAATCCAATATTTAATCCCCACATAATACGTCTACCAAACAAGTCCTAAAGGTTCATGATGAAAAATGGCAGCATGTACAAAATCCAAAGTTCCCCTCTTGAGAAATGGTACCAAGCACTTAGTAGGACCTAGAAAAGGAGGGAACAAATGAAGTTTTCTGCTTAGATGAGCAGGTGAGATCCTACTCTTTTTGAGGCCTATCCAAAACCAGATCCATCGACAGGGATGAAAAATCCCACATGGACAAGGGAATAACGTAAAGAGATCAATAACGTCCAAATAAAGTAGGACATCTTAGATCAAAAAATTGTTGAATTCAAACAGATCCTGGATCTATCTAAACGAGAACTAGAGAATATGTCAGAGAATCCATCAACAAAAAGGAATGAAAAAGTAAAAGAGGACAAATAAATGCTCTTAGATAATAAACTAATGAATTTTGAGAACATAGAGCCTCTTCTCAGAGATGATGTCACATGTAACATGATTTTGGCTTTGCCTGAGACATTTAAGGCTAAGTTAGGACAACCAAATTAATTACAATGAGATATGAAATATAGCTTGGAGTCAATGGTAATCTTCACAGAAACTAAAGATGAAGCCAGACCTGATAAAAGGTCTATAAGGGTAGAAAAATGAGTATGGGGTGCAGATATAGTGGTGTTGCACTTCCCCAAAGAGGAATTAGTCAAACATTTGAGGCTATTATACATACAGGCCCACATCGATGGCCAACCAATCAACAAATTTTTGGTTGATAATGGAGCAGTGGTCAACAACATACCTTCAAGGATATTGAAAGTATTAAACAAAGGAGATGAAGACCTGGTCCATACTGAGATAATAACGAGTAATTTTGTTGGAGGATCATCTTCTGCAAGAGGAATCTTTCCTATGTAGATCCAAGTCGGTAATAGGAAGACTTCAGTCACATTCTTTGTGGTTGATTCATCACCTAACTTTAATGTTTTTTTAGGGAGAGATTGAATACCTTACATCAAGCCATAAAGATGATGAGGGAAGAAAAGGAATTGAGGTCCATTGGGCTAATGTTAACCATTTCTCTTCAGATGCACACAATGTAGAAGGTCAATTCTATCACAAGGGCTTGACTTCAACTAAGCACAGAAACTGCAAAAGCCAAGTCAACAAATATGCTGAAGAAAGTTTGCATCAAATCTTCCATTACTTTGTAAAGCTTGGTTTCCTACAACCAATGCTTGAAACAAAGAATTCAAAGAAATTAATAGATAGAACATGCAAAAGGTTTTAGAATGGACGGGAGACACAACAAGTAGGTGTGAAGCCTTCAAAAGCCCAAATAAGCTTTCTTCGTTCACACTTTTTAGCCTCTGTTACAGAAATGGAAGGATCCATTGGTAGTTTGCTCTCTCGCTAGAGTAGATATACGAGGATTCGGGTTGCCTAAGTAGATAGAAGGCATGAAAATAGTGATTCCCTCGCGATCTTGTCTTCCTATTATAGAAGGATTAGCTCACGGATCAGGGTTTCTGATTCGCGAAAATAGGCTAATGCTATGCCTAAAAGTAAGCATTCGATGAATGCTCGGGCCTTGAGATTACTTACTTTCTTGTAAGAGCAAGTTTATACTTATACGCAGTAGCTAAGCGCTAAGAAACTATTGGCTATATGCTTAACACATGTAAGTCGGACTATGTTTTCGATCAATCTGGTTCACCTCTCTAATTACGTAGATTGGTGTCTTGTTTTCTGCTCTTCTAGTAAAGAAAGGTGATCCTCTGCCCAATATAGCCTAGCCTGAGAGACTAGTGTATCAATGTATTTAGATTGGATTTCAACCAATCGTAATCTGAATTTGAATTTGATAAAACACCATGAAAAAAATGTCATCCAAATTCTATATCATTATTTTATAAATTTTATTTTCACAGATCCAAATACATTAAGAATCAATAATATTCGATTTGACAACTCGATCCAATCCGAGTAATTAATTAAATTTAAAAAAAAAATGATATAGAATTACCCCATTAACTTTTTAATACAATAGAATTACATTCTTTATATAACTTCTAAAAATATAAAAGGGAGGCATTAGATTTTTAAAACCTATATGGGGTATATTTAGGCCTTATTAATATTATATAATAGGTTTTTTTTAGGATCAGAATATAATAGGCATTAGATATATAATCTTTCTCTTAAATGTTTTCTAATAAAATTAATCTCGTAACATATTTTTTGCACGTTTTAATTCTTCATTTTGGATCATAGACAACAGCACTAATCTAACCCTAGAGTTGGCCCCGAGAGCTTCTGAGGGTGGCAGAGAAGGATCCAGGTCCATTTTACTATTTTTTCATTTGATATTTTCTTTTTCATATTAAATCCATTTACCTCTACAATTCTTCATCTTGGATCATAGATAACAACACCCTAACCCTAGAGCCGGCCCCTAGAGCACTTGATGGTGGTGGAGAAGGATGTAGGTCCTCTTCAATATTTTTTCCTTGTTAATTCTATTTACGTCTATAACCGGAGCCCATCCCGAAAAAAAACAGGGTTTGGGTTAAAATTTTTAATACTTGGGTTGAGCCTGTGCAAAAAAATTCCAACCCGAATTGAATTCAGACAAGCCTCGGGTTGAGGCCTCGAGTTGTCGGGTTCAACCTGATTATGAAATCGGGTTCAACCCGAATATACATAAATATATAAATATATTTAACTAGGGTTAGTATTTATCTTCACTCTTCAGAATACAGACTTTCAATTCACTTCAAATTTTCACCCTTGCGCCTCCATCACTCTCAAATCTCTCTCTCACTCATCACTCGTTTTTCATCTGGTATCAGACTCTCAATCTCCCTCTCTCTCTCATCTAAGTCTCATCACAAACTCTCAGCCTCCCTCTCTCACTCGTCACTCCGCTCTCTTTTATCAGCCCGAATTAAGTAACCCGAAGTCAGCCGAATTAAGTAACCCGAATTCAACCCGAATTTGCACAAATTAAACTCGGGCATTACTCAGGTTGAGGTCGGGTTAGGGTTAGAGTTAGGGTTAGGGTTGAAGATTATATACCTAGGATTGGACTAGGGCTGACCTCTCAACCCGCCCGAATTGCACCCCTATCTATAATAGACTCCACTTGAATTTACAGTAACTTTGTAAGTCAAAAAAAAAAATTAAAATGCAGAAGGGGCAATAATAGAAGTTTTGGGCGATAAAGCACTGCTGTAGTGCAACAATGTGCAAAAACTAGAGGTTTGGAAAATGAAGAAAAAAAAATTTTTGGGCAATAATGTGATGCCGAAGTACTTTTGGTTCTCTCTCATCAGTTGAAAAGATCTATGCTCTTGTACATCCTCAATTTGTGCAACTATAAGGTTTCTACTGTAAATGCAGAAATATCTGCTAAAGGTTTTTTGATCATATAATTCTAGTGGGTTTTTCTACAGTATGTTAATATTTATAGTGTAAGGGGTGAATCTGAATAGATTAGCCGAAATCCTTTCGTGGGGGGGGGGGGGGGGGGGGGGGGACAATCTATTCAGATTCACCCCTTACAAAAAGGCGCCTTTTTGTAAGGGAGTATCATCCCTCCACGAAGAATTATGGCTGACCTGGCGGCCTTGCCCCAGTAGCCTTTACCTCTCTACGCCCGCAGGAGCTCGTCCCACATCGGTAGAGAGTCGTCTCCCCCCCTGCCATATAAGTGAACACTTCCTATGGAGGAGGTACCCACTAGCCATCTGATCAAATGAAGGGTTTGATAAATTCTGATCATCATCTGACAATTAGACTTGGACACGTGGCAGATTGCATGTGCTAAAAAGAGTTGTTTGCAATGACTCTACTATGAAAGAGCAGATAGCTAGGCTATCCCGGCTGAGCTAAAATTGGTCCGACCTAGTAGAGGATAAAACTCGACAGAACAGACAGCTAGGTTGTCCCGGCCGAGCAGAGGATAAGATTGGACCGAGCTGTCATCAAATAGCGACCGAGCTGATCAGAAGCTCGGAAGGGATTGAGTTCGGTGCTCGTCACGACCGAACTGTTACGACCGAGCTGTTTGAAACAGTAAATGGAAAGATAAGGATGTGCCTTTAACTCAGGCATTCTGGCTAAACGAATTGACAAAATTATAGGCCTAGCAGGAGGAATTGCTAGAGAGATATCAGCAACTTCCCAACTAGAGCCTCCTAATTAGAGGAAGGTTTACCACTTTGAATCAAAAATCATGGAAACCCTAATTGAACATGGATCTATAAAAAGCCAAAGGAACCAAGGTGAAAGGTACGCTGAACTCTCCTTGTCTTCTGGCAATTCTTTGAATCCCATTACTGACTTAAGCATCAGAGTGTCTTCTATCAAAGCACTTCGATCTTGGGCAGTTTGTTCGTTTTGTAGGAAAGGGAGGACTGGGAGATCAAGTTCAGAGACATATCTTATACAGAAAAACCAATCATTCATACTTGTGAGAGGATCGTCAATTTTTACCTCTTACATTTTTGGTGCCGTCTGTGGGAAACGATAATCAAGTTTCCTTGAATTACAAAAACATGAGTACTTCAGCAATCTTATTTTGATACTGTAACGAGCATTTGTCGATGGGTCTGTAAGTGCAACAATAAAGTGCACAAGAATAGCGTACAGAGCTATTTATGTGAACAACACAAGGTTTTGATCATTTTGTGTGAGTATGAATAAAAAAGAAGAAGAGGTAATTCGTCCCCAGCAATAGTGTGCCACCATGCACGGTGGTTGTTGGCCTAATAGACAGGCTCGCGGAGCAAGGAGTAATATTAGTCATACACGTCAATTGAAGAGGAAACCACATACCCTTTATTTGGGTCCCATGCGGTCAACACCAAGTGATGAGAAATTCGACCATAGAGGTCAACCAACGAGAATTGAACGATATGAATCTTAAACGAATCAAAGTGTATCACTTAATTCGCGGTAGGCAAGACCTACATGAATAGAGATAAACTCTCTAAGAATCCAACTGCACATGGTCTCATTGGCATATTCTCACACATTTTTTCTCATCTGGAGGAATCATCAATCGGGTAACTTTGTTCCTTCTTTTAAATAATTTTTGTTGCTTATATTGTGTTAGCGTTCTTAGAGCAGTGTACACTGGATAGGACTTAAAGAAGGATGATTCCTAACAATGATTATCTATCTTGGAATTTTACCAATCAGGAAAAACATGGTTGTATAACTTATCACTATGCACCCAATCGGTTCGACCATTATTTAGTTAATCTATTGTGTTCTTGTTTGGTGTGTGGACCCATAGGAAAAATTGACTAATTATCTCTCGAATAAAAAAAAAATGTTAACACATATTATACTCACATAGAGATCATAGAGAGGCCATCGGTGTCCGACTCTATCATGTCGATTTCTTTGAATATGATATTACACCTTCAACGTGACATTGAATACAAGCATATAATTGTTTAGTCATAAGTGACTCTACTAGAGACATGTTGAAAATAGTGGGACCAGCCACAACCTAGGTCAGTTATTAAAGTGCCCTTATGCCCATTAGTAGCGGTCATTTAATCATAAGACATATTGCATTATCTCCCATATCTTCTTGGGTTAATTGTTTGAACATCTTTGAACTTTATGAAACAAAGTAGAATTATTTCATACGCTGTAGAGCGAATACAAAGAATTATTACAAAGATACTCACATCAACCTTCCCATACATGTCATCACCAGTTTTATATTGGATGAAACATGAAACAATAGCAATGGGGCACTTGGCCAGTGAATTAAAAGAAATGAAACAAACCATGTGTTATTCTGGTTGGTCAAGAATTATGCTCTCCGCCATATACTTAAGGGTTTGTATTACTGAGTTTATGTAGATAGATCATAGAAGTCCAGAGCTTCTTCACTCTCTTGACATACACTTGTTTATGACATTTTATTGTGAAAGGAAAAGCTATTTATATTGACTCGGGTTCAATATCAAAGAAAAGAAGCTATTTCTATGACGCTTGATATTTCTATGCAAATTCAATTATCAAGATGATTGGGAACTATTCAAGGGTCAATTGCTTGATGTTCGACTTGAAAGGACAACAAATATGAATTAATGATATGCATTCGAGACAAATTAGAGTGTACCACTCAATTTCAAATAGGAAGGACCTACACGAGTAGAGATTAAGCCTTTAAGAAAATTAGCAAGGTCCAAGAATTTAGCTACACATTATCTCAATAGTAGATATCACCAATTTTTTCTGGAAAGCTTGTGATAATCTTCGCATACTAAGACAAAAGTATCGGTCTTGGGCGTAGTGTGCCACTATGCTCGGTGAATATTGGAGTGAGATCCAGCCTCATCAGGTGGATTGTCGTTCACACTAGTACAAATCTTTGGAGATCGCTTCTTGTGTGATCTTTGGAGATCGCTTTTTGAATAAATTATCTCATGGATCCAAGAGCCCCAAAGTTTTGCCTTAGGCCACCGTGACTACTACAACATAAAGAATGCTTAGAAAATATTGGTTTGGTCAATCCATGTGCCTCCTCAAGGCAAATCCTATGCAGACCACCTTGTGAAACATGCCTAGGAAGTAAGAATTTCACTAGAGGGATGTATTTATGACAAATTACATTTGATTATTATGTAAGATCTGAATAGAGAGATACCCAAGATATCTAGTTTAAGAGGTCAATGACTGAAAAATATTTTAGCTTAAAAGGGCTGAAATACGGAATAAGAAGAATCAAAGTGTACCACTTGATTCCTAATGGGCACCACCTACACGTATGAAAATCGACTCTCTAACCTGGGAAAACCAAGAATTTAGATATGACATGCATCATGGAAGCCTAAGGGGCAAGGTCATTTACCTCGTTGAATAACTATTCCAGAGAAAAATAAATTATTTACTACTATGAATTGCTATTCATGGACGAACATTTGGCATACAAGAGGTCCTCTTCATCCATGCCTCACGTGAGTAAAATGTCTTGATGTATATGGTGCTCAAATGTTATTCAATATACTTTGAGATGGAAGCAAGAAAGAGATAGGTATTAATTATCTAGGGCCACTGGACTTGCACCTTGGACAAATATTCATGCTCAGTCGGATGGCAAATTCAACATTCTAGACGTAATTTGATGCTTTTATGAGGACTTGACCCCCAATACATGTTTGCAAAGCCCCACCATACAAGCACAAGATTGACTCAGCTACAAGTTATGCTCACGATTCCTTTAGTCATGCATGATGATACATTATAGTTTCTTATGGGACAATATCTGCCACCCACAGAAAATCACCATTGTTCTTAATTGCATGTGATCTTTGCTCTTGGGAAGAACTTTTCTTGTATTGCAGTGACCAGCCAAAACATAACTTATCCGTTAATATCGGAAACCATCTTAGACAAAGCAAAGCAAGTGAGAACTTCAGTGGTATTTAGGCAATCCCAGTTACTTCAGCAATTGCAACAGAAGATCAACAACATAAAACTATCGCCATTAACAGTGGACATCATAAACACAAACCGAACGAAGGGGTTTGCATCATCATGATCAGAATGCCACAATCAGCATCCGCAAGGAACAGTGCAGCCGCTACACGTTCCAAATCACATGATGAAGCATTGAATATGGGCCAAGCAAAACCAACCTTCACAGATTATTTTTTGCTCTAACCAAAGTTCTAACCATGCAATGGAAGATTATATACAGAGCACGTAGAGCCAAAATGAGCCTTGGGAGGCTGCTTGAAAAATCCTTCATGAAAGGGAAAAGATCCAAAAGGATAACAAAATCCATGGTACTTCATCAAACACGAATCACAGCTAGACACTTAAAAGTCAGACTCGCATGTGTCTCCGCAACATAGTAAGCCAAGGTCGAAGAAGATGCGGATCGTACCGAGCTCACCTTCTCTCAAGTCGGTACGTTAATTAATAGAAACTACAAGTGCAATTAAGAACCACAGACTGAAATAATCTAGTTAGACCATCAGATGAAAGAAGAGCTTGAGAAGTCCATTCTCTTAAAGAAGAAAAAATGGAAACTCCTAGTAGCAAACATTGTTATGGAGGCAAGGCTTGGGTGGCATGACCCAGACCAAACAAAACGATACAAGCTGAAATAAGAATCGACGTCCATTTATAAATGATATGCATGAGCTCTTGAGTTGGGATGACTAATGCTATATCACTTCGGGGGAGTACCTCCCATATGTAAACATGATTGACCTTTTCAAACTATGTTTTTAGCGGAGTACCTCCCGCGAATGATAAGATTGAGCTTCAAAGCTAATCTTTGTGGAGTACCTGCCACATGAAAGACATCTAATAGCGGAGTACCTCCCTTGAATGATAAAATTAAGCTTCAGAGCTAATCCTTTTGTGTAGTACCTGCCACATGAAAGACCTGAAAAGGCTCGGGCATAAGATAACCTACTGCTAAGGCAGGGAGGAAAAAATTCCTGACAGAGGCAGGGACCTAGCTCAGGTGCAGCCATCCGATCAAACTTAGGCCCACAGCTAGGCACGACGGTGTAAGCCAAACAGGTAAAGTTTGAAGACCGATTAGATCGGCGGATCGGTGCAAGGGGCACAATAAGCGAACAAGAACTGAAGTCCGAACCCTTCAAAGAGGCGGGTCCTCTTGGCTAGGGGAAGGGGGCCATGATTGAAATTTTTAAGTACTGAACTCCCGAACCCTTCATTGAGGTAACACCTCTTTGCTATGGGAAAAAGACACAAAAAAGTATCTTTTCATAACGAATAAGTACAAGACAATTAATGAGAGAGGATTGTAAACAGAGAATATCTTCCAGTGTGTCGCATGAAAAATATTCTCTGGGGGCAAATGAAGGGATTGATAAATTCTAATCAACATCTGACAATTAGACTTGGACACGTGGCAGGTTGCACGTGCTAAAAAGAGTTATTTGCAATGACTCTACTATGACAGAGCAGATAGCTAGGCTATCCCGGCCGAGCTAAAATTGGTCCGACCTAGTAGAGGATAAAACTCGACAGAACAGACAGCTAGGTTGTCCCGGCCGAGCAGAGAATAAGATCGGACCGAGCTGTCATCAAATAGCAACCAAGCTGATCAGAAGCTCGGAAGGGATTGAGTTCGGTGCTCGTCACGACCGAACTGTTACGAACGAGCTGTTTGAAACAGTAAATGGAAAGCTAAGGATGTGCCTTTAACTCAAGCATTCTGGCTAAACGAATTGACGAAATTATAGGCCTGGCAAGAGGAATTGCTGGAGAGATATCAGCAACTTCCCAACTAGAGCCGCCTAATTAGAGGAAGGTGTATCACCTTGAATCGAAAATCATGGAAACCCTAACTAAACATGGATATATAAAAAGCCAAAGGAACCAAGGTGAAAGGTACGCTGAACTCTCCTTGTCTTCTGGCAATTCTTTGAATCTCATTACTGACTTAAGCATCGGAGTGCCTTCGATCGAAGCACTTCGATCTTGGGCAGTTTGTTCGTTTTGCAGGAAAGGGAGGACTGGGAGATCAAGTTCAGAGACATATCTTATACAGAAAAACCGATCATTCATACTTGTGAGAGGATCATCAATTTTTACCTCTTACATATAGTAATGGTAATATCACGGCATCTCCGCCCTTAATCTAAAAACATATGTCGAAGTGTTTTTTCATCATCATATAATTACAAAAGCTTAGTTTTGACGTCAAATTTTGAACGGGTATGAGTTAGTATTCGACGTCATAGTGATATCATGTCATCTCTCCCTTCGGTTTGAAAATATTCTGTCAAAGATGTTTTTTGATCATATAATTGTAATGAGTTAATTTAAAAGTACATCAGTCTTTGAATTCTATGAGTTAATATTAATAGTAATGGTGCTATCACACTAGTTGATCTCAGCCCCTGAAGCAAAAATTTTCATCAAATCATACAATTATAACCGGTTAGTTTTGACATTATTTTTTGAAACATAAGTGGATATTTAATCTAATGATGGTCAAGGGTGGCTCGATATGTTTTTAGGTCTACAGCGATAAATTTAATTGAAATTTTTTTTAATAATAATGTAAATTTTTTAATATTTAATTTTTTTTCCGGATGCATATTAATTGTTTAGTATTCGTATTGAAGTTTTTCTAACATATCTTTGTTTTTTGATAGTATAACTAATTGACTTAATTTTTAAATTAAATAAAAAATTCCAAATCTTTCAAATTCAAAGATTATTTGAGAGATTGGGTTGTTTCGTCATTGACACTCTTATAAATTTATTTTTCTATGAATTATGTATTACTCATAGAATATATGTTTGATTAGGCTTTTTAAGATTATAATAAAAAAAGTAATATTACATGGACCTTATTTGATGACTTTATCATTTTCTACCAGTAGATTGACAGTTGATCCTACTATTAGTTGAGACTCACTTTCTATTCCACATCCATCATGTCACCAGATTAGATCACTAAATTATGTATAAAAAATATTTTCGTTTTTTTTTTTCTTGTAAAATGTTATTGTGTGAGATTAATTAATTGAATTTTTGGGCCCAAAATCAGTCTAGAGTTTTTTTGTTAGTTTAGCCCTTCATATGAGGTTTTATTATAAGACTAATTTTAATGGGTTAAAATTGACTTGGACTATAATTTCAGACTTTCTAAATTTTGGGGCCCTTTTTATAGGTGGGGCCTAAAGCCACAGTTTCATTTCCTCCACTATTGGGCCGGCCTTGACGATGGTATCACATAATCATCAAGAAATAATTTTATCATTCAATAATAAATAATCACTTGAATAAGAACTTCACATATGTGGTTGCACGAATCCATGTGATAAAACTAATGTTTAGTAATATCACAAAAACAAGAAAAAAAGTAATATCACAAATGGATCCTGACGTGATATCATTATTATTCAACAATTATTTACTACTATTGAATAATAGTTGGGATGCCAATCAATCGCATTTAATAAATTAAGTTGTTAAGCTATATGAATCAATAGTTGTTGGAAAATGTTTCATAATTTGTCCTAATTTAAAGAAGAGGGTCCCGGTGAAAATGACAATAAGAAGTTGCTATTGAATTACTACTACTGAATAATAGTTGGGATGCCAATGATCAATCGCTTTTAATAAATTAAGTTGATTAAGCTATATTAATCAATAGTTGTTGGAAAATGTTTCAGAATTTCTCCTAATTTAAAGAAGAGGGTCCCGGTGAAAATGACAATAAGAAGTTGCTATAGAATGGATTCATATCTTGAAGAATATAATTGAAAACTCCATGTTATAGTCACGTTCCATATAATTAAATTAATGGAAACTATCAATGACCTCTTAACTGTCAACGAGAACAAAATTAAGGTAGTTAGGAATTCTTTTATCATATCGGAACACTAGTCATTGCCCGTCGCAAGCAATTACCTGTACATGAAGGTTTTGTATAACAGAAAAATTATCAGTGATAATAATTTAAAAATACATAGATGAAAAATATTATTTCAAGCTTACCTTCGACCCTTGGATTTTCGTGTCTTTAAAAATATTATTACATCTATTATTCTTATGTTTTAACAAATCAAAAAATACATGATTTATGTGTTGAATATCAGCATGTAACAAAGATCTGTTATCAGATCTTTATTCAAATTCAAATAGTTCATTGTATATAGCAAGAGTAGTTGAGTCTTCCTTAAGACTAGGACTTCCTCTTGTATTTAGGAGTGATCTTGTTATTCCTCTGTGTATATATACTCTATTTCGTTTAATGAAAATCAGTGGAAAATCAAAATTGATTCTCATCTCTACATGGTATCAGAGCACATATCGATTCCTCCCCGTTAATTTTTTTTTTTTTTCTCCTTCTCTTCTTTCCTCTCTTGCTGTCAAACACCAAAATGACAACACCAAACTCTACCAGCATTACCTCTGCCGCTAGTCCTCCAAACACTGACATTCCTCTTATCACCATCAACATATCGGCTCAAGCACCACTCAAACTCACCTCCACAAATTACCTATCCTGGAAGCTGCAATTTGACACTTTATTCATTGGATATGACCTCATTGGGTATATCGATGGATCCAAACCATGTCCTCCCACCACCATCACAGCAAACAACACTGCCACAACCAATCCTTCTCACAAAATCTGGATTCGTCAAGATCAACTGCTTCTAAATGCCTTAATTGGCTCTCTTTCCCCTACTATCATTCCCTTCATTGCCCAAGCCAAGACTGCCAAAGAAGCATGGACCATCCTTGCTAACACCTATGCCAAACCCTCACGTGGTCGCATCAAACAAGTCAAAACCAAACTTAAGAATCCAACAAAAGGCAGCCAGAATGTAACCGAGTATCTTCACTCTGTCAAAGCTTGTGCTGATGAACTAGCCATCCTAGGTGCACCACTGGATCCTGAAGACCTCACTGACAAGATCCTAGATGGCCTAGGCGACGACTACAAGGAACTGGTCCGTGCGGTACAAGCTCGTGACACTTCCATCTCATTTGATGAGCTCCACGAGAAGCTACTCTCCTTTGAAGCCTCTGCACCAGCAATCACAAGTTCAGAAACTTCACTTCCAATTACTGCTAATCCAACAAACAAAACAAATCACCAATGGCGCCCAAACAAAACTAATAATTGGCGTACCCCCTCTCCCTCACATGCACCTGCTGGCAACCAGAATTGGCGTCCACCAGCACCCAACAATGGCCGTCCACCAATGAACTCAGATCAACGCTTCCAAAATCGCAGCAACTGTCCTCCATCTAGACCTTATCAAGGCTTTTGTCAGATCTGTGGAATCCAAGGACATACAGCCAAGAGATGTCCCTCCTTTCAAGTGCTTCCCATTCAATCCTCTACCAAAGCACTCTCATCATCCAACAACTCAACTGCTCCTTGGCAGCCACGAGTTAACTTTGCTGTCAACAACACATCACCAAACCCGACCTGGTTACTCGACAGTGGCGCCTCTCATCATGTCACAGCTGATCTAAACAATCTGTCCCTTCACTCACCTTACAACGGAATTGATGATGTTATGATTGGGGATGGTACAGGTCTCTCCATCACACACACAGGCTCCACTACTCTCTCATCTCCCCAATCAACTTTCACTTTATCTGATGTTCTTTGTGTCCCAACCATGAAAAAAAACTTAATTTCCATTTCTCAGTTTTGCATCACTAACAATGCATCAGTTGAATTCTTACCATCTTCTTTTTTTGTGAAGGATCTTCGCTCGGGGGCAATTCTATTCCAGGGCAGTACTAAGGATGGAGTGTATGAATGGACGGCTCCCAAAAACCCGATTCTAGCATTCTCTACAGCCAAAACAACATCTATCAACTGGCATCATCGTTTAGGACATCCAGCTTCTCCAATCTTACAGCATATTCTCTCTAATTCTTGTTTAGAATCATCTTCCTCTATGCCAAAGGATTTCTCATGTAATGCATGCCTCTGCAATAAAAGTCATAAATTACCTTTTTCTACTTCATCACTTGTGTCTACACACCCTCTTCAAATTATTTTTTCTGATGTTTGGACCTCTCCCATTATGTCTTCTAATGGCTTTAAATATTATGTCATATTTGTCGATCACTTTACAAAATATATCTGGTTTTATCCCCTCAAACGAAAATCAGATATTCACGAAGTGTTTAAACGCTATAAAACCATTGTTGAAAATTACTTCCACCACAAAATCATCACTTTATATTCTGATAATGGGGGAGAATATCTGGGCCTCAAAGATTACCTTTCTACCGCTGGTATAACCCATCTAACTAGTCCACCTCATACACCCGAACACAATGGCTACTCTGAAAGAAGACACCGTCACATTGTCGAAACTGGCCTCACCTTACTCTCCCATGCCTCCTTACCTCTCACCTTTTGGACTCATGCATTCAGTACTACTGTATACTTAATTAATAGAATGCCCACCCCTACTCTCAACCTCTCCACTCCCCTTGAATTAATTTTCAAAACAAAACCAAACTACTCTAAACTCAAAATTTTCGGATGCTTATGTTATCCATGGCTTCGTCCTTATTCATCCCACAAACTAGCCCCCAAGTCCACACCCTGTGTCTTTCTTGGTTACTCTTTGTCTCAAAGTGCCTATCTCTGTTTTGACCCAACCACCTCTAAAACATATGTCTCTCGTCATGTCCAATTTGTTGAATCAATATTTCCTTACACCACACACAAAATTCAGCAACCACGTCATACCACCACTACAGTTTCTGATTGGATTCCCCCAGTTATCACAATCCCCATTCCTCCTCCAATACCACCGCCTTCGTACACTCCAGAAGTACAAGCTCCGGACTTGGCCCCTGCTGCAGATCACATCTCAAACACGTCTCCAACACCCCATCAACCAGAACCTGCACTGCAACCAGAAACTGCCTCACAACAAGTCTCTACACCAGCTCCTCGCCATTCCATGACAACCCGAGCCAAAAACCATATCACCAAACCTATCCAAAAACTCAATCTCCACACACAACTATCCTCTTCACCCAATTCAGAACCCACATCTGTTACTCAGGCCCTCAAAGACTCAAACTGGCGCAAAGCTATGTCCGAAGAGTATGATGCCCTTGTTCGCAATGGGACTTGGGAACTTGTTTCTCCAACCGGCATCACCAACCTTGTAGGCTGTAAGTGGATATTTCGCATTAAAAGAAACTCTGACGGTTCTATTGACAGGTTCAAAGCTCGCCTTGTAGCCAAAGGTTTTCATCAAAGATCAGGTGTGGACTATCTTGAAACATTCAGTCCAGTAATCAAGCCAACTACTGTGAGACTTGTGCTCAGTATTGCCGTAAGCAATGGCTGGTCCCTTCGCCAATTGGATGTAAACAATGCCTTCCTCCAAGGTAAGCTATCAGAAACAGTATATATGGCACAACCTCCTGGCTTCATTGACGCTGATAAACCCACCCATGTATGCAAGCTTTACAAAGCCATTTATGGTCTCAAACAGGCTCCTCGGGCATGGTATCATGAATTGCGCCAATTTCTTGTAGATTCTGGGTTCAAGAACTCTCACTCTGACACTTCTCTGTTTATTCTAACTGCTGGAACCAACCTCCTCTATTTGCTGGTATACGTTGACGACATTATAATCACTGGGAATAGTAACGATCTTGTATCCCAAGTTGTTGAGTGTCTAGGTCAACGTTTTTCTCTCAAAGATCTGGGCCCTCTATCATATTTTCTTGGTGTAGAAGTTGTTCCTCATCGTCATGGCCTACTACTCTCACAAAGGAGATATATAAAGGATCTGCTCACTAGAACTAATATGCAAGCTGCCAAACCAGTTCATACACCTTTACCAACCAGCTCATCCTCCATCAAGTTATCATCTGGATCACCTCTCTCTGACCCCACAGAATATAGAATTGTAGTGGGCAGCCTTCAATACTTGTCCCTCACTCGTCCATAAATTTCATTTGCTGTTAACAAAATGTCTCAGTTTATGCATCAACCAACAGATGAACATTGGACTCTGGTTAAAAGAATTTTGCGTTACCTCAGTGGCACCTTAAATGATGGCCTTCTTCTTCATCGCAACTCACCGCTATCCCTTCATGCTTTCTCCGACTCCATTCATGCCTTCTCCGATGCTGATTGGGCAGGTAACAGGGATGACTACTCTTCAACTGGTGCTTACCTTGTTTACCTAGGCAGCAATCTCATTTCCTGGAGCTCTAAGAAGCAGAAAACTGTGGCTCGTTCTTCTACAGAGGCTGAATATCGCTCAGTTGCTGCTACTGCTGCTGAACTCTGCTGGGTTCGCTCTTTGCTCTCTGAACTTTGCATCAATCTGGTTAGCCCCCCAGTTGTCTACTGCGACAATGTAGGTGCAACACAGTTAAGTTCAAATCCAGTCTTCCATTCTCGAATGAAGCATGTGGCAGTTGATTATCACTTCCTCCGTGATCAAGTTCAATCTGGTGCTCTTCGCGTGGCTCATGTTTCATCTGCAGACCAGCTTGCTGATCTTCTAACAAAACCTCTGCCTCATTCTCAATTCCAGAAATTACGAGACAAGATTGGCCTCTCTACACGTGGCCTATCTTGAGGGGGCATATCAGCATGTAACAAAGATCTGTTATCAGATCTTTATTCAAATTCAAATAGTTCATTGTATATAGCAAGAGTAGTTGAGTCTTCCTTAAGACTAGGACTTCCTCTTGTATTTAGGAGTGATCTTGTTATTCCTCTGTGTATATATACTCTATTTCGTTTAATGAAAATCAGTGGAAAATCAGAATTGATTCTCATCTCTACATTGAATTTAATTGGTCATTCGAATTTGTGTTGTTTGTTAAGTTTGGGAATTATTTTAGATTATGCATATTATCAAAAATATGATTTTAGCATAATAGATGATGATTAAAGGTGGACTCTTTGATCATGTAAATAAAAAAGAAAGTTACTCCAAAATTTTGCATTGAAATAGATAATTTTTGGGACATGCTATGATATCAAGGTTTATTTGGATAGGTGATTGAGTTGAATGCACTACGACACAAGTATTGTGTCCTTTCTTTTCTTTTTTTCCATATCTTAGTAAGCTTTAATAATGTTAGATATATTTCTGCTAGTAATTAAGTTTTGATTACTAACATATTTCTTATGTTTACATTTAAAAATATATCCAAACCATTAATAGCTTATCTCAATTAGTGAAATTTTTTTATTCATATTTTTGCCCACCCTAAAGTGAAGTGCGGGCTCCGATAATACTTCCACGTGACTGAATCCTGGCGCTTTTTCCTCTCCAGAACCTAGGTTCTTCCCAATTTGAAATGTTTGATTGAATATCTTATTCTCAACTAGAAAAGGTGATCCACTAAGCCAACTTGAACTTAATTTATTTACAAACAAAAGTACAAAAATTCAACTAGAAATCAAAGTTTATCAGACTGCTTAATTTATAATATCTAAAAAATCAGTATTTTATGATGAAATCAACGATTATAGATGATAAATGTGTAAGAGATTTTTAAAGAAAAATTTAGAGGTGAGAGTTTAAAAAATTTTGTTTCTCTGTGTAGTTGGTCATCCTATCTGCTTTCTATACTCCTCTCATGCATTCATAACAGTCTGTAGGATTGTTTTTTTACTTGAAGAACGTAATCATGAAAATGAAGTTTGTAAAGAACATCGATGCCAGAAATTGTCCAAAAAAATAGAAAATAAAAATAATTATCAATTAGTTGTTTTAGAAGTATATATGTTCTTTATTTTATTTTATTTTATTTTTTCACCATTACGAGTCTATCGGAGATGATTAACTCTTTTGAAGGAATGGAGGTCATTGGTTCGAATTTTTTATCTAGCAGTTGTAATAATAATAAATAATCTTTTTAAAAAATGTTGCACATGCCATCCTATTTAACTCCCAATGTATGACCAGATAGGAATTGTAATTTCCCATACACAGAATTCCATATTGGCTCAATTTGATTCCTAATCCAAGAAATTTTCCTGTTTAACTTTCTAAGACATCGGTTCTTCCAACCTTAGCTTGAAATTAATCAGTGAAACTAAGCACATGATGAGAAAACACTTCCAAAATCAATGTTCAGACCACATGAAAATGCTAGCTAATACGCATGTTGATAGGGAAGCTACGTAGCAGTAGTCTCCATTTGGTAAATGACATGAAAATTAAGCAGACCAGACTTTGACACACAAGAAAATTCTCTGAAGAATTATTTGTTTAGTTTACTACTAGAGCTTTAAGACTGCAGGTGTTTGGAACTGAAAACTCACCAAAGTAAAAAGTAACGAGCAAACATAGAAAAATATATGGAACTGAAAACTCGCCAAGGATGAAGGGCATTGTTTTGATCCCTCCAAGCTTCTTCTTCTTCTGGCTAATCTCTCTCTTCTCATCGTCTCCATTTTGAGCCATATTCACCATCTTGATCTCCATTTGAGATTCAAGGACTGTCTTTATAGGCAGTAAGAGAGAAGAGAGTGAGTGGTGAAAGGATAAAGTAAGGTGGGGTGTGGACCAGAAAGTTGACTTAGTTTGCATGTGATGTACGTGGTATCTGAAAACATATTCAATTCTCTCTTGGGATATTTTTTTTTTTGATCAAATCTCTTGGGATTGAGTTGATTGAAAATAAGACTAATGCTATTTATATCTAAAAATTTGACATAATTTATTGACTTAATTATGTCACTGCATTAGAACCATTGGATTAATATTAAGTTTTAATGTTTGATGGGCTTACAGTCAATCCAAAGGGCATTGTGAATTAGGTCAGTACATTAGATCAGTAAATTAGATTTCAATAGTATTGCTATGAAAATAATTGTTGGGTTATGTCCTAGGGAACCCGTAGATGTTAATGTCAAATGGACAATGCAGCCCACACTCATTTATTTACAACCAAAATGCTGTATTCTTGTCATTCTACAGAAAATTGTAATTAAGACGGAGCCAACAACTGGATGTTAGGAAAACTCCCATGCACCCACAGTTGTTGGTAAAGGTTCTATCAGGGGAGGAGCTACTTGTGACATTGTAATATGGAATAAATACTATATATATGTACTGTTTTGACTATATATATATGTGGTTTATTACATTGCTCCCTTTTAAATCTTTGAAAATTTGAATAGTGACCTTAGTCCATTTTCTTTTCAGTATGTTTAGCGGTGCATTCGCCCCCAAATCTACTAAATCAAATATTTTATATTTTATTTTTATTTTTAGATTAAGTAATAAACAAATGAAAAATGCCCTGTATTGTTGTCCATCATTGTTTTTTGATAATGTGGCTTGTAACCTAGTAACACAACAATTGATGCAACTAGTAAATTGTACTGACGCAAAAGCGTTTAAACCATTCTAGAAGATCAATTTCTCCATAACATTAAAAGAAAACTACTGAGAAATTTATGTCATAAAAATTATCAATATTAGATGTTTCTTGTTCTACTTTAATATATTATTTTGTTTGAAGTGACAAATTAATAGATGATTAAGCTGGAATGTGCTATCATAAAATTACTGTTTTTCTTTGTACATATTTTTGTTAATTATTGCATTGATATTGGTTTTAAAAGGTAATAAAGTCTTGAATTGTAATAGATAATTTTTCAAACTTGAAGTAAGGAATTTTCTTGTATAAATATAATACCCAATTTAGTCCTTATAAATCGAGCTAGAAAAATTTATCTCAATTGATTAATTTTTTCACTCATACTCTTGCTGCCCTCATGGGTTCTATTATTAGAGATATGATGCATTAAATATAGGCAATTGTGCATTTAGTCCATGGATATAGGCAGGATTATCCATAAACACATACTTAGTTGCATTTTATTTTGTTGTCTTCCCTATCTTATCTGTGGACAACAATATGAATACGCATGTGAATATATATACACTCATAGTTATGGCAATATATGTAGAGAAGTTGTGATTAAGACAGCTACCTACTTCGTGTTAGGAAATCAAATTCGTATTATCTGCAGTAGTTCATTCTTGACAAGCATGAATTAATAATTTATCTTATGTTTATCAAACAAATTTATTCAGAGCAGGTATTTTACTGATAAACTTAATTTTTTTTTCTTTCGCTACATAAAAGTAACATATGTAACACATGATTTAAATTTATTATATTATATTTGATACTTAAAAATAATAAAAAAATAATAATAAAAAAAAATAATAAAAAAAGGCTAATTGCAAGTATTTACAATTGATTTCGATGAGTTTTCATACTCTAAAAGGGTTGCATGACAATTGCATTACCAATACTATGGATAATATATTTCTCTATATAAATAATAAATTCACTCTTTTGATTATACAACTTAGTCCTCTCAGTTTTTATTACTTAAAAAAATGAATTTGACATGTCAAAAATTTTTCTACATGTGTTCGTAAAGTGTAGTGTTTCCAAAAATTCGTAGTTAATTAGGTATGTATCTATACAATTTAATATAATAAGAAATTGATTGGGTAGACACCATGAAATACGCCGAAAATTATTTAAAATATACATAGTTAATAAATTTTTAAAAATTTTTAAAAAAATTCAGGGTGGGCTGGTGCTTGTCCACTGCTGGCTTCGCCAGTGAATGCAGGTAGACTCCTACCTATTATATAAAGTAAAATATTCCTACAACTTTCTTAATTTTTCAATCAGTTGCATAGGGAGGAATTTTTTTCCTTCCATTTTTTTTCTCTTATTTCGTTTTCTACTATAACATTCTATAAATTCTTGTTCGTTTCATTGTTCAACGCACTGCACATTCCCAATAAGAAGAAAATATATATTTTTTACATATATTTGATCAAAGCTAGAAATTTAGAGACGGTTTGCACCCACTTATTTCATTTTGTTGTTGACGTGGTTGGCAAAGTCATGTTACGTGCTATTGGACTAGTGGGCATAAAGAATATGAGGCATCTAATATTTCCAACGCTTTTTATCTTTTTCCTTTTATTTTATTGATTTCTACGACAGTACGGTTGTCACATTCTATGGTTACTTTACTTTTGATTGGACGTGGGCGACTTGCCAATCACAACACGATACGAAGCATCTCAGTAAACAAATGTGTTTCTTGGACTCCCAAGTCTTAGAGGGAATAGAGTTTTGGCCTGAGAGCTGATGGAGTTGGTAGAAGAGCGATTGGGTGGCTGCCTAAAACAGATAGAACGCGACAAAGTGAATGTACTCAATAGGCTTAGCGAATTTGAGTGCTCGATTGGGACTTCCAGGGGGACTAGCCGCCCTAGCATGAGGCAGGCGAGTCGGAGTGTCCACCATAATTGGTCCCAAGATCCCTCCCATGAAGGCTTTCCTGAATGCCATCTCCACCAGCACCTAGGGCGAAAGGCTTATTCGCATCCTTCCAAGAGGGAACATTCCCCAGTAGATAATCCTGACGTAAGGGGGAAGAAAGCCAAGGCATTACCTCATGGAGATCTTCGGTATAAGCTATATGGGGCTGCCGAGAAGAAGGGAACTCAAGAGAATTTGACCTTTTTGGTCAAGTATATAGGTGTCCAAAAGACCCGAAAGGAGGACCATCACAAAAAGGATCTCCGCACTCATGTCAACACTCAATGCCAGAAATCACACCAAGAAAAAATGGAGGATGACGCTGAGGACGAACCAATTATAACCCTCTTCATTCACAACATCAGGGAGGTGGAGATGTTAAGGAAATTCATGGTCCTCCGTTTCAAAATCTATGATAGGAGAACCGATCTTGAGAGTCATATGTTCCAGTGTAAGCAGCTTATGTCCATCTACGATACTAATCACAAGATACTATGTCGCGTGTTCTTGATAAGCCTCGGTGATATTGTGATGAAGTTGTACAAGGGCCTTGCCCCTGAGAGCATCAAGTCGTGGAGGCAGATGATTTAGAAATTCATGGCTCAGTTTATTACCAATAGTAAGAGACTAAAAGATGTCTACCCCCTTTGACGCTAAAGCATAAGGATGCTCTAGGACAATGGTTGTCGTGACTTTTAGGCTCAAGTTATCCTGGGATGTTAACCTATAGTGGTCTCTAATTAAACAGACCCCCATCGACATGAAATACCTCATGGCCCGTATTGAAAAATATTCAAAGGTGGAAGAAGAAACCATCGTGGTTGAGGCTAAGGTCGTTGGCGCCAAGAGAAAGGAAAAAGAGGTCCAAGCAAGAAGGGAGCAACAACCCTGAATCTGACTTGTCTATCCTTCAAAGGGATCCACACAATCTTCAAGGAACCCATTTATAAGTTAATTCACAAGATAAAAAAAGGAGTCGTTCTTCAAGTGGCTGCCTAAGATGCAAGGATGGCTCCCTCTACCCAGGGTTCGACTTCTCGGTGCTCTTATCATCGGGATACTAAGCATCTAACTGATGAGCACACAAAGCATTCCTTGAGAAGGTCGTATAGGAGGGATACCTCGGCGAATTCATCAACGATGCCAAGACTAGTGGCGATGTTAAAACCTTTGACGGGATGGCTAGGGACATCATTGATTAGTAGTTAAAATTAACAACTTATTATGCCCTTTCTAAGACTAATTATTCTTTGATAGAGTTGCAATGGTGACATTTCAGGAGAAAGATTGTGCATGGACCTAAAGTCAGGGGATACCAAATTTTCATGCAACACCCACATGTTCTGGAAGAAAATTAGAGGAGTTTGAAACAAGGCATGAACGTTCAAACGCCAATCCACATTCGAATGTCCTCTTGAATTATTTGGGGATCAGACTGCTGAAGTGATGATGCATGGCGTGTTGCAACTAAGAATAAAAACAAAGAGGTACTTGAGTACCACGTTCGAAGATCAATCCACGTTCGAACATTGGCTTGAATTATTTGAGGACCAGACTGCTGAGTGCAAGGGCAATGGTACATGGCCTGTTGCAGTTACTCTCACATAAGAACAAAGGTCACTTGAGTGGGAAGTTCAAACTCCATCCAGCGTTCGAACGCTCATCAAGTAACACAAGAGACAACGTTCGAACGCCCTCTAACGTTCAAACGTTGTCCCCAGACAGCCTGCAGAGTGGTTGATTTTCTATCCGGGCACTCACTTGGACTTTGAAGACCTTGTACTATTCCTTCACACTCCCTTGTCCCCTCCTCCTTGCCTATAAATACTCCAATTGTGGGAGCTTCAAAGAGATACACTTAGAGCTAGAGCTAGTTGTAGAATTAGTCTTAGACTTGGGCTTACATTTACTTGCATAGAGGAAGATAGATCATCTTTTGGTTGAGGTGAAAACCCTCCAAAAGTGACTAGATTTCTTCTACTTTCATTATTAGTTTCATTTGCTTCCATTTTTTTAGCTTCCTTCTTCCCTTAAGGGAGTGAAACTCTTCCACTTTTCTAAAATTTTACCAAAGTCGTGAAGTGTGGAACGTGATTCACTCATTCTTCATTGAAGATCGACTCCTTGTGTAGTTTGTTTTACCTTGTGACTCCTCTACTTGGACGGATGAGAATCACTCACTGTTCTAGTTTACCAAAGTTATGAAGAGTGAGTAGTTTCTCATTCACTCTTTAGTAAGAGGTGATGGACATGTATAAATCGTTCAGAAGTTATATTTGTGCATTTCTTTTATGCTTAATGCTTTATAATTCACTTATTTATTGAATGCATCTAGCAAAGGTAAGGTACTTTGTACAACCGTGAGTCTTTTCTATGACATAGATGACTCTTGGCATAGGAAGACTCATTGGTTCTAGGCAATTACCCCAGCTAGATCTTCATGACTATATTTCAATCTTCGCCATTATTGTGTTTCACTTAAGAATGGAATACTAACACAAAAGTTAGATGTCTTGTAGAAACACTTGCTTGTTTGTAGACGGGTTGAGTCTCGGCACAGACAATTCTTGTAAACCTCTACAAGACATCGAACTATGCTCTTAATTCTCACAATCCATCTTTATCTTCCGATTAACTTCATGTTAACATAGGAGCTAATTGAGTTCCCAAGCACAAGTATAACAACTGGATGATTAACTACATGTTTAGATCCTCGAGCTAAATGGTGACTTTTACATTTGATAACTTATTATATTTTGTCTAGAAAATCCCCTTGGAAAGAACCTTATATTCTGTCCAAGAAATCCCATAAACTCCATAAATTTAAATCTCAAGGATTTCAGTCACTTGGTCTCTATCACTGCTTACTTCGAAACACCAACATTAGTTCTCTGTGGATTCGACTCCGGACTTAACCAGATTATTACTACAACTTGACCGCCTGCACTTGGGTGTACACATTTCGGATCAAGTCAAGTTTTTGGCGTCGTTACTGGAGAGCCAAAAAGGTGTTTTAATGTAAAAGGTAAAAAAACCTTCATTTGTGTATATATTTTTTGATTTACTGTGTATAATTTTATTTTATGTCTGAGGACGATCCTCACTTTCAAAATTTGCCGACAGAATCTGTTGGGTCTGTCAATCAATCTGAACCATCTTCACCCCGATTTGTAGTAGACCTTTTCGACAATAACATGGCAAATAATGAGAGACAAGGAGAAGTTCCTGATAGAGGGAGAAGTCTCTAACATTCGAACTCTGCGGGATTACTTGCATCCCACAAGAAACAGTGTCCCCTCTTGTTTTGTGTTCCCTGCAAATGCGCCCCTCTTTACTGTAAAGGCTGGGACAGTGCAACTACTACCTCAATTTCATGGACTCGAAGCAGAAAATTCATATCTGCATATAAAATATTTTGAGGAGGTATGTGGAACATTTCAAGACAACTCTGAACTGGCCAAGTTGAAAATTTTTCCTTTCTCTTTAAAGGACAAAGCTAAACAATGGCTAAACTCTTTGAAAGCCCATTCAATACCAATTTGGCATGCATTACAGAATGAGTTTTTCAGAAAGTTTTTTCCCCTACACCGTACAAATGCACTCAAAAGGAAAATCATGAATTTTTCGGTCAAAGAGGGGGAAACATTGTACCAATGGTGGGAGAGATTCAAGGATCTTCTCCAATCCTGACCACACCATGCTTTTGAAAATTGGCCTTTGGTAGAATTTTTCTATGACTCCTTGCCTACTAGACTACGTCAGTTTGTTAAAATGATGGCTAATGGAGAGTTCATGGGAAAGAGTCCAGATGAGGCATTCAATTTTTTTGACACCATATCTGATAGTTCTCAGATGTGGGACTCAGCCTCTCTAACCACTGTTGAAACCAGACCATCTACTTCCCAAGGGGGTAAGTATGTCTTGAAAGAAGATGATGACCTAAGATAAAAAATGTCCACCCTATCTCGAAAGCTTGAAGCTCTAGAGATGAAAAAGGTACATCAAGTTGACGTTGACCCTCCCACAGAACAAGTGTGTGAGATTTGTGCATTGACAGGACACCCTACTGGAGAGTGTCCTACCATTTCGGCTTTCAAAGAAGTCTTGTTTGGAACAAACAAATGAAATTTCCAACTTCAACAAGCCTTATTCCAACCCATATTCTGAAACATATAATCCAGGATGGCAGAATCACCTGAACTTCAGTTGGAGGAACACACAACCAACTCCCATGAATCCACAACAAAGTTCACAACCTCCACCTCAAGGACCTCCTTCATATCAGTCATACCAACCACCACACAAGAGAAGTCTTGAGGATATACTGAATCAGTTCATGTAGACCCAAATGAACTACAACACTCACTTCATGCTGGCTTTCAATGATTTCAAAGACCAGACCACCCAGTATTTCGAGGATATCAAAAGTCACATCAAAAAATTAACCCAATCAATGACCACACATGAGAAGGGCAAGTTTCCTGCCCAACCAAAACCACCACAAGGTCAATTTCATGTGGAAAATCTTTCAATCATGAAAACCCCACAAGACCAAGCTCAAGTTATCACTACACTAAGAAGTGGCAAGGTGATTGACAAAACCATCAGAGACATGTTAATTCTAAAGCCAAGACCTGAGTCAATCTCAGTCACTGAACCAGTTGAGTCTGAACCTATGATTGAAACAGAGTCAGAACCATCAAAGGAAAAATATCCTTCTTGTCCTATTCCTTCTCCTTTTCCCCAAAGACTCAAAATAGTACAGAAGTTGAATAACCAAGCAGAAATTACGAGCTTTTTAAGCAAGTGAAAATCAATATTCCACTTTCTGGATGCAATTAAGTAGGTTTCCTCTTATGCCAAGTTTCTAAAAGACTTGTGCACAATCAAGAGAAGCCAAAATGTGCAGAAAAGAGTCTTCTTGACGGAACAAGCCAGTGTCCTACTTCAACACAAAACCCCTCCAAAATACAAGGACTCAGGGTGTCCAACCGTGTCATGTGTCATTGGAAACTTCATAATAGAACAAGCTTTGCTGGATCTTGGAGCCAGTGTCAATTTTCTCATTTTCTTTGTCTATCAACAATTGGGTCCAGGTGAACTCAAACCCACTACAAAGATATGATAGACATTAGTTATTTCATTAAGGTTATTTTGGTCAAACAAAAGTTTTTCACTTTTGTTGACATTTTAGAGTAGTATAGATAGGAACTTAAAATCATACACAAAAAAGAAAAGAGAGGTTACCTTTTTGTTCTCTGAAATTCAACCAAAACCACAAAGAGAAAAAATCTAGTTTTTCTTCACTTCCAAACTCAATACCAACAACACGAAGGGTATAATTAAGGCTCTAAAGTTTGAGATTAATGAAAATAAGGTGGTTTCTAATTATTTGGATAATCTCTTGGCTATATTTCCTCTTTGATTTCTTCTCCATTTCTGCAACCGAAACTTTACTCTTCCAACACCCATCAAAACTCTCAAGAAACAGTTCTCTAAGCCAAAAATGGAAAACTCCCCCAACCTCTAGTAGACTCTACATGCATCCAAAGCTTACCAAGGATGCCAGGTGATTCATTTAACTCGTGCACTTTCTCCTAAATACACCCCCATCCCCTTTAATTCCCTTTATTTACATGGAAGACATTTAATTTTCCCAACACTTAACAATTTCCCAAATCAAACATTTCCCTATCCATAATTCAACCCCGTCATTTGTTTTTAAGCATAATACTCAATTCCCCATAGTCTCAATAACTATAATTAACCCACATACAACTAATAACAAATTATACTTTAGCCCAAAACATTCTAAAAAATTTCATGATATGCATGTTCGGGTCTCACAATAATTACTACCTCTGAGTTAGGGTGTGACAGTTTTAGTTTCCATCAATACCTTGAGTGTTGACCTTGGACTTCTGTGTGTATATTACTTTGTGATAACTTGCACTTGGGTTTTGCAATCTTAAAGTTGTAGCACATGCTATGCTAATGCTAGTAGGTCACAAGCTAGCTGAATGAGTAACATTACAAAGCTAAATGCAATTATATGAACATTTTAGACAGATTGATATCACACATTTTACCAATATATCTACCTGAAGAGCGTCATAATTTTCGAACAATCATAAATTTCAAAAAATGTGGTTGTTAAAAGAGTGGAACGATGATTACAAAAGTGAGTGGGAGATGGGAGATATTCGATGTGGATATTCTCTCACGATTATAAACATGGAATTGCTAGACAAAACCAATAAGGGGTGAATAGGTTTATTAAAAATTCACGCTTGAACAATCACTAATTTACAACTTTAATCACCACAATTACCATTTAACAAATTAATTAAGCAATTAAAATTGTGAATCCATTTTTAAACAATCCGAACACCCCTTCATGTGAATTGATGCAAAGATATGTCAATTGATTGAATTACACTAAAATTCACCACTAATACATTCCCACACCCACAACGAATTGTTCACAAAACCCTTATCAATGAATGAAAAGATAGCATAGTTGTTAGATCACATATTGTAATTGACTAATTGTGTAGATTCCATTGTAAATCTCAACCTATTCCATGCTCATAATGTTATAAAGATTGAAGATCTGAAAGCGTCATTGAAGTGAGGAGATCAAGCGCCAAAATTACATCATTCACACTCTGAATGCACCTTCAAGCTTAGGATAAAGGTAATGACCTAGTGTAACATCCCATTTTTTTTTTATAAAATAAGAGTTATAATTGCAAATTAAATTTTGAGGAATATTAGAATTTTCTGTAATAAATATAATTTATTTTTGGAGATTATAAATACATAAATGGATTCCTTATGTAAAGATGAGCCCGATGATTGCAATATTGGATATGTTTCATATCAAGAAAAAAATAAGCGATACTAAAAATCCATAGTAACTGAAAAGGTGTAGTAAGTGTAAATTTTAGTGTATCGTAGGACATGTGTCAAAAGTGGTGTGTGTGTGTGTGTGTGTGTGTGTGTGTGAATATGGAAATGACACATGACAAGCACAACAAAGCAATGAAAGAATCTAGAGGTAACAAGTTTCAAGCATTACAAAGCAGGGAATTGATGAAAAGGTGACACGTGGCAAAACACGACAAAGCAGTGGAAGGACCTAGGGGAGACACGTGGCAAGTGGGAAGCACAAAAAAATAAGGGAAAGACCTAGAGGTGACACTTGTCAATATGACAAATTAGTGTTGAAGGCTATAAATAGGAAGGTTGACTTAAGTAAGAGGTGATAAAGAGGAAGAAGAGAAGGATATATATATATACATAGAGACAGAGAAAGAGAGAGAGAGAGAAAACACAACAGAAAAGAGGGAAATAGAGAAAGAGGGATAAAACAAGAGCAAGAAGAAAGAAAAGAAATAAGGAAAGAGGACAAAAAAAGAGAAATCTGTGTAGTGTAAAAATTAATGGTGAAACGAACTATGACCGAGATGAAATTTGTGTATGTTACTCCTAAGATGATGCACCCTTTTCAAAGAATATTAAATTGATTATTTTGTATTCCTTTTATTCGCTATTTTTGATTAATATGAAATCCTATGTGTTTTGTTGAGTTTGCCTGCATTTGGTTAATTACTTTAGGATTGATTGGTAAATGTACAAAGTGTAATTGTGGTATATTTTGTGAAACGTGATTGTGGCCCTATGGGTTGTGATTATGGTCTTGCAGGGTGTGATTTATCGGTATGAGTTTGGATTTATGCCTAGGAGTCACTTGTCATATTACCAAGATGAACAAAGTATGAGACTATGTATATTCTGATATGTCGTATTCGATTCATGATTTTGCAATTGCTTATCGATTGAGTTATTTGGCATTCGATCATTCATACTTTTCTCGCTGAGCATATTTTTTTATGTTGTATTGTATACTTCCCCACTTAATTAATTTTTAGTAGGATTCTAGAGCACGTTTGATGATGCACAAAAGTGGATTTATGCACTACATGTCGAGTATTTTTTTTTTGTCAAGTAATTAATATAGGTAATAAATGCAATAAATATAAGGATGATATCAACACAAGCAACACACAGATTTAGAGTGGTTTGCTTAGGGTTACCTACTCCACTTTGAAGGTGGTGACGGTGGGCAGAGAACTTTATTAAAGTAATAGATGGGAGAGAAAGAGCAAGAGTACACTCTAGATATGGAGAGGTAGTTGTCTGAGATATATGTTGCTGTCGTTTCCCTCATGTGTAAAGGGCTTATAATTTATAGGCACACAGCCTTAGTTGAGGCGGTGGTGTGAAGGGATAGGTGACTAGTCTTTCGGAGTGGATAGCTACAGTTAAAGATAGGTACAATTAAAGATAGACGTGATCTTCGAGGTGGCTATCCCGATAATTACTCCCCACATGCGTTTACTTTTCCTGGACTCTTGAGCTTTGGACTGGACTGAGGTCATGAGTTAAGTCTGGCCTGCCTTTTGGTGATTTGGGCTTAACCCACGGACTGGGCTCAGGCCTGGTCTGAATCTAGGCTCATCATTTGCCCCCCATGCCCCAAGCTGTATGAGTGAGCTCCTTAATTTGGGTAGACCAAGGTATCTTGTTCCATATGGTGGCTTCTTCAGCTTTCCACTCCATTGCCTTTGTGAAGCTTATCTCTCCATTTGGTAGTGCCATTGTTGAAGACCTAGTGTGCTAGCAAACAAATTCCTCTGTTGGGTCTCTCGTTTGATTTGGGAAAGCTTCATTCCTTTACATTAGAAATCCCCTTTTCTGATTAAAGCTAGGGAAGTGTCATTCTCTTTCTTCCTTCCACAATCAGCAGAGAGAGGATGAAGAGAAGCATGGATGCTTCTACACGGGGAGATGGAGATGTTTTGGCAAGTGGTGCCTTGGAAAAGGAGAGAAGCTTGGGTGGCACCATGGATATGAACTCGGGTGACACCAGGGAAGGCGCGAGGCTAGGCGGTGCCATAGGCGACACCATGGAGTACCCAGGCAAACTGATGATGTCTTCGATTTTTGAAAATTCTCTTTGTGATCCCGTGGTTGATAGATCAATGGTGGAGGCTCTTTATGTCACTATTATGGTGAATTCCTCTCCTCTTAAGAGGGTGAGATCTAATGCCCCCAGTGCTTTCCAGCTGAGGTGTGATGACCCTACTGTTTCTTGGAAGGCAGGGTCTAATGGTGTCCCCGCTTCTTCTCAGCATGTGACCCCTTTGAGTCTTAGGGTTAGTCCTAGGACTACTTTAGAGACTGAGACTCCTATGTAGACTTTCACTGAGATCGGAGGTCCCCATAATTGTCCTACTTCCAGTAGTGGCCCTGTATCCTTGTTGTAGGATGTGAATTTGGCTAAGGAGAGGTTTTGGAGGTTTGTGACACATTTTGGATGTTAGAGAGGTCGGTTCTCGGGGTCTTGAGGGTATCATCAATACCACGATAGAGGGCTTTGCTATGGTACCCCTCTTTTCTGTGGAACCTTGTCTTCTGTATGTTTTGGTCATACTGACATTCTTGCTTTCGGATATTCGCAGATGGTTCCGATTTTTCTGTGCTTTTGAGGACGCTCAAACTCGATGAGGTGTCGAGAGCTTGGGCGAAAGAAATACCTGGGGCCCAGGAAGCTGAGGAACAGTTGAGATTGGCTCATGAGAGAGCAACACCTCTTGAGGCCGAGCTTTCAGGAGACCGAGGCTGTTTACGTGAGAGTAGAGGCAGAGTGAGGCCAAGTTTCTAGCAACTCGAGAGAAAGTCACTAAGCTGGAAACATAGGTTGCTTGCATAAGAGCAGAGGCAGAGTTAGGCCGAGCCTTTGGCAACTCATGAGAGAACCGCTCAGCGGGGGATTGAGACTGCTTGAGAGCAGAGGCAGGATTAGGCCGAGTTTTTGACGACTCGCGAAAGAGCCACTAAGCTGGAGATTGAGGCTGCCTGTGGAGCAGAGGCAGAAAGAGGCCAAGCTTTTGGCAACTTACGAGAGAGCCGCTAAGCTAGAGATTGAGGCTACCTAGTTGTAAGCAAAGCAGAGTTAAGCCGAGCTTTTGGTAACTTGTGAGAGAGCCGCTAAGCTGGAGACTGGACTATGCTACAACTTTAGAATTGATCACTCAAGTGCAGGTTGTGCGAAATAATAAATTTCTCGGGAATCCGAGGTCGAACCACAGGGAATTATGAAAGCAAGAGACACAAAACAAATAAAAAGAAATTGTTTGCAATTTGTTTGAGTAGGAATTTTGGAATCAAAAAATAATAAATTTGGTTTTTAAAACAATAATTGAAATACTAAAGCATCGGGGATACCCTTTCAAATCCACACAGTAATTATTAATGAAAGTTTTCGAACTCAATTGAGAATCAACTGAGGAGTGATCCTGTAACGCCCCGGTTTCCCGGACCCGTTACTTGATTAAATCAATCGATCGATAATAAATTACAAATAAAACTCCGAATACAGGGCCAGAGCTCTAATTGTCTCAATAAATTTATAATCATAATTTTGAACTCCAAATAATAAAAATAATCTCCTCAATATAAAAACAAATATGTTCAAATTATATATCACCCCAATAAACCCACAAAGTTAAAAATTATATCAAGATTCGTCCGTCTTCGATTCCTCAAATATCTGCTCTGGTCCTTTCCTCCGAGATAATCCTGGAAAAATATTAAAGGCGGGGAAGTATACAATATGACAGGAAACAATATGCTCAACGAGAAAAGAATATGAATGATCAATTACCAAATAATTCAATCGATAGACAATCATAGATAAAAGAATCAGGAATCCAATTCGATAAGTCACATAGCTCAATTTCTATCAAACATAGCCTCATACTCGGATCCTCTTGGTAACATGACAAGTGACACTTGAGCATTTAAAATCCGTACTCATATCGAACCATTACACCCCTCAGGGCTGTAATCACAATTGCACCCCGCAGGGCCATCATCACATTTCACCAATTATGCCCCCAAGTTCACTTCGTACATGTACCAATCAATCCCAAAGTATTTAGTCTAACGTACACGTACAGATCAACCGATAATATTGACAGAATTTCATATCAATCAGAATAATCAATAGGAATACAATTTTCAGATAACGAAAGGACACTCTTTGCAAAGAGATTTAAAAGACAGGAGCATATTGTATACTACCACGTACCTCAAAATCATTAATAACTTCAATAGATAAGAAATTCGAAGTACCCCGAACAAGACACTTCAATTTGGTAATGATCGAAAGTAAAATTCACTACTAAATTTTTGACCCCAAAATCTCATAAGTTTTTCTCTCTTTCTTTCTCTTCCTTTCTTCCTCCTTTCTCTCCCTTCCTTTCTTCTCGTTGGTGTGCTGTTTGAAGGCCCAGATGCAGGCTATTTATAGCCAATTTTTGCTTGGCCTCCAAGGCTTTGACATCACTTGTTAATGTCATTTGGCTTGCATCATATGGACAGTTGTCCATTTCTTGCCAATCTCCTCTTTTTTTTTTTTTTTTTTTTGCACATGTTCATTAACTGCCACTCTCAAATTTTGGACACATATATGTATATATGTACGTGTACATATATTACACATATATTATATTATTTAAATATCACATCATTTTTAATTAAAAATATGACCTATATTATAGTCATTTGACTCATTTTCTTACGAAAAGTCTATATTTGAGGTTCATTTGTTCATAAAAATTTATTATTTATTTATTTTAAAATAAACCTCAATTATATAAAATTATAATTGATGACCTAACTAACGTATTAATGATTAATATATATATGGGTCGTCACAGATCCCAATCGGAATATTTAGCGGTGATAATATGAAAACATCAAAAGTTATAATTCATGAATTATCTGAATAAATATAAGAATTTACTTGCAGATCACAAGCAATTACCGTGCCCGGAGTCTACGATAAATCAAGCTTTCTAACAGGTAAATCTTATTTTATAGCAAATAATAAATCAACTATCTTATGAGAAATTCTTATTAATTAATTCAAGCATGGAATAACCAGTTATTTGACTCGCATGGAATCTTAAGCATTCGATGTACGTGCCACAACAAATCAAGAAATAATACATAGCAAAGACTTTACTAAAAGACAAGAATTAAATTAAAAGAATAAATCATGCATAAAAAATAACATTGAATCAATAATAAATACCGTGCTTCATTGAAAGTATCTCCCCTAGCTTTAGTTGGACTTTTAGCAAGCCATAGAACTTAGGACAAACTAGAAAAGAAAAGATGAGAAAAAAATAATAATAATCTTAATCCTAATTACTTCTCTTAATAGATGAGAGCCTTTATTTATACTAAAATAAATCCTAGGTACAGGTAAAAGATATAAGGTTGGATTGGGAGGAATTCTTTTCCAAACAGAAGTCTTTTAAAGTTAAATCCCGTGCAAAAAATCTTGAGGTACTGGTATAAAATCTGTTCAGATTTCGAGCTTGGATTTCTTATATTTAGAGGTTGATTCACGAAATTTTCGCGAAATACACTTTTGTAGCCCTTGAAGTCTTCGTTTCAACCCCATAAAAATCAGGTCAATCCAAAATCGGAGTCAAAAGTTATGACAAAAAACTGAAGATGTGTCAAATCCTCATCTTCTAGGATACTTTCTCAATCCAACTTTAAATGAGTTTTCTTCAAACTGTGACTCTTATAAGGATTAAATTGCTGATATATCTTCAAATCTTCCTATTTTCCTCATGATTTTCCAATCCTTATCAATTATGATTCTTCCTCTAGTGATTGTTTCACTTGCCTTATCCATTATTACTTTAAATCAATCAATTTACATACAAAATAAACCAAACAACTAGAAAAAATATCAAACTAGAAAATCAAGGAATTTAACACATTTAATCACAAATAATATGCAATTAACCAATCATTAAATATAATAAAATAACACTTTTGATGGTTAATCACACCCCCCAACCTGAATATTACTAGTCATTAGTAATATATGAATCCCAAAATCTAAAAACTAAAAACAAAATAACCTAATAAAATAAAACAAAAATCCATTTTTGTAGGACTCACGATTGCATTTAGCATATGCAACAAGCCTTTAAACCCCTAGATTCCCCCTAGTAGACGAGTATAGTCTCGTGAGGGTTTCTAGAGATGATACCCACAAACATCACCCTGTAATCAAATATCTGAATAATAATTTTATAACACAAGTTGCTACCACAATATAAAAATTCTAAGATGCAAATTTTTTTATAAGCTCATGCAAAGCAAAATATAGAATTCTACGCTATATAAATGTATGCACTTATCATGTTCCCATATAAAATCGTGTGTAGTGTGAATTAACTATACCAAGTCAATAACTTATCCGATAATTACCTCTACAACTATTAACTATTCGTCTCAATGTCAAATCTCACTGGATAATTCACTCATAAAAGATTCTTTCATATTATAGTGCACAAATTGTGAGTTTTTATAAGAACATGATATGAGATACAAAAATATAAAATAAAGTTCTATGTGATGCTTAAATAGTTACAAATTTAAAGTTACGCAAATTATTTCTATATTGTGGTGTCAAATTATAAATAAAAATGTTATTTGGATATTTAATACCCAAAAGATTTTTTTTTTTAATATTTTTTTAGAATAAAATTTAAATAAACTAGAAATTTTCACAACACAAAATACATCCACACCCACCAACCTAAATTCAACATTGTCTTCAGTGTAAAAATAAGTACCTTAACGCTCAATAAAAAGAATGAATAAAGATCAAAGGGATAGAAATACCTGGTACCGCAACAACTCTAAAACCTAAAAATAAAAACTCAACAAAAAACCTATAAATTAAAACAAATAGAAAAAAAATTAAAATTAAAAAAAATAAAATAAAATCTAACTACTATGTACAAATAAAAATAAAAGCTCACGTTCAATCCGGTTTAAAGTCAAATTTGAATATGTGCCCTTTCAATTTTACTGGCTTAAAATGTGGTGTCGAAGCAATTCTTTTAATCGAACTATCCACTCATATACCCAATATATTATTAGAGTATGCAAGAAAAGAGAGATATATACGTTTTTATGCAAATCTAACAATGAGATAAAAAATAGATTTTTATCAATTACAACACACAACTCAACTTTCATAACCTCACCAAGATTAGATATGTGAATCTCATTACTACTTGTTGATAATGAAAGGTTTTTGGGCTCATTAGCCTCTTGTGGAATAATAATGTCAATTAATTCTTCACTATCAAGAGTATTAATAGATTCATCCTCAGTTTGTAATTTAGGAAAAGAATCACTCTCACTATATTGATTATTTTTAACCTCTTGTTCTTGTACCAATATATTGAGCATGTTTTTTATCTCTTCAATATCTTGGCTTATTTGGGTATTAAAGTTTGTTGGCTTTGCATAAATTCACAAAGAATGTCTTCCAAATTCTTTTCCTGTGGCTCATGGTAAGGTGGATATTGGGGAGGGTCTTGTGGTGATGTGTCATATATAGGTAATTGATAATGTTCATTCCCCCAACCAAAATTAGGATAAAAATTTTCAAAACAATGGTCGAGGTAAGGTTGAGAAGAATTAGGTAATACAATTGACTCATTCCTCAAAAATTATCGAGCAGTTGGAATTAAAGGGCAAGCCTCACTGGGATGCTCAAACACATCACAAATCACTCATAATTCCTTCATCGGGAAAAAAAAACTTCACACCACATTGAAAAAAATCCAAAAACCTAAAAATAAAAATTATGAAATATCTAATCTAAGGAAAAATAAAACAAATAAATAATAGATGGCGAGATTACCAGATCTGTGACGAATCTTAAATCTAGCAAATCTCAATAGATGGCGGTGTGTTGCTTGTCTTCAAACAACTCCCCGGCAATGGCACCAAAAACTTGCTACAACTTTAGAATTGATCACCCAAGTGCAGGTTGTGCTAAATTTCTCGGGAATCCGAGGTCGAACCACAGGGAATTGTGAAAACAAGAGACACAAAACAAATAAAAAGAAATTGTTTGCAATTTGTTTGAGTAGGAATTTTGGAATCAGAAAATAATAAATTTGGTTTTTAAAACAATAATTGAAATACTAAAGTATCGGGGATACCCTTTCAAATCCACACAGTAATTATTAATGATCAAGTTTTCGAACTCAATTGAGAATCAATTGAGGAGTGATCCCAATCGGAATATTTAGCGGTGATAACATGAAAACATCAAAAGTTATAATTCATGAATTATCTGAATAAATATAAGAATTTACTTGCAGATCACAAGCAATTACCGTACCCAGAGTCTACGATAAATCAAGCTTTCTAACAGGTAAATCTTATTTTATAGCAAATAATAAATCAACTATCTTATGAGAAATTCTTATTAATTAATTCAAGCATGGAATAACCAGTTATTTGACTCGCAGGGAATCTCAAGCATTCGATGTACGTGGCACAACAAATCAAGAAATTATACAGAGCAAAAATTTTACTAAAAGACAAGAATTAAATTAAAAGAATAAATCATGCATAAAAAATAACATTGAATCAATAATAAATATCGTCTGTCATTGAAAGTATATCCCCTATCTTTAGTTGGACTTTTAGCAAGCCATAGAACTTAGGACAAACTAGAAAAGAAAAGATGAGAAAAAAATAATAATAATCATAATCCTAATTACTTCTCTCAATAGATGAGAGCCTTTATTTATACTAAAATAAATCCTAGGTACAAGTAAAAGATATAAGGTTGGATTGGGATGAATTCTTTTCCAAACAGAAGTCTTTCAAAGTTAAATCCCGTGCATAAAATCTTGGGACACGAGTATACAATATGTCCAGACTTCGAGTCTTTAGAGGCTGATTCACGAAATTTTTGTGAAATACACTTCTGTAGCCCTTGAAGTCTTCGTTTCAATCTCATAAACATCAGGTCAATCCAATATCGGAGTCAAAAGTTATGACAAAAATACCGAAGATGTGTCAAATCCTTATCTTCTAGGATACTTTCTCAATCCAACTTTAAATGAGTTTTCTTCAAACTGTAACTCTTATAAGGATTAAATTGTTGATATATCTTCAAATCTTCCTATCTTCCTCATGATTCTTCAATCCTTATCAATTATGATTCTTCCTCTAGTGATTGTTTCATTAACCTTATCCATTATTACTTTAAATCAATCAATTTACCTGCAAAATAAATCAAACAACTAGAAAAAAATATTAAACTAGAAAATCAAGGAATTTAACACATTTAATCATAAATGATATGTAATTAACCAATCATTAAATATAATAAAATAGCACTTTTGATGGTTAATCAAGTTGCTTGTGTAAGAGCAGAGGTAGAGTGAGGCCGAGCTTATGGCGACTCACGAGAGAGGCGCTAAGCTAGAGACATAAGGTGCTTGCATGAGAGCACCGCTGGATGCTAAGGCGCGAGCGCCGCTAGGTCTCTCGTAGTCAAATTCAAGTATTCCAAATAGTTCAAGGATTAGAATCAGTTCAACAGTGTAATCCATGCGAGGCCAGATCTTGAAAGAGAATAGATGTTTTGTAGGTTGATTCTTATTCTTGTTGCCCGCTCGATTTCGAAATGTTCCTGTGCAGGGAAAAATTCATGCAAGGATCACCACCTTGTATGAACAAAGATGACAGCGGAGAAGCATTGGTAAACCTGCAAGGCAAGAGAAAATCTAGGTGAACCGATGATCTGAGGTGGCTAAAGGGACTCCACTACTTAAGTTAGTAAGTGAGTCGAAGAAAAATATATAGTTAATAGGATAGAATTCCATGACATACCTGGTACCCAAAACCTTTATTTATAACGGTGTAGGAAACGATGCTCCACATGGACTCGAATTTTAGGTTGCAATATGATAGACCTCATCACCAATGCCCTAGACATTCGGGGTAGATTTTTATTAGGACGTTAGGTCCTAGATTGTAGGATGAGATGTGCTCTCCAGGAGGCGTTGTTTATCAACAGCCCCTTGATACTAGGAGTAGAGTTTCAATAGGGCTCTAGGTCTTGGGTCAATCCTTAGACAAGTAGCAAGTGGGTTTCGGACAGGGGCAGGTGACGCCGGAGGCGTGGCAGCTCTAGGCGAGGGAGTCTCAGGCAAGGTAGAAGCTAGGCGAGGCAAGGCAGCTAGGTGCCAAGCGAGGTAGGTTGGCCACGCCACGTAGGCACAAAGTGGCACTAGGTTGGGCGACGCCTTGCAGGCGCAAAGCCGATGCTAGGCTTCTGCCAGGGGCACTAGGTGTCGAGGATGTGGGCGAAACCCTTGGAGCAGGAGCCGAAGCCAATGGACTAGCTGGGTGATTCCCTCGGAGTAGGAAGCGATGCTAGTGGGCCATCTAACCACGCCAGAGACTTGCACGGGTGCAGGGGAGTTGTTCTAGGTGCTGTCGTTGTTGGTGCTGAGGTGTTGCGCTACGCCAGGTGACACAAGAGTGATTCGGACAACACTAAGGAGGCCTAGGCGACGCAGGGTGACGACATGGCTGGTTTGGGAGACGCTGGGTATGAATGGCGACTCCAGCTAGACGCTGGCCTTGGCCTAAGCGAGTCCAGGCAGCCTGGGCAATGCCAGGTGGGCGTTGGCTGGCCTAAGTGGCACCAGGCAGTGGGCGCTGGCTGGCCTGGGCAACGCCAAGTAGCTGGGTGCTAGCTAGCCTAGGCGACGCCAGGCAGCTGGGCGTAGTTGGGCACTAGCTGGCCTGGGCGACACCTAGAAGCTGGGCGCTGTCGGCGCAGGTGTCATTTGGGCCGCTAGGAGATGACGAGTGATATATTGGCATGCTGGGCAGCGGTGCTTGGTGGGGTATTAGACAATCATGAAAAAACGGCCATAACTTCGTACTTGGTTGTCCGTTTAAGGTGATTTTTTTTTAATCTGGGTATTTTTTCGAGATCTACAAAAATCAAGGTGGTTTGGGCACCAAATTTTTCTAAAAATTGCTAACTTTTCACTGAATTTGAGTTTTAAATACAAATTAGTGAAAAAGTAGAATTTTCTCGTGTCTACTTTTCGCCGTGGTGGCAGGACCTCCTCATAATGTGGTGGGTCATCTTATGCTTGGTGGTCCATTAATCTGGTTGTGATTGCCATTAAAGGCAGGAAGACTATAGGGTGAGAATCAAATCGTTTCCCACATACGACACTAAACTGATGATGCACAAAAGTGGATTTATGCACCATCTGTTGAGTAATTAATATAAGTAATAAATGCAGTAAATATAAGGATAAGATCAACACAAGCAACACATAGATTTAAAGTAGTTCGGTCAAGGTGACCTACTCCACTTTGAAGGTGGCAACAGTGGCCGGAGAACTTTATTAATAAAGTAATAGATGGGAGAAAGAGTGAGGGCAAGAGTAAGTTCTAGGTGTGGAGAGGTAGCTGTGTGAGATATATGTTGTTGTCGTGTCCCTCATGTGTAGAGGGCTTACAATTTATAGGCATAGAGCCTTAGTTGAGGTGATGGCGTGAAAGGATAGGTGACTAGTCCTTCAGAGTGGATAGCTACAGTTAAGGATATGTACAATTAAATATAGGCATGATCTTCGAGGTGGCTATCCCGATAAATACTCCTCACGTGCATTGACTCTTCCTGGACTCTTGTGTTTTGGACTGGACTGAAGTCATAAGCTAAGTCTAACCTACCTTTTGGTGATTTGGGCTTAACACACGGACTGGGCCTAGGCCTGGTCTGAATCTAGGCTCGTCAGAGTTTGTGATTGGAATATTTGAGGAACTGGAGATGATATAAATTTTGTATTATATAAATTAGGAAATGTATTTGTAATTGGAGGTTCGATTATCAATTTAATGTTTATTGACGTAATTAGAACTTGGACCTATGTATTTAGAGCTATATTTGTGGAATCTGTTATTTGATCTATCAATTGACGCATCTGGGAAACCGGGCCGTTACAGATAATTGTAACGTCCCGATTTCCAGGTAACATTATCTCGTTAAATACACATAATTAAAAATAACAGAGCGTTAATTGTGCCAATAAAATTATAATTTATCAATTTAACCCCCAAATATAAATACACCTCTCAATTTCAGTATTCCAAAATTATATCGAGATCAGTCAATCTTTAATTCTTCAAATATTTCATTCTGATCTTTTCTCAAGGATCCACATGTAAATATCAAATAATGTGGGAAAATATACAATATAAGGAGGAATAAAATGCTCAACGATATCAAATATTAAATAAGTCAAGTTTCACAATCAACATATAGGAATCAATAAACTCATATTTGACATATTACATGTGATGCGAGATCTAAACAAAGATTTGGCACCTCACCAATCATCCCACCTTAATCCGATCTCAGGGCCTCTTGAGTGGCAATGCATTAAACTATTGACTGCCACGATCCCGTCTTAATCCACTTAAAACACAATCAATGTGATCAATATCCCCAACAAAATTCAGTAGAAATTTCAGAATCATGATAACACAAAATATAATAAAATCAGAAATATTCATAGAAATTACTCTTTGCAAATATATTTAAGAAGGAACATATTGTATACCACCATGCACCTCAAGATTGCTGCTCATAAATCTGAAATTTTGAATAGCACGAATAGTATACTCGAACCTCGTAACAATCGGGTGATAAATTACTCTTTAATATCTTTCACAGCTTCTTCTAGTACAAGCCGTTATTTCCTCGCCACTTTTATACACGTTAAACACACACATATGGAGCTTATTCATTTTATGCACACCCATTAAATGACAAATGTCCATTAACTCACCACTAAACTTTACACATGTTCACCAAATTTATTTCCTTTGTTTCATCTCAATGCAGCACACTCACATGGACCAACACAAGCCATACGAAAGTTGTCAATTTTATTTTATTATTTTTTTTCTTGTCCAAACCATACCTTTCTTTATCCTTCCTCCATTATTTAATTTATCTCCTTAGTCTTGCATGGACAATACGGTTGGCAATTATGGAAATGTTCAATAATTACACATTCACCTCTCTGTAAATTTGAGGCTCATTATTTTTCCTTTAATTTTTTGTTAATATATTTTGAGCCCAATATTATTAGTATCGAAGATATTTCTAATTATAAATTCTGGATCTTACACCTAGATACCTAAGATAATCCCTTAGTAGTTAACTAATGAGAATTAGGGTTAAATAGAATCAGAACTAATCCGTGTTTGGCTCCTAGGTGTTTCTAAATGAAAAAAAAAATTTCTAAGACCATTTTGTGTTTTTAAAAACTTAGTTTGAGTCATTATTGGACCCCACTTGAGCAACACCTTTTAAAGCTCAAATGGACAAGTTTTTCCTTGATTTTAGGCCTAAAAAACCGGTAAGGACCGTCCTATATTTGCTAGCCTTCGATAGAATGGTCTCTTTATGACTTAGGGAACAGAAGGGAAAAGGCAAAACGTAGGAGATCAGAGCTCGCCCTCTGGGTTGCTCAAGCAGTCCTTGAGGTTGTTTGAGTGGTCCCCATGGTCGCTTGAGCGATCTGATTCTCCTAGATCAGTTTGAAATATGATTTTCATTCCTGAGACCACTGTCCTATGACTGCTCTCCTACCAATCAAGTAGTCGTTCGTGAATCAGAGTTTTCTTGTTGACCAAGACTACACTTACTCCGGACTTGTAAATAGGAAAAATCTTTCTTACATCTAGTTTAAGCCTTGTGAAGATAGAAATCCATCTTTAACCAAAAGAGCTTACACCACAATCTAGATCCCTAAGAACCCAAGCCTACCTTCTAGAGATTCTACCAAACCTCACAACTTGTTGTCGAAGATCTTGAATGGTTTGAACCAATCCCATTGGTGTGTGCATTCCGGGGATCATTGACATGCCCATGATTGCTCGAGGACTAGAGGATCCTCACGGATGTGAATTCAAGTAAAGTTACACATAACGTCGAAGACGGAGTTTCAACATATAGGCGTATTGAACGAAAGTAATATCTAACCATGGTATTGGTTGAGGTATAAGACTCGAGTACTTATATGCTGAATTTGTGATAGTGGATTATGCTTTGGTGAACCCGTAGAGTTTCCCCACAGCTTTTTTCGATGAGGGTTTCCTCGTCAACAAATCACTTGTGTCATTTATTATATTTACATATACACTTATGATTGTTAGCACACACGCACACTATATGTTTGTATTAATGATTGAGTAACATATAAATCATCCATAGTTGCGTAGTTGGGTTTGGGTTTTGGGAGTTGGGTTTCCCGTGTGAGATTGAGTGTTTGTGTGTTTAATTACTAAAATAAACAACATCAATTTTCATGGGTCATGTGGTCATGGTGATTAAAAGAGGTTCTCACTATTAATTGCTAAATATTTGTGAGAATAGGTAATTGTGGTAGAATTAAGTTTTAAATTGCTTAAAATCGAAAAACCTTTTTCACCTTCCCCCCTCTAGGTAGTGTTGTGCGCTCCACTTGTATAATCATGAGGGAAGATCCACTTTGTTTCTCCCCTTCTGGAATAACAACAATAAGTTATTTAAACACATAGTGCGTGTGTGTGCTATTGCAAGTGTACATGCAAAATAAAGCAAATAAAGAGTATCCACAAGAGTGTGATAGCTCTTCGTCTTGAATGTGTGAAGTTGAATAGAAGATTCAAGATGGATGCCCCTTGGGGATTTAGGAATCTAGGGTTGCTCTAAGCTCTCTAAAGGTTTTAAGAAGTAGAATTTTATCTCACAATAGAGATCTCCTAGCATAGGAAGACTTAGCCTTTATATAGGTCTAAAATAGGGTTTGTTTTGGAGACCAAGTAAACACAAATTCGTGAACCACCGCTCTAACCGTCAGAGAGTGTTGTCACTAGAATGAAAAAAATGTTCAAACCAAGTCTGGCAAGCAAGGACCGCTTGAGCGGCCTGAGAGTGACATCTACTGCCCAACTCGTTAGTCTTTCCTGATTTTATCCTTAAGTGTTCAGAAATCGAGCGCTATCCCTACTAGTTTGTAAGTGAGAAACCCAGTAAAAACTTGTCCTATAAAGCACTAAAGGGTGTTACTCAAATAGGGTCCGATAAATGACTGAATCTATGTTTATCAAAGCACATTTAAGGTTTAAAAATTATTTTTCATAAAAGGCCTAATAGTCATTTATGGATATTCCTAATTTCAATTCCATTAATCTAATCATCCTAAGTCTATAAATAAACCAAGGGTTTTTAGATCTCTAGGTCTTTACCTTTACCTGAGGTATAAAATGTGCATTGGAGTTCTTCTTGATTGGTCTTTGGAGCTTGATCTTTGGAGCACCTTGACTATGGAATTAGGTTGAGATTTACATCAAGACTTCATAAAATTATCCAATTACAATCAATCTCCAAATGGTGAGAAATTTATAGATCTAAAGGAGTATTATGCTAGACTGTGATGAGAATGGGCGTTTCTTTCAAATGAATTGGGCGGATTAGGCATTGAGCTAAGAACACCTGGTATATTGATACCACATCGACATCCATTAACAATGCAAAGAAGTAAGAGAAGATAGATTACGAATCACCAATTAGTCAAGTCCAAAAGGAGAACAATGGGATGTTTGTGCATAGGTGTTGATATTATGTGCTCCAACTTGCAACCAATATAACAGGAGCTGGATCTAGATGAGAGTTAACATTTGTTGAAAAAAAAAATTTCTTAACTAAGGAACAACGCCTATTGGATGAGTATATGTTAAATGAAGAATGAAAAGTGTAATAAATATATTCTCATCTCTTACACTTATCTATGTTTAGTCTTATCTCTTTTATCAGTTACATCATATCCTGACATTTTCTGTCATTGGTGTCAAGTCGTGTCTTGTCTAACTAACTAAGTGTTATAAGTGTTTTCCTATTTTATTAGTGTTCAATCATGTGAGGCCTTTTATTAGTGTGAAGTCATGTTATAACTATTTTTTGAGTTAAATAATGTCTGATCTTTAACAATGTCTATTGATATCAATGATGCTCAATCTTATAAATTTTAAACTATGCCTAGATAGCTCATCAATTATAGCATGTAAAACAAGAACTAAAATGCCAAGAGGCACATCACATAGGCATTCCAAACAAAATGAACGAAGGTTCTTTCTCGAACAACCAACATCGAAGTTCATCTACATTCAACCAAGGTCCAATTTCTTTATCACCCAACCAACATCAAAGTTTGATCCATCATAAAAATTCATCGTCAAGTAGTCTTTCTTATGGATCCTACACAGATTACATTTTTGTAATGCGATATGGATAAAAGCGTGACTTCCTCAATGAGTCCATCAACCCTCATAGTGTGAGTTGTATGATAAACGCTGTAAGATTGAAGTATATTGCTATTGACATGGATTATCGGTTCATCCAAGGATCTCAATCAACCATGACGAGATCACAGCAAGGCTTCCAAGTGAGAATGATTAAATGCAAAGACAACTGGATCATTTTCATGTAATCAAATACGTAAAAATGGAGCATTTAGATCTTGCCAGTAATATTATTGAAATTATAAAGGATCCATTCTTGGTTTCCGACCCTAAACTTTTCAATTTTACTAATTCAAGTGACAATGACTTCCAAAAATATATCCTCGCTAGTTTATGCATACTTGGCTACCCCCAATATTGTTATAACCATGGTCCTCATTAATCAAAGTGGATCTTTATCCAGGGTCATGCAATAAGTTTTACTTTTCAAGCAAAACTAGCTTTATGTGCAAAAAAATGAAAACTAAAAGCTTTTCCTGGTTTTGCTCACCAATGGCCATAAAATGACACATTAAAACCATTCCCATGACTACAATAAAGTTATAGGAATAAACAAAAGCATTACTGAAATTTGGGTTGAGATCAGAACTTTCTTTCTTTGCTAAAACTGGACAATAGACGCAAATTTCATTGGTTTAAGGATCAAAAATCGCCATTGATGCACTGAATATTACGAAATGACACGTTAACCATCCTGGCAGCTAAATAAAGTTGTAAAGCTTTAGGAACAAATGGTGTGCAAAAAGCATTCCTGAATCTCTGTTTACGATAAAACCTAGCTTTCTTTGCAAAACATAAGAACTTAATTTCATTAAATTTGAAAATAAAAATCAAGAGATGTCAGGGTTTTGAGGGTCTAAAATGTCTAGTTACGCCATGAAATCACTTCAACACCATTCTTGTAACAAAATACAGTTGGCAAAAAGAAAGAGGCTGCGAAAATCATTTTCGATTCATAGGTTGAGACGGGATAAAAAGTAAATTAGACAAGATCATATAAACGTTAGTCTAACTGACATTTTAGATCTAAAAAGGCCTTAGAAAATAAGTTTCAAATATGCTCTTTTGGAAATTAAGTTCACCCAACACATGGGTATGACGTAAAGCTCCACCAGCAGAGATAGCTCCAGCCCATCTCAACCCTGCGGTGCAATGGAATTTTATCATTTTTTGACTAGTTAATTACAATATATACATGCATTTATGCGGTAAAATCATATTGGAATCTGAAGGAAAATGTAAGTGAGACGAAAACAGGATGTTAGAAAAGCAGGCATCCATTGTTTTAGGTTCTTTATGGTCCTTTTTGCTGCAATTGTGAAATAAAATTTTATGCTTAAAATCCTCATAATCTGTCATTCAAATGCAGACCCATTGTAAAGTGCAAAGGCATGACCAAAATCTGAGTTGTGCTAAATCGAGCTTTGCCAACCAAAACCCTTCACAAACATAAACAATGAGCTATGCTTTTGAAAATACCAGGGTACAGATAGACTCTCTTTTCCTAGAACTTATACCATGGGTATTAGGACTTAGGAGGGAGAAGGAAGAGTCAGGCAACAGCACTTCAAAGATACTTAACAGAGAGAGAAGTAGGACTAGTGGATGACACCTATCGTCTAACCAGAAGTTTTTAACATGAGCTTTTAGTTGGTGGTAAGCTGTAACATAATGTACAAAGAATGATGAATAGTAAGGTAGCAAGTAATTGCTCACCTGCTGCACTTTATACTGAAAAAGATACAACATACATAGTTTGGTTATGCTAAATAATAAGTAATTACTCTGACAAACAATCCTAATTTGTTTCATCTCTTGTGTGTCCTGTTTCCCCATTTCCATTAGCATCATTCCATGGCTTTGATTGAACTTTTTCCACAGCTAACTCCACATCTCCTTCAATGCTTCTTTCGTTCACATTTTCTAAGTGCTTATGGGTATAAAACCAAGCACATATAACATAATACATGAGATTTACCAGTTGCACTATACTGATAAGCCAGTAGTAATTTTCCAATCTTCCCTTGTTGAGGTTCCTATTAGGTATCCAATTGCTTTCTTTACCCGAGTATTTGTGAACTAATGATACCAAAAATGTACCCATATAGTTTCCCATCGATATTGCCACCCAGTAGAGTGCAGCAGCCGTGCTTCTCATACTTTCTGGCGATTGATCATAAAGGAATTCCATATGCCCGACAGACATAAAAACTTCGGCTACCCCATGGAGGCAAAATTGAGGAACCAACCAAAAGACACTTATGGGTATAGTCGTGGTCGGTTTGCCTAGTAAGTTGTGATTTGCAGCCACTTCTTTCCGCTTGATCTCAACTAGTGCTGCAACAATGGTAGCTAAAATGTTCACTGCAAAGCCTATTCCCATTCTTTGTAGGCATGTGATGCCCACAGGATTTCGTGTGAACCGACGAGCAAAAGGGACAAAAAGGCGTTCGTATATAACAAGACCAATTAAGACAGTAATGACACCAAAGATGGACATACTAGCCGGAGGTATTTCGAAGGAGTGAGACATGTGACGATCCATGCTGCGAGCTTGTTGTAGGACAAAGCTGTGCTGATGCGAATATGCGGTGTATAGTAATATTGCAGCTGCTGAGATGGGCAACACCCTTATAATGGACTTTAATTCCTCAACCCGATGAACAGTGGCTAGCCTCCATAAATTTGGTGGGGTTGAATCTTGTTTATCCTCATCGGTTACTATTGCAGCTCGATCAAGCCACCTTCAAACATCAACAACAGTTCAAACAATCAGATACAAAGTCCTCAACACAACGTAAGTTAATTACGTTAGATGCTCTGCAAAATTTTTGGATGAGTTGAGGTGCAACTATGGGGAAAATGACTTCCAATTAAGCTCATAAAAAATGTTTAAAGAAGAATTCCATCTAAAATTAGATGCTCAAAAAATACCTTACACGGGCCACTTCTTTCTCCTTCTAAAGAAGATTATTTAACAATGTTATTGCAAGCTATTCTAGCGAGCAATAGCAATAAAAATCTTCACCACGTATGGTTGAAGTAGAACATACCCTGGTACTTGGAATTCATACTAATTTTTTTCATTATTCGCAAAATCATCACAAAATTTTTAAATGTACGTATTATCTAAAATATCTTACTTGAACTGATCTGTGTGTAGAAGCCTTCCCTGGGATGAAATAGAAGCATCTAGCTCTCCATTCTCGTACAGGAGATTAGAGTCTGCTGGTGCAACTAATTTTCTCTTCCTCACTGCTGCAACAATTACCTGAGCCACTCTAATTAGTGGACTCCCTCCTGGTTTTAGTTTTTTATAAAGAGAAGAGCCTCCGAGAAAAGCTGTAACTGATATCAACATGGCAACAGTTGGAATTCCATAGCCCCAAACCCAACCCACGTTGTCTTGGATATAAACGACAACAGTTAGAGCAGTTAGGGTGGCAATTGCCATGGAGAAATAGTACCAATTGAACAAATTCCAAGTGCGAGCCTCTACTTTTGATTTGGACATGTCAAACTGGTCAGCAGCAAATGTAACGACACAAGGTCGAATGCCGCCTGTCCCAAAGGTTGTAAGAATAAGAGAAATGTAAAGGGGCCATAATTGCAGGGATGAGGCTTCCTTGCAGTTTAGTTGAGTTGGGCATGGTGGCGGGCGCAGCTGTGGCAGGACTGCTGATACGACAATGCTCACTAACCCCTGTTACACCAATATTTACACATGATAGTACTTAATCAAGAGTTGTAGACAGAAACAAAATAAAGTTGATTCATAGTTTTCTTATAGTCTTCTGTTATATGCCATTTACAATTTACACAAATATGAAAATTTTTTGCATGAAAAATATGTCAATAACAGTGAAGGAAGTAGGAACAACAGTCAAGGTCAACCCCGTATACACCCTCCCCCCACAAAAAAAAAAAATTTATATAATATTAAAACCGATGCCTGTTTTTTCCATTTCTAAATTACCTTCAACTCCATTCTAGTTTGTGGATACCAAACAAATATTTCACCATAAACTTAATTTAGCATCATTAGCATTTTCTGTCACTCGACTGGCTTTTCCCCATGGAGGAGATATAGTATTTGTCCAAAGATTTCTCTGATGTACGTAAACTGTATGTCATGCTTCCTAAGCATGACATACAGTTTAACTAGAGTTGGGGAGGTAGCTTAGAAATTTCTTACAGATGAATCAATTCATCCATATATGTGGCCTTGTGGATTTGTTCATTTCACTCCTTTTAACACAAAACACACTCACACACACACACACACACGAAGAGAGAGAGAGAGAGACCAGTTCATAAATGATGGAACCGACAACAATGGTCCAAAATCGGCCAGCAAAAGAGTCCGCAATCAGTGCACCGATCAGTGGCGTCAAACTGGCAGTGCCAGCAAAGTTGGTAAGAGTATTGGACGCCTTCACCAGTGGCATGTTGAGCTCTTGGGTCAGGTACGATATCATGTTGGCATGAGAACCAGTGGTTGCAAATCTGTCACACATCTCGTTTGCTGTAAAATGTAAATAACCATATTATTAAAACTCATTAGCTTCAATTAATCCATTGATGCACACTTCATAGATAACAGCATGCTTTTTTCCGAAAAGGAAAGTGAATTTTCATCATTTGAGCAAACTTTCCCGACATTTTTTTATAACATTCATGGCGATAAGATTGAAAGAGAAGGAACCTCGACAACTTCCATAAGCACATGAAACCCAAGCTTGCAACAGAAAAGCAGAAGTAAGGGGACAAAGCATTACTGAATTTTAGTACTTGCCTATCAATCTTTTGGATACAATAGTTCCAAATGACGTATTACTTATCTTACTTAATCCTTTGAACTAAAAAAATATTAACTAACCCACTAAAAATAATAGTGGTATTGGAGAGTAATGCATTTCCATAACATGGAAAGTATGTTTCCAGCACAAGTTTTATTCAAAGTCAATATTCTAATGTTTGAAGGTTTTATACCATCACTAATGTTGGGATACAATTGAGGGACGTAATAAATTGTGACCAATGAATGATAGTGAAATACATTTAATGGCGGGACTCATTGCAGCATTAAATGTATTCCAATATCACTCCATTTGTTATAGTAGATTATGTCTCCAAATTATATCCCTAAATGATGTCCCAATAGCATTTCTCTTATACCATTTATATTTCGGATAAAACTATACTTCCTAAATTTGTTTACCAAATATTGTATCTCAAATGATGTGTCAAAATCTTATGCATTAAATGTTTGATGGAAATTAGTGGACCCCATTAATCCAACCACCTACATTAATTTAAAATACAAAATTTAATAAATAATTTGGTAAGCATAGCATTGCTCTTATATTTTATACTTTGACTATGTCCGTAAAATTGGACCATGGAAGTTCTCTATAAATAGGTTTGTGATGTTTGTATTCTGCATTCCAATTCAAGGCAAGAACTAAAACATAAAGCCTTGAGCGATAAATAAAAGACTCTCTTCATTTTCTTTTTGAGTATTTGAGCTCTTATATCAAAATACTAGTTATTTCCCGTGCCTGAAGGCACGAAATAATAAAAAAAAGATCAACATATTTGTATTCACACCTAAAATCAAATCGCAAACATAAAAGAGAGATAAAGAAATTTAAGTATCAATTGTAGTGGGGGGTGAGCGGTGGTGGGCGACAATGGTGATGGTGGGAGACGGTGATGGTTGTGGTGGATAAGTCGATGACCGTGGTGGTGGTAGCAGTCATGGGTGGGAATGGTGATGGTGGTGGTGGGTTTTGAGTGACGATGATGGTAGTGAAGGCGGCGGCGGCGACGGTGGTGGTGGCGGCGGTAGCGGTGGCGGTGATAGCGGTGGCGGTGGGGGTGGCGGTAGAGGTGGGGGTGGCAGCGGCAGTGACGGTGGTGGTGTGGTAATGACAGTGGTGGCGGCGGCGGTGACGACGGTGGCGATAGTGGTGGTGGTGGCGGCGGCGGTAGTGGTGGCGGCGGCGGCGGGGGTGGTGGTAGAGATAGTGGTGGGACGGTTTCAAATACTTTTTTTTTTTTAAAGTATTTATGAAAAATAATTTTTAGAAGTACTTTTAAAAAGTCACTCCAAACGCACCCTTAGGGACCTATTTTTCCTATTAAATATATGGTGTTAATATTAGCCGTTAGATTAACTTTAAAGTAAAATTTAAAGCGATCTCAACCGCGAATAGCAAAAGTCATTTTGTTTATCTTTTGAGATTTGAATTGTAAGCTACTTTATTATATAGATGTTGGTATTTTGTCGGAAGATATACAAAACACCAAATATCGAGTAATTGAGTTATATTTTCTCTTTAAATATTTGAGCTCTACAGTAGTAACTCAACTACTCCAAATTTGATGTTTTGTTTATCTTTCAACAAAATACCCAATATATTTTGATATCAAAGCGGGATTCAATTTTTTCAAACCCTTCCAAATATGATAGCAGTTAATGTTTCACAACCCATGATACCGGTATTTATCAACGACAACTTTAATTTTTAGAAAATCAAAATAAAGACGTTTTTTATGTCCAAAAATCTTTGGAACATCATTGAAGATGGCTATATGGATTTTGAAGGCAATGCTGACCTCAACAACAATCGCACAAAGGACAGTAAAGCACTCTACATTCAACAAACTATAGCTGAGTTGATTTTTTCCTGAATCAATAGAGCCACCAAAGCCAAAGAAGCATGGACATTCTAGAAAAAGAATTCGAAAGAGAGTGAAGAGTAAAATGCATCAAACTTCAATACTTGAGATAACAACTAGAAATCTCAAGATAAAGGATTTGGAAGGTATGCAAAATTATATTTCACAAGTCATGAAAATTGTTAATCAAATGAGATCATATGGCGAAGACATAACTAATCAGAAAATTATTGAAAAAATACTGATTAATGTGCTTGAGAGATATGATTATATCGTCGCTACAATTGAAGAAGTGAAAGATCTTACTATTTTTTCTGTACAGTAATTGATTGGTTCATTGCTTGCACATGAACAAAGGAAGATAAGACATGCTGATAAATCCATTGAAAGTGCTTTTCAGTCAAAACTAGCTATGAACTGGTTATATAGAGTCCAAGTCAAATTCACTTTGCAACAAAAAAGAGAATTTTATGATATTTACAAGGAAAACTTGACCACAGATTCTATATAAAGCGATTGAAGACCCAAAGCTTCGATAATCACATGAACAAAGTAAAACCAGATGCCTATATGCTTGGTTCTTGTATGATGAACTAGGTGTTTCACAAAGTGAATGACGTTCTAATTGTCACCAAGTGAATGACGTTCGAATAACAGTTGACATGTTAATCAATCGCATTCAATAAATTAAAGTGATTAAGTAGTTGTAAGAAATTTTATGTAGTTTGCCCCAATTTTAAAATAGAGTATGCCAGTGAAAATCTATACTATTAATAAAGGGAGAAAAACGGTTTGATGTCCAAATAACTACTTATAACTTCATCTTTAACCCCACTTAACCACATCCACTCATGAAATATTAATATTGTTCCTCATTTCCTTCTAAATAACTATCCAACTACATAATTTTTGCTTCCTATGGGCAACCGTGCGTGCAGAGCATCTAAACAAAAAGAAAGGACTGTTGAATATAAAATGGGAGAGAACAGAAATGATCCATATCGTGAAGGAAATAATTAAAAAACTCCTGTATTATAGGCACGTTCTATATATACAAATAAATTCAACAAAATTAAGGTATTTGTTTTTAGTGAAAATTGGGATTGAGTCCTGGATTTTTAATGAGTTTAGTCTGTCAGTCAAACATATTTGGGAATAAGTCATTTCTTATTCTTACTAATTAGTTAAATCCATAACTTCAAAATATTCTTCCTTGAAAGCAGCATTAAATTAATTTTCTATTTTGAAAATTGTTATCTTTTAATTCAATGTCAATGGAGATATGCCAATAAAATTTACATCATAAATTTGAAATTCAAATTCAAAGAACCCAGTTGGGCTATTCTCTCTCTCTGTGAGATCCCATATTTCATATAAATATAAATGATATTAAGTTGATAGTATTTTTAAAATAATTAAAATGATGAAAGAATTTTGAATTGTTGTTAAATGAATAGTCGCATAAATTTGAGCTACATGCGTATTGACTTTTGGATCAAATTTAATTTTTGAGTTGTTTAAGGTTGATAAGGGTAATTAAGTAAATTTATAAAGTTTTTTATGTCAAAATAACGTTACCATTGAATCCGAGAGGTCCGAAAACCTTGGAGTAGACATGTAGCTCATATAGTTGTTCAAATGGGTAAAAATTGTAAATTTGACATTTTAGGTATAATTTGGCTTGGATTTTTATAGAACTCATAAAAATAAATGTTTTTAGCCTAAAATAACATTAAAAATGGATCCGGAATATCGAAAAACCTTAGGGTAGTATACGGATCCAATTGGAGAAGTTTTAAGGCAAAATCATAATTTTAGAGAAAAATTTTTTTTTTTGTCCTGTGAACAGTACCCGGCGCGAATTTCAGCCCTTATAACCCTATTTTCACCTCCATTTCTCTCATTTTTCTCACACCTCTCACCCAATACTACTCCATAAACCTTAGAATTAGAGAGAGAAAGAGAGAAGAAGGTCATTAGAGCTTGGGCTTTTGCTTGAAAACTTAGGAACATTATTTGAGATTTTTGAATTCACTTGAAGATTTGAAGGTGGAGCTTGGGTTCTTGGGTTTTGAGGTAGGGTTTTCCTTTCTCTTGCATATACATTGACACATCTCATGTATGTTATATATCTATTTGTTGAGTATGAGTTAAATACATGCTATGGGTCTTAATTAAATGATGAGTTTACTATGAATTTGTAAACCTACATGCATTAAATGAATTTGGGTATTATTGGTTTAAAACCTTAACTTGATTTTTGTTATGGCTGTTTGATTGAACTTAAAATTTTGGATTCTATAGAATATATGTGATTTTGTATATAATGTATTCGATTTTTCTCTTAAGAATGAGTATGTTCCTTTGTAAATGTGTATTTGGAGATTTTATGTCTATCATATGTTTGATACAATGTCAAAGTGACTACAAGTATTGAAATGATAAATTGTGGAAAGATGTATTGATTTTTATGATATGATTGAGTATATTTTACCATGATTTGGGGTATTGTTGAGTTATTTTAAAGTATGAAAAATGTGGTATTGATCTATATAACTTCTCAATCATTTAATTTGTGAAATTTGTTATAAAATGGTACAAATTATACTTTTGGTGTGTATGTGAGTTATTTTGAAAATGTGTTATGTTGGAAATAGAAATGTGAGATTTTACAAAACTATGTATTTTTTTAAAAGTGTCAAAGTTGTGGTTGGTGTTGGGAATGAAAGGTGATCATGAAATTATGGTTTAAAACTTGTATGTTCGGTACCGACAGGCAGATGGTTAATAGACGGTTGGGGCCCTTGAGGGGGGTTACCAACGCGACTACTAGTCCTAGGGGGGATTGGTGATGGTAGTGGTTTTCGGTGATAGCCTATGTGACATCACAAGTTGTGCCCTACACATCCCCCTGAAAAGCAAGAAGGGTGATGAGACCCTAGGGTGCAAGACCCAAAAGGTTCATCGGGGATGCTTCATTCGTGAACTAGTATTTGTTTGATGATAAATTTCTGTATGGATAGCATACATGAATTTAAGGTGCCAAGAAACCAATAGCCAATATTCCAACAAATCTCTTGAGTGAGATGATGTAAGGTGAGGTTGAGGCGAAAGTACGTAGAGTTAATATTTTTTAAAAATACCCTAGAAAGAACAAATTTATGGAATTGTTTTCAAAATAAGAAATGATTATTTTACTAGATTTATTATACATATATTTATATAAAAATTTCTCAGTTCATACTTTATAAAATCAATGGTGTTGCATTATGTTTTAAAAAGAAAAGTTTTATAGGGTTACCTTGAGATTTGATTTTGATGTGGTAAATTCTTTGATGTTTCACTTATGTATTTCAAATGATAGTACGCAGAGTACTTTCAAAAATGCTTATTACTTATCGTGTACCTAGACTTATTGATAAATTATTTCATTACCCATCATTATGATTGTGAACTGTTGGTATTTAAAACCTTGTATATGCTTGAAAAAAAGATTATCCTACTAAGCGTATGGTTGCTCACTCCTATTATTTAACATTTTCAGTTATGGACATATCTTGGTGGACTGCATAGTGGGAGTATCGAGACAGAAGATAGTTGTTATGGCTTTATATATTTAGTTAGAGTATGTAAAGAACAATATACGATGATATATATTATTGAAAATTTTTTAGTGATTTATATCTTGGTTAATTTGAAGGGATATGTATAGATTGGGACCTTTTAAATGGTTTACTTATAAAGATTTTAGATATTCTATATATTATGTTCATGATGAAGAATTTTGGATAATTAGATTATAACCCGAGTTTGAAAGAACTGTGTGGGCCTCCATTTGCTAACCTGATTTTGAACAGTAATGACTTATTTGTGGATGTCATCAGAAGGGATGTTTTATGATTGATATGATGTGAATAACTAGTCGGGTTTAATGCTCTCACAGGTAGCTCTCACCAATTATCTAGAAGCCGATTTTCAAAGTAAACTCTGCCAAAATTTAAAAAAAAAAAATTGATTTATTTAAACTAAAGACATACTTTTCTAGATGTTTTTACAACAAACAGGCATTTGTTTTTGGAATAAACAAAGTATATTTTTTTTAATCACGCTTTTGTGAAATTTGGGGCGTGACACACACACACACACACACTCTCTCTCTCCCCTGACGGACGGCCAACAAAAAGAGGAAAAAGATTAAGAAGCATTCTTAGAAAAACTAACGTCAAATGGATTTCAAATCCATGGCAACACTAGTACCCTTCACAGCGGAGAAGAAGAAGGATATTACAAATCAGCATGGCCGATACAATTTTTTTTTTTTTAATGTTATTATTTTTTTAGTGACGATGTTACAAATATTAATATTCAATATTACTATTTTTTGTTTGAATGTTATTATTTTTTATTTTGAATGTTACTATTTTATCTCATATATATTTGTGTATGTATATATATATATATATATATATGGGGGGAGGGAGAGATAAAATAGTCCTAATCTATAATAGAGAAACAATTTTAATACTAGTAAAATTCTTAAAATTTAGGAGTTGTTAGTTTTCAAATTCGTTTTAATTAAATATAACTATTGAAGGTATTTTGGATAATGAAGATCAAAATATACTTATTCTCAAACAAGTTTTTTAGTAGACTTAAGTCTAAATAAATTTATAAAAGATGATCAGTCCCCAAATTTCCCTTGCTTTTATTATATGGGAGCATGGAAAATAATAGACCAAAAACTCACATCCATACAACGATTTTGACAAATAATATAACCAAAAGATTCTATGAAGTAAACGGATACTTAACAACTAGATGTAATGTGAGGGGCTCCAAATATCCCTATTCAAGATGAAACCATTTAATGAAGACACGTGGTATGCAACACGTGTCAAATACTAGAGCGGACTGTTTGGTGACCGAAAGTGTCTTTGGTCGAGCCAAAAAATGGGTCCAACTGAGTAGCTTTCAGTGTCAAGTGTCAACTAGGGGTGTCAAACGTGTCGGGTTAAACGATTACGTGTCGGGTTAAACGGGTGACGGGTGAAAAATATGTAAACCCATACCCGACATGTTTAATAAACGGGTGAAAATTTTCAACCCAAACACGACCCGTTTAATAAACGGGTAACACGACACGACTCGTTTAACCCATTTAATTTAAAAAAAATTATATTAACAAAATTTAATACTCAATTTTTTTTTATTCCAATTATACTTACCTCAAAAAAGAGGAATTTTTAGTCAAATCTCATAAAAATCATACTTGAAGGCTTAAAAAAAAATGAAAGAGGCAATTGTCTTTTATAGGCAACTCAATCCTCCCCATCTCCCCTCAATTTTCAATGTGGGACAAAAACAAAAGGCATTAGTTTGTCTTTGTCATTCAAGTACTCCCCATCTCCCTTTCCTTTGTCTTTGAACTACCATTTTATTTCTTTTTTTTATATTAATTTATTTACTTCTTTTTTTCTTGCTAATTTTTTAAAATAATTATTAATTTATTATTATATTAATTTTATTTAAACGGGTAAACGTGTGATAAACGGTTTGACAGGTTTCACCCGAACACGACCCGTTTATTAAACGTGTTTGACGTGTCAACCCATTTATCACCCAAACCCGTTAAGATCTCACCCAAACCCGTTTAATTCGTGTCGACTCGTGTCGGTTAATCGTGTCGTGTCGAATTTTGACAGCCCTAGTGTCAACCGACTAGAATAGAAATATGCTCCATTTGGTACGATGGAAAAATAGAAGGATGAAAAGTTGAAATGATGAAAAGTGGGGAGTGATAGATAAAACATCATATTTGATAAGGAAGGAAAATAGGAAGGATAGAAAAGTAGATGGATTAACTTTCTTTCCAACTCACCAAAATCAATCCCTCTAAAATCGGAAGGAAAGTGGATGGAAAGTTAATTATTTGTGTTGAGATGTATCTTATTTGTCTGTATATCTTTTAATATATACATATATTATATATACATTAATTTTATATAAAAATATAATGATAAAATATGTATTTATATATATATATTTTTAAAAAATTTAAAAAAAAATTGAAAAATAAAAATTTAAAAAAATTTAAAAATAAAAATTTAAAAAATTAAAAAATTTAAAAAATTTAAAAAATTTAAAAATTTAAAATTTAAAAAAATTAAGAAAATTTAAAAATTAAAAAAAACAGGTCAACTCGCAACTCGATACGATACAATTAGTTAAATGAGTTGAGTTAGATTTGATTAATGTTCGACACAAACTCGTAATAACTTAATACAAATTTGACACGACATGACTCGATTGTCACCCCTAATCTTAGCCAACACAAAAAAAAAAAAAAAAAAAAAATTAGTCATTTTTATTTTCCATCCATCCAACCAAACACAAAAGAAGGAAAGTGTATCATTCCTACTTTCCTTACTTGAATGATAAAAAGTGTATTCCTCATACTTTCCATCCTGCCTACTTTCCATTCTTCCTACCAAACGGAGTATTAGTGATCGATTCAGTTAACAAACTTTTCGAGCAGTATATACATACAGAACAGAGATATTAGAGCATAATCAAGGATATTTCAAATTAGATGCTCTTTATTTTTATTTTTAAAGTTCTCTAAAACAGAGAGTACCATTAGATATACTCTAACCTTGGTACTTTTACCTATCCAGAACCTAGGGTCTGCTCAATTTCAAGTGCTTAATTTCAATATCTTATTATCATTGGAAAAGATGGTCCACTAAGTCAATTTCATCTCAATATATTTACAAACAAACGCACAAAAGTTCAGCCAGAACTGAAAATTTATCAGATATTCTTAATGTGTACTTTCAAAAAATTGGTATTTTATGACGAAATCATCTACTATAAGTGTTTGTTTGGATGAATTTTGAGGAGGAGTTTATATTATCTTCTCCAAACCCAAACTCCTCTTTGTAAAGATAAGATTCAACATTCAATTTCTGTTCACACTCATGTTTTATATGTAATACATACATATGTAGAACCCACGGATATATCATAATTATTAACAATTATTTGTCCTATAAATGACTATTTTACCCTTGATCAATCAAATTCATACCCATGTTAAGTGGTATAATTGTCTTTTGGATCCTTGACCCCTTACCCATCTTCTCAAACCCACCCTCCCCCTAGGTTTGACGAAACTCATGATCATGAATTTAATCTTCTGGCCAAATTTAGAAACTCGGGACTGAATTTTTCATACAAATATGAGATTTGAGAAAACTTTGAACTATTTTTTCCAATATCATGTTACCAAATCTCCCGTACCCCCTTATCAAACAGCGAGATTTTTTTAAGCAAACTTGGGGGATAAGAGTTTAAGAAATGGATTCTCACTGTGTAGACGTCATCCTATCTGTTCTTTTTTTTCCCTCTCATGCATTCATATCAATCTGGAAGATTTGTTGTTACTTGAATAATGTAATCATGAAAATGAAGTTTGTAAAGAACATCCATGCCAGACACGGACCCCCCAAAAAATAGAAAAATAGAAAATAATTGTTTTAGAAGTATGTGTATTTTTTACTTTATTCAGTTTTCGCACTAACGAGCCTAGTTAAAGTTTTTTCCATAGTTCAAAGTATTCATTGATATCGTGTGGTCTCCATCAAACTGTCTCTCTCTCTTTCTATTATAATTCTTCCCCATATACAGAATTTCATGTGGGCTCAGCATTTCTTGAATATAGAAAATTGAATTTTAAAAAATTGTAACAATTAAAAAGTATATCAAATATATATATACTAATTATTATCCGTACCTGAAAGTACTATTCAAAAAAAAAATTACATTTGAAAACAATGTATAACACTAAGTACTAATCAATATAGACCCATTATTCGATAAAATAAACTCTAAAAATAGAATGTGTCTTAAGCAGGAAAATAAAATTCTCCTATCAATCTAATCCGTCGAATCAGTATTTTTGAGTTAATCTGAACTACAAAAAATTAGAGATAAGATAAACCTTTTGATATAACTTATCTTTTGTTCATAATTAATCTGAATGGCAAAAAACTCAAGATAAGTTTTGCGATTCAAATTCAGCTCTACTTTATTATATAGATAAACAAAAGAAAACAACATGCTTACCAAAATGAATGAGGATGGTTAAGTTAAACTTTTGTAATAAACATAACAGTACTCGTGTGATATCTACAATATAAAACCGAGTAGACTTTAATAAATTTATCCGACGATCTCAAATATACTAATCTAACGGCCATTAATATCCCTCTCAAAACTATTCACATTGTACCGTACCTTCAGACACGAATTACTCCTATTTTTTCATATATATGTGATTTAAAATATCTGTGAACTTTGGAAGTTACTTGTAAGACCACAACATTGTGAAGGAACGTTATTGACAAAACTGTTGTGGAACAGATATTGACGACATGAAAATGATCAAACAGACATATAAAGATTATGAGCTCCTCACTTAGTGCCAAAGTATTCCCTTTCGCCACCGTTATACATTAGAACAAACAATATAGGTGTTTCATATGTCATATATATAAAACATCGACCATTAAATTTGTCCATTTCAATAAAGTTCGATCATTTGTCATTAGAATTTATTGGCACGCATATCGGGTTTTTTTGGGACCCACCGACACTCAGGGATAACACTGAATGATGTGAATTTCAACATCCAACTATATCCTCTTTAAGAGGACCTGACTACGGTACACTCAAAAAAATGTTGGTACTATACCTCCAAAATTTATTATTTCAGAAGATATTTTTATAATTTTTGTAGGTCATTTTACAACCAAAAAATTTATCACTTTTGTGGTTAATTTACCACTTTTATATGTATTTTTACCACTATTGTGAGTATTTTTACTACATTTGTGATAACTATTTTTACCATGTTTCTTAAGTACAAAAAAATTATCACTTTTGTGGCTGATTTATTACATTTGTGGATATTTTTACAAGATTTGTGGATATTTTTACTACTGTTATGGTAAATATTTTTACTATTTTTTTGGGGACCACAACAGTGGTAAAACTAACCACAAATGTGGTAAATCTCTGTATGGTACCGAAAAACTTGTGGGATGTACTGTAGTCTACTCCTCTTTAAGAAAGGAAAAGAAGACAACTAAACTATGAGTAATGCTACACTGACTAAATTTTGGGACCAAATTTAGAGCTCAAATGACATGGCAACTGACTTGGCATTCTTTATTTGGTTTCATGTCATTTGGGTCCCAATAAAAATACCAAATAATATGTTGTTATGTAATTTATACTCTAAATTTGGTCCCAAAATTTAGTATTTGTATTACTCATAAACTATTTGACCAACTTACATTACCTTCTTGCTTTTCTTCAGGTCAAACAGGAAGTTTACTAAACAACCAGGGGCGGATTTGCAGTGGGGCCGTGAGGGCAGCTGCCCCCACTGAAAATTGAAAAAATATTAAGGTGTAGTTGAAATTTTTTGAAGTTTTAGAATTTGTTAAAGATTACTTTCACTTAAATGCTTTTAAACTTAAGGGTAGTAATGTATATTTTCAAACATGTGAGGTTCTTTTAAACGTTAGCAAAAGTAAAAAGTTACTTTATTAGGGCAGAGGTCCTTGTTTTCTTTGTTCCGGCCAAAATTCCGTCCGTCTCCTTTGTGATCTTTCTTTGTTCGACGTCCATGGATCCTTAATTTTTTAATCAAGTATTGATAAAAAAAATTTGTCAAATTCTATAGATGGTAACTTCATAACAAATTGATTTTTTTTGTTATTGATTTTTTTTGTATTTCTCTCGTATATGAAGGTTGTGCCTTTAATTAACGTTCTTTTAATAAAACAATGTTTTCGTGAAAACAGTGTTAACATTTAGAGTTAAATAATAATATGTTCAAAGTTGTCCCCACTGAAAAAGTTGTCCAGCTCCGCCCCAGTGAACAACTACATATCATCTTTCAGTAACCGATGCAACCATCTAAGGCTTTGGTTTTTCGAACTCTTTAGCTAGAAATTAATCCGTGAAACTCACGAGAATTTTATTTATTATAAGGCTCAAGATCTGAAACTGAAGCAAAGGAAGAAAATGACAAGAAAGTTAAGGAGACAAGACTTTGACCCAAGAAATGTTTCTCTTGTTCGCAACTTGAGCTTTAAGCATGCAGGAGTTTGTCAACATCATATATATGAGAAATTATGTGGCAACCAAAACAAAATTAATGAAGCAACGAGGGAAAAAAACATGAAACGGAAAACTCACCAAGAATAAAAGGCATCGTTTTGATCCCTCCAAGCCTCTTCTTCTTCTTCTGGTCAATCTCTCTCTTCTCATCCTCTCCATTATGAGCCATATTCTCCTCTGGTTCCATCTTGATCTGCATGTTTGTTTGGTGAGATATCCCCAAGGACTGTCTTTATAGGCAATTGGTGATTAGAGAGAAGAGAGAAGAGAGTGAGTCGCAAAATGGTAAGAGGAAGGTGGAGGTATGGACCACAGTATGAACTTTATTGACTTGTGATGTGTGGTGTCTTAATTCATATTCAATTCGCTATTGGGCTTGTCTTGGTTGAAAATAGAAGTGTTGTTGTGTCCAAGGGAGCTAGTAGATGTTAATACCTACGAAAATGTTATTTGAACTTAATTTGAGCACTAAATTCATTACATTCCAGCCCTCTTTTTTTATTTCATTTTCTACAATAAATACTTGTTAATATGTTGCAACATGTCTATAGAAAATTGTAATAAAAGAGCCAACAAGAGGACGTTACTAAACTCCGAGGCATCTAGGTATATGTTCTATTATGAGCAAAGCTATTGAGACCTAGTTTACTGACTTAATTCATTATAGTAATTGAATTAAGTGTGGGCTCCGTCAAACATTAAAATTTAGTGTTAATCTAATGATTATAATGAAGTCACGTCATTAGGTCAATAAATTAAATTAAATTTTTAGATCTAAATAGAATTATTCTTCTACTATAAATGAGATGTGGTGAAATCTACCAAGATCCCATATTATCTCCACATATTCAAGACAATAATGGAAGAGTTTCCTTTTGTTTATCTGATATAGCTTTTACCACGTAAATACAAATGAGTTTGATGAATACGATCACCAAGGATATAACACATTAAAAGTAGTTGGTTGGTCATTTGGTCCGTAGATAATGACAGGATTGTGCCGAATCAATTAAATATTTGCATTCTATTTTTTTTTCTTTTTTTTTTAACACTGTAAATAGGCTAGTTTAATATATACATATTCTAGCAGTGACTCCTGTGCGATGCACGAGATGTAAATCCCATCTCCATTTTTATTTTTATTTTCTTCATCTTTTTTCTCTTTCTCGCTATCAATTAAACAATTAATGGAGTTAAGGACCAAATATAAAGGATACATTCTAGATTTTGATTAGAGGAGGTGTTTCATTTTTTTAATAAAACAAAGTATTAAGAAATAGAAATTGAACTAGAGTGAGTATCTCAATAACAAAACAATTAAAATGATGGTTATCATGTAGTTAGAGAGTATACATGGGTTAGGGGAGTATCATGAAGCATTTAAGTGGTTTTGAAATGTTTAAGTGGTGAGTTTTGATTGGGTATTAATTATTTAAATAAATCAAAACTCTATAAATTTAGAAAATAGGGAGGGAAGCTTTCTCAAACCACTTCTCCAATAATTTGTTTGTTTTATATACAGATAGATGTATGTGGCAATACGTTTAAAGAAAATTGTAATTAAGAGAGCTAACAACTGGATGTGGAAAGCACCTCTCTGCAACCTTAGTTTTAGATTTATGTCCTATCATCAAATATATGATAAGAACTAGGGAAAATTTCATTTACACTCTCTTTAAATAGGTCTATCTTTAACAACACCCCTTGACTTTTCTAAAATTTTACTGACCTCCCCTATCAGTGTTGGTTGGCTAACATACACGACGGAAACACACGATTTACCGTTTTACCCATGAATTTTATAAAGATTTACATATTCACCAATTATTTTTCATTAAACTATATATAAATACATATTCCTATTTCTTGTAAGTATTGACATGTTTGTTTGCCGGATATATGAGGTATTAGGAAGTGGGATAGAGTAAATAGTACATGAGGCCCACTAATTACATTATTTGGTTGGCATTTTCTGTGCAGTACTATTTTTCGGGTTACAATACCGACTCCATTTGTACAGTAACATTCATTCCTTATACATGACTTTAATGAATACCACCTACCAGGTGGTATTATTTGCTGATATAAATCTACCAATGGTACAAGTAAGGAAAATGACACAAATACCCTCATCTGTAGAGTTCACATATAAAAAAATTATTTTGAATTTTTTCCTTGTATTATGTTTAAATATACGGTGTCACTGTTTTTTTTTTTTTTTAAAATTTCCTTGTATTATCTTTAAGCGTACGATGTCACCGGCTTTTTTTTTTTAAAAAAAATTTATCTAAAAAAATTATTTTGAATTTTTTCCTTATATTATGTTTAAGCGTATGGTGTCACCAGTTTTTAAAAAAAAAATTTAAAAAATAAAAAAATTATTTATAATTTTTCCTTGTATTATGTTTAAGCGTACGATATCACCAGTTTTTTTTAAAAAAAAATTATTTTGAATTTTTTTCTTATATTATGTTTAAGCGTATGATGTCACAAGTTTTTTTTTTTAATTTTTTTTTACCGTGTCACCGTTTCATAGCATTAGATTTTTTTTATTTTTTACATGAATTTTTTACTTTATTCTTCACCGATTCATGCTAGGACCAATGGTTCGGGTTCATTGTCACGAGGTTTTTGCAATTAGGTGATTCAGTTGTTGAGGCATGAGAGAGAGAGAGAGAGAGAGAGAGAGGGGGGTGAAACAAGGATTTCGTGGGGAATAAGAAGGGTAAAATTGGCATTTAATAAAAATTTTGATATGACATCAGCACTTTTTTGATTGTCATTAATGGGTGGTTACGGTAAGGGGTCTAGGTGAAGAGGACATATAAACTAGAAGAAAATACAGTGAAATTTCAGAAAAGACAGGGGTGTCGTTGAAGATAGACCTATTTAGAGAGGGTGTAGATGAAATTTTCCCTAAGAACTATTGAGATATCATATTATGTGCTCATATTTAGTCTTAGATTTTGGTCCTATTATCAAATATATGATAAGATCTATTGAGATATCATATTATCGGTTCATATTTAGTCAGAACAGGTATAGATAATTTATCTTTTTCTTTATCTTACACGTATCTCCTTTTTTATTCAGAAGGCATTTTATGTTTTTTTTTTTATCTTACCCTTAAAAAATAAGTAAATTTGAGATACACATTCAACCAAAATATTGCATCAAATGCAACACATTAAACATTTAAAATCTGTGGATATAGACAGGATTCTGCCAAACCAGATGTATGTTTGTGTCTTATTTTTTCTTCTTATATGCAATTGCAATATCCAACGCTCAATGCCCTTATACATTATCATTCAAATGCAGACTAGTGTGAAATGCCTACGAATTACCAGAACCGTTTTGAACACTCTTTCACATCTTATGATTTTTTTTTTTTTGAAAAAAAGGCTTACTTGTTTGAATAAGTTCAATTAGCATTCTATTCATTTGTCTTTTCTTTGTCAAATCATTACAAGATACACTTCAAGTGATCTTACTTGTTTGAATAAGTTCAACTAACATTCTATTCATTTGTGTTTTCTTTGTCAAATCATTACAAGATACGGTTCAAGTGATCTTTCAAGAGATTAGAATACATTCTTCAAATTGTCATATCTTATTTGCTCTTTGCATAAAGTCTTATCGTCTTAAAATTGGGATTTGTTAGACCTCTCTTCAAACATACAAGGCTTAAACTCGTTGGTTTAGAGACAAGCCTTTTCCAAGTAGAAATATCTTCTGGATAACCCTGCAACAAGAAGCCTCATTATGTGAGAAATTTGTTATACACACTAGGTGACAGTACATCACACATAAATTGTTACACATTTTAAATAAATTATTGTTACTTTTGAATAATAACTTATTTGTCTGATAAATTAATGATGATGCACAAAAGTAGATTTATGCACAATCAACAGTCGAGTATATGATGCAGGATAATTAATGAAGCAATGAACAGTATAAGACAAAGATTGGGTGGTTTGGTCTGGAGACCTAATCACTGAAAGCAGTAATAGTGGTCGGAGAACTCTATTAATGAGAGAGTACAAGGTAGTATGAGAGAGAGAGCACAAAAAAGTACGCTCAATGCGAGGTGTGTGAGATCTTTGTGTAAGAGATAGTTGTCTCTCCCTCATGTGTAGAAGACTTACAATTTATAGATACAGAGTCCTAGTTAAGACAGTGATCAAGGCAGTGATCTCCTAAGCCTCACAAAACCTGACTTCAACTTTGTCAAATTTTATGGCTCATCTGGTATGGTTGAAAAGTGGAAGAATGAAAGAGTAGGAGTTGAATGTTGGTTAGAAAGGAAAAATTGGATTAGTCTTTCTTTCAGGTCACCAATATATATTACTCCAAAATTGGGTGAAAAAAAAAAAAGAAAAGTTAATTATATTTGTTAAAATATAGGTTATTTATCTTTATATCCCTTAATATACATATATCATATTGACCTATTGCATATTATGTATGCATTGATTTCATATATAAAAATAACAACAAAATATGCATGTATACTTTTTTCTTCTATCTACTTTTCATCAAGACCAAATACAAAAAATAAAAATAAAAATCAAATTTTCTGACTTTTCATTCCTCCTATCAAACACAAAGAAGTGAAAGAATATTTCTTTTTTCATGGAACATATTTCCTTTCATTTCGTACGTTTTGTGCGGAACTTTTGTTAGTTATGAAACGAAATACTAGTATACTTTCGAAACTAGAGAGGTAAGTCTATGCACACTTCAATATGCAGTTGAGATTGCGCCATATGATGAAAGACAGAAGAAAGGCGGATCAAGATTTTAGACAAATTGATTTAGCTCATTTATTTGAAGATGATGAGTTGCTTAGGTTGAATGATCCGGGAGATGCACTTTTAGATGAATATGACAATGATAGTCTACATACTATCAGGGGTAGCTCAAGGTAATTTGAGGTTTAAAGTGAAAACACTAAATGAAGTTTTTTTTTAATTTTTAATATTAATTTTTTAAAAAAAATTAATTTATTTTTAATTTATTATGTGAGAAAGAGGCAGAAGAATGACGTGCTAGTGTTGTCGAAAAAAATGTTTTAACTTTTATTTTTGTTTTTTATTGGAGAAAGAGTTTAATTTCAACTTTTTTTTTATGTTTTTTATTTATTTTTACGTAGAGAGAGAGAGAGAATGGAGAGGGATAAATATGAGTTGACTTTTAAGTATTTTTTATTTTTTTCACTTATGATTTTTAGGTTTCTAATGTTATTGATTGAATCATGGACCAAAATTATTATAATAAAAATTTTGATTGTATTTAATTTTTTTGGGGCTTTTTTTTTTAATACTGTTGAGCCGCCTCTATATACTATTAGACCAAATTCTTTTTTGGTTACATGAGCAGAAAGATTAAGTGAAACTCGTACAGACACACCTAGTTCAAATGGTGTTGGAACACCGAAGATAGGAGCTAGTAGTGTGAACAGTGTTGTGGATGATGACGACAAGGATGTTTTGGACTTAATGATGAGGGGACTAACAATTCTTTCTGGTAGCATTCATGAAGTTAGCAATGAAAATGACGTTGATCATGTATACAGTAATGAGAATGGTAGTCGTGGAGGTGCTATTGATTACAATGGGAAATCTTGGGAAAGGACAATTTCACTAGTGGACCAACTATTACTGATATTTTTTGTTCTTCCTGTTTAAGTAATGAAGGGAGTCCAGTTTCAACGAGGAGCAATATTTTGATCATACCACTCAAAACTAGGATTATCGCAATATTACTTTTGTAGTACTTAATTTTTATTTTTCTTAAACTTAAATGATATATCACTCAACTATTTTAGGCTCGTTCGGTTGCCGTATTAAAAATAGATGGATCGGATAAAGTAATACAATCTAATACAATATAGATAGATAAAATACAAGATTAAATATAGTATTTGAATAATATGTAATTTTATCTAGTGTTTAGCAATACACAATATAAGCATTGGATAGTAAATCGGTTATTTAGTTAGAGAATCATTTCATCGTATTAATGTTGAATTAACAAAAATATCCTCAGTCAGTGTTTGTTACATTGACAACTTGATTTTATTACTTGAGGGGTTATAATAATAAATATGTATAATAATATGTTTGAGTTGGATTATAATACCACATATCTTGGTGGTATTAAAAGATTTTCATAATACAGATCTATCGTATAAAAAAATATATATAATAAATATATGATTAATATATATTTTTGAAATTAATATTGTATCAAATTTGCATACCAAATAAAGCATTATGCCCGATTAAATAAAAAATAATATAATTCAATATTTAATCCCCTCATAATTCAATCATTCTTAGAATTATTGTTGAATGAGCGATGATGAAGAAGCTACTTCGATTTGGTGCACTTTATTTTATACAAAGACTGATGGAACTTCTTATCATAAATAAGTTATATATTCTCCATTGGACATTTACGTGAGATTATGACAAAGCACTTCCCTTCAAAAACATCTGATTTCATTATAATATAAACATTGCATGTTTCATGAGAATTTCAGCTAATGTATACTAAGTTTGTAGATAAAAAATGAACATGTTTTGATTCTTAAAATACTTAGAGAGGGTAAAAATATTCTTCTCTGGATTTTTCCATTTGTTTCTATAAAAATACAAAATTTCCATAGCATTTCTAAAATGTTTCCATTTTTCGACTAATCGAAACATGCACCCGAAACAAAACTTAAAACAATGTTTTCGTTAGATAAAAAATTTATCACTCCTACTTTCTTTTATTTCACCTTTCCATCTACCCCTATTAGACGGGATTCACCCATGTCCCCTTGACACGTGAACTCTCCATTCTATCATTATACAAGTTAAATAAAAGAAGTTATGCGTGCAAATAAAAAAAGAACAATATTACACAAATTTAAAAAATTGACTTGATGATGTGACTATTATATTTGTTATTTATTAAACTGTGTCCCGGTATTTATTATGACTCATTACCTATTCAATAATAGTGATGCATCAAGTCAAGTTTTTAAGTCTATTTAGCATTTTTGATAAGTGGCAACTCCACTTTTTGGGGAAATATTGGATTGTAGATACCATATTTACAATTAGGGGTGTCAAACGTGTCGGGTTGGGTCATTTTGTGTTGGATTGATTTTGAGTTTGTGTCGAAAATCCCAAAACACGAACCTGATTTGTTTAATAATCGTGTCAAGATATGTAAGCACTAACCTGAACTAACCATTAAACAGGTTACCCGAACCCGACCTATTTGACACTTTTAATAAACATGTCGGTTTCGGATCAACACACATAACATGACCTGTTTAACCTGTTTAACCTGTTTAACACACATAACACGACATGTTTAACACACATAACCTATTTAGACACATATTCATTACCATTAAATACACCATTCATCCAAAATTTTAAATAATTTTCCCACCAATAACGGATCACATCTCATCAATGAAATTAATTAAAATGCATTATAGTTTCAACCTAAAAATTAAAGTAATAACTATACTAGTATATTGTCATAATAATGTTAAGAACTACACAGTCAATTATCATATTAAAAAGAAGAATTAATAAGTCATAATGTTAAAACCACATCAGTCATGTATAATAGACAAACTATATTATCATAAACAGGTTAAACGGATCTACAATAGATTATGTTGGGTTCGTGTCCAAATCATGTCAACCCGTTTAAAATATACGGGTTAATTAGATCAAAATCAGGTTGGTTGGATTTTGACATAATCCAAATATGATTTTTTTTCGTGTTTAAGCGTGTTGATCCGTTTAATTTCGTGTCTGACCTATTAATTTTGTATTCGATCCATATCGTTTTAACGTTTCGTGTCGAAAATTGACAACCCTATTTACAATTAAAAATTTAAACTCAAATATTGAGTCTAATTCCGTGTCAAGTTTGAGCTCCTTAAAGGTACACACCACCATTATTTTGATTCTATATTGCAGTTTATTTTTTCAAAATTTCATTGATTTCCCCCACTGGAGTGGAATCTGGAAACTCCACTCCCCCTCCCCCACGCCGGGCCCACCTCTCTGTCTATCCCCATGCAATAGGCTAGGCTTCAATACCCTATCCACTATTTTTTTTAAAAGTCAAAGGTGTGGAAAAAGCTTCTGCGTAATTTCCTGATAAAATGCCTAAATAAGTGAAATTTAGCGAATATGTCCATGAATGGTAGCGCAACTAAAAATGTCGACGGTGACGGTCGTGACGGGTGAAGCTGAAAATTTTAAAATTAGGAGTGTTATTAGGTGAAGAAGAATCATACAATAGATCATCAGATATGGTATGAAAATTGAACATAATATTTTGAGATAGTTGCCAACTTAATGAATCAAAAAGTAATATTTTGAAGCTTGGGAGCTTTTAAAAACCTGTGGGCCAAGACCTCCTGTTGATAGTGCCACTTTTTATTGTGGAGTCTGTGACTATTTGTGATAACTGTTCACATTACAGACATATCCCCCCACAAAACCTTGATGCTCTTCCTTTCCAATTGTCAAAGCACTACATTTGGAAGTCCGGCTTCTGAAGAAGAGTTCGATAGTGACAGTACTGTGGTCTATAAGAAATGGGCTACAGCCTAACACGCATATTTTGTTTTCTATTATTTTTTAATATTCTATTTTTTTTTTTTTTGAACTAATGAGGATGTGATACGTGTAAAATTATCTTATTTTCATGGCTAAAAATAATCAATCAAAGTTCTACGACCACATATCATTTTTGAATGTGATACCCAAAAAAATTTCAACATCTTATCTGAAAATTATGCCTTATCCCAACCATTGATGTGCATCAGGGTGGATTTATGAGTATGGTGGGTAAGCCACTAGCCTGGGAATCTTTCAACACTGTTCTGGTGTCTAATTATTGAGAGCTATCTTTCTGTCTCTCATCATTGTTTCTTCAATAATGCTACACTGACCAAATTTTAGGACCAAATTTAGAGCCCAAATGACATGACAGCTGACTTGGGCTTCTTTATTTGGTGTCATGTCATTTGGACCCCAATAAAAACTCCAAATATATGTTGACATATTATTTGTACTTCAAATTTGATCCCAAAATTTGGTCAGTATTCCATTACTCTTGTTTCTTTCGTTTCCAATGTATCATGAGGCAAATTTTTGTAAGGACTTGACACTATGTGGTTATCATGATAATCTAGCAAACAGATACAATGAATGTGGTAGTCCTATCCAATGGATCCTACCGTATTAGATTCCTGTTGTTTCAAAATTAACTTAATTTGGGTGCATATCATATTGGAATTTATATTGTGATAAGTCATACTTTGCATATTCGTGTCGTATTTAGTTGGATTTGTGCCAATCCATTTATATGACGGGTCAAATGAATCTACTAATTTACTATCAGAACTCGCAAAGCCTAAACCCGTACCCATTAATTTTGTATAGATTTGATGTCGGGTTCGCAAGTTAGGGCCATAATTGTCACGCTTATGTAGTCTTTTAATTTTTGTAGTCATTGACTAAGGTTAAAAATTAAACAGAGAGAATCTACTTGGGTTGGTTGGACATATTTATAGAAGACATATTAATGCATCAATGAGGAAAGAGTGATGTGATGTATAGAGCAACATGATGCAACAATATTCGCGTAGCCGATTTTAAATAATTAGGATAAAACTATGTTAAGTTGACTAGGTTGTTTCGGTGGATGTATATTTGTTCCTACTGAGACTTCCGGGTTCCAAATGAACTCGGAGATAAAGTATTAAAATTAATCGAAATTGATAGAAATTGAAACTTGATTCCTGTAATGTTATCCAACCAACATTGTGTGATCCGGTTAAATATCAACTTGTTGGTCAGTCAGAAGCACGACACACCAACTATACACAACTTTTTACAAAGAAGATCAAATTTGGAAGTAAATTTTATTGATGTTGTGTGGTGTTAGTGTTACTATTCTCCATCAGTATGATCCTCACAAGGAGCACCCTAATACAGCATCAAAATCTAGCTTTAGAATATTCAAAAAAGCAAGAGATTATGATCGGAGATGAATCCAGACGAATAAAAGATTGGACCTGTGTTTGGTGGTGCAATGAATAATTCATATTCCACTAATGCTATTGGGAATTCACGAGGACCGGAGGACAGAGTGACCAAACCGTCTCTTAAGCTGACGTTTGTTGCGACATTTTCCCAGACTATTGTGTTAAAGAGCATATTCAAAAAGTATTATTTATTTTAATTTCAAGAATAGCTCAAGTGATAACAGAGAAGAGCTATAAATTCAGATGTTTTGAGTTCAAATCTTGACAATGTCCTGAGGTCAGACTATAAGAGATTTATCTCTCATGAATATCCTAGTTTTTGCGTGGATGACACGTCCTTGACCAGACTAGAGAGGAGATTAGTTAAGGTGCGCGTAAACTAATCCGGATACTCCTGACCGTTGAATAAAAAAAATAATATTCTTTATTTTAGTGAGTAATTTTTTCTAAAACACATAGCATTTTTTATAAAAATTTTGAACATATAGTAAAAATTTTTAGATAACTCCAATAAGACTCTTTATTCTACCATAAAAAAAGTCTATAATAAATAACAGATAATGAATAATGTATATTTTTATTCAATGACGATAGAATAGAGAACTCTAAATGCATAGAGTCAAATGAGACTCTATTTTAACTAGTCCAATCAATTTTTAGCATTTTTCTTTGTTTTCAAAGCTATATCAAAAGTACTTTGTATGCACTTTCTTGCTAATAACAAATTAATGACCTAAATTTCTAAGATGATTTCTTGGTTTATTAGACTTAGGAGGATTAGTGTTAAAAGGGAATCGGTGTTAGATCTGAGAATGGCTCTTAGGTATTTTTCAAAGAAAAGTTTTTCTAAACCTTTGTGTTCTGAAAACAAACATAGAATTGAGTCATCATCACATCCCTCTTGAGCAGCACCTTACAGTGTTCAAGATAACAAGTTTTTGCTTGGTTTTAGACTTAAAAAACCAATATGGACCGCTAGATGGTCGCTAGCCTTCACTAGAGCGTTCTCTCCATGACTTTGGAAAAAATCGGGCAAAGGTTAAATGGAGGACAGTAGGGGTCACCCTCTGAGGTCACTCGAGCGATCCTGTTCCCCTAGGTTGGTTTGAAATTATATTTTCATTCTAATAAACACCGCCCTCCCACTTATTAAGCAGTCGTTCACGAAGTTGTATTTTCTTGTTGACCAAGATTATCTTATTCCAAACCTATAAATGAGGAAAGAATTTTCCAACCTAGGGTATCACTTTTGTGAGCTGAATTCTTACCTCTTAAACTTTAGAGATCATACCACAACCCCAGATCCCTAAACACAAAGGCTACCATCTTGCAAATCTCATCCAACTTCACAACTTGGAGAAGAAGATATTGATTGGTTGAAGACCAAATCCATTGGAAGTGTGCATACCGTGGTTCTTGGGTGCATCCTGTGAATGCTCGAGGCCTAGAAGATCCATTGTAGTAGAGAATCTAAGTGAAATTATTCAAGACGTCAAAGAGGCACTTTGGCGGAGAGGCTAATTGAAGGAAGGGAACATCTAACCATAGTATTGGTTGAGGTATAAGACTCGAGTATTTGTAATATAACATTGGGGTAGTGAATTAGGTTTTGGTGAACCCTAGAGTAGTTTTCCACAGTTTTTTTCGAGGGTTTCTACGTCAACAAATTGCATGTGTTAATCTTTGTTATTTTCATACACACTTGCAATTTGAGCACACATGTGCACCATGTGATTGATTGAATGTTTGATTGAATATCTACATCATCAATAGTGGCGTGCTAAGGGTTTGTTGGGTCATTGGGTTAGGATCTCCATGAGAGATTGAGTGTTGAGTGATTAATCGCTAAAGTCAATACACTAATCTTCATAGGTTCATAAGGTCGTTGTGGTTAAAAAGGGGTTGTCACTATTAATTGATTAATCTTTGTGAGAAAGGTAATTGTGGTACTAATAGGTTTAAATTGGTGGTTATCCAAGTTTGAAAACCTATTCACCCCCTCTAGTTAGTGTCGTGCAATCCACATGTATAATCATGAGGGAAGATTCAAATATATCTTCCCCTCCCAGAACAACAATTGGTATTAGAGCGTGGTTGCCCTGAGTTGCACTAGACACATTGTAGGCATATTTCGTAATTGTTTATAAACCTAGTTTGTTTGCTTCCTAGAGATCTATTGTTACTATGAGTTAGTTTCAGATGGAGTCTCAAATAGAAGACAGTTCAATTGCACAACCACCTCTCTTAGACGGATCTAATTTTGCATATAGAAAAGCTCGTATGGTAGCGTTTCTAAAATCTATTGACGAGAAAGTTAGAATATGTGTGCAAGAGGGTTGGAGCCCTTCTACTGGCACCACTCCGGTTGAAGGTGGTGAAGCGATGGCTAAAGAAAAATTCCCGAAGACTTGGACGAAAGCTGAGATCAAACAAGCAGGATGGAACTCTAAAGGCTTGGATGCGATTTTCAATGCCGTGACACTGAATGAGTTCCGAAAGATAGCAAATTTTGAAAATCTCCAAGGAGGCATATGACATTCTTGTGGTATCTTAGGAGGGAACTGTTGATCTGATGCCTTGATAAGCATGATTTTGATGATCACAAACATCCTAATATGGACTAAAACTTGTAATCAGTGTATGGATAAGTATAGGATCAAGCGAGAAATATGCCAAAGTTGAAAAGAAAATAAAAGGACAGAACCAGGCGGAGGAAGACTCTAAGCAGAATAACAATTCGGAAGAAGAATCCAGAATTTTGTATGTACCAAGCGGAAGACTATACCGAAAGTCTGGATATACCTTCCAGAAGGCCGATTGAAAAGGAATAGCTAAGGAAAGAAAGGGTACATGGAAGACTCTCAAAAACTCCTGATTGGTTCTAGTCGGAAGTCCAATTACTACCCACCGAAATTCCAGATGAACATTAGAGGCCCTCCGAAACTTTCTGGAATATGAAGACTCTAAGGAACTAAGACAAAGATTCTGACAAGATATTTTGCAGGAAGTCTGGACTCCTCTCTAGATGCCCGGATATGTTCGTTAGCCCTCAAACGGCTATATTTGGAAGACCAGGTGGAAGTCTGGATAGGCTTTCGGATGACTCGATTTTTTGACAGAAAGCTTTAAATGTGTCATTTAAAACACCAAACTATAAATTGGGTCTTGAGGGCTTTCAAGAACAACTTTTTGGGCTTTTATATTTGAGAAAAATAAAAGAGAGATCCATCAAGCTTTTGTCTAAATCTTGAAAAGAAAAGAAGATTATTGTGTATATCTTATTTGATTCTCTTAAGCTTTGTGAGAATATTGTATTGAGAGAATATTCTTTAGAAAGAGATATTTTTGTATATTTTTCTTGAAAAGTGCAAAAAGAGAAGTGTATAATTTTGTATCAAGAAGAAGTAGATTGTAAGAGTTCTATTTTCACCCATTTGAAGAGGATAAAGATAGTAAAAACAAACTCCAAGGGGAGAGAGAAGAGGACGTAGATCAAAGGATTTGGGGGCTGAACCTCTATAAATAGTGTTTGCATCTCTCTCTCTCTCTCTCTCTCTCTACCTCTTATTTATTGTGTTCATACAATATTATTCACTTCACATTCATCTCATACTCACACACTTGAAATCAAATCAATTTTATAAATAGTATTTTTGTTTTTGAGAAGAGTTTTTGAAAAATAGAAACCTAATTCACCTCCCCCTTAGGTTGCATTGGGACAATAATTGGTATCAGAGCTAGTGATCTAGACATACTGTGAAACAACCTTTGAGCTAAAGATCATGGCAACCCTAGGAGGAAACATAGTTGAAAGACAATCTATCTCTAGAGCTTCATTCTTTAACGGAAGTGATTATGCATATTCGAAGGCTAGAATGAAAATATATATCATGTTCTTAGATGATGTATTATGGGATATCATTGAAGATGTGTATACAAAGACCACAAAAGATAAGAAAGAATGGACTAGAGATGAAAAGAAGGCACACACTAGAGATTAAATAGGAATGAATTCAAGGCGTTGAATACCATATATTTCGCATATTTAAATGTGAAACCGCTAAACAAATATGACATATGCTAGAAGTCACATATGAGGGAACTAGTAGAGTTAAGGAATCCAAGATAAATATGCTTGTATGACTTTGAGCTATCTAGAATGGAACCCTATGAGAACATATCACAAATGTTTACTCATTTTACTAACATTATCAATGCTCTAAAATCTCTCGGTAAATTCTATGCGGATGAGCAACTTGTAAGAAAAAGGAAAAGAAATCTGTTGCATTCAAGTCAACCAAGGCAACAAATGGAGATGATGAAGAGAAAGAAGAAAGTAATGAAGAACTTGTCTTTATCAAAAGAAAGTTCAAAACATCCTTGAGAAATCAAGGATCATATCAAAAATGAGAAAATTCAAAAAGAAATGGAGTTATTTGCTACGAATGCCACAAGCCACGACACATCAAGCCAAGCTGTCCCATATTGAAGAAATCAAAAAAAAAGGGAAAATAAAGTTGCAATGAAATCAACTTGGAGTGATAGTGATAAAAGTGACTCTGAAAATGAAGACAAGAAGCAAGTAGCTAATCTATGCTTCATGGCCTTGAGGATCATGATGAGGTACAATCTCAACCAAATGAAAATGGTGATTTGTCTTATGATGATATGTATTATACCATGAATGAATTACACAATGATTTACTTGACATCACCAAGAGATACAAGGATCTCAAAAAGAAGTTAGCCACTTTGTCAAAAGAAAATGATATCTTAAAAATTGAAAATGAAAAACTCAAGACTCAAAATGCTTCATTCAAAAAGGAATCTCTCGATACTTCCTTGATTGAAAAGCTAAAGAATGAAGAAGAAATAATTGTGATCTAAACACAATTGTTTCTAAAAAGTCAAAGATGTGTATTTGACAAGGCCGGACTAGGATTCAATAGTGATCAAAATCAAAACAATCTATAAATATTTTTTTGCTAAAGAATCAAAATCAAGTATTTCAATTAGAACATGCTATAATTGTCATAAAGTAGGACACTTAGATTATAGTTGTTTTACTAGGAGATCACATCAAAATAGATCCATGTACAAATCATACACTAATTATCAAGGACCCAAAACAAGATGGGTACCAAAGACCAATCCTTGATTTTCTCATGTAGGTATGTTTGAAGTCTACCCACAAAATCAACAAATAGTTCCTTGATAGTGGATGCTCAAGTCAAATGATGGGTGACATCAAAAATTTGCACAACTATCAAAGGAACATGGTGGATAACAGCAAAGAAAAAATTGTTAGAATTGGTAATGTGGGTAAGAAGCGTTCACTTCAAATTGAAAATGTTCTATTAGTGAATGACTTGAAACATAACTTATTAAGTATTAGTCAATTGTGTGATAGAGGATATATAATTAATTTTAGGCTAATACTTACAAATTAGAAAGCATGGTAGATAATTACATATTGTTTGTTGCTAAGAGACTGGAAAATATTTATGTAGAGATCTGAAAACTGAAGATAAAATTTTCAGTTTTGCCGGTAGGGTACTATTCATGCATCATTTGTCGTAGGGCACTACATATGCATCATTTATTCGTAGGTCATGTTTATGAGCATAATTTGAGTATGCCATAGAAGAGAAACATTCTTAGAATGTTAAAATACACCTACTGTGTGAATTTGAGCCTAAACGGAAACAGTTTCAAAATTTGGACAAAAAAGGTATCTCGGGTGGCCTAGGTGGGACCGGCCAAACTCGTCCACTATCAAAAATATATCTTTTTGAAAATTTTCATTTAAAATAATTTTAAGAACTTTGGTTAAAATTAAATGTCTAATTGAGGCGTTTCGGGACGAGTTGTAGTGTAACGGGGTCCCGGATTCATCAAGGGCAAAAAGGTCATTTTGCGCCTTTGCCCTCCACTATAAATACAGACCTTTAGTGTAAAAAATATCACATTTTGGTCTGAAGAAGGGCAGTACACGTTTTTGGAAGAAAAAAGGAAGAAAATCCTAGGTTCTTCAAGCTTCAAGCCACCAAAACTCATTCTTAGGCCAAGATTCTTGCAAGACTTCCTTCTAAGAAGTTGTTCCTCTCAAAAAGAGCTATATTCTCACCGATCGGTTCGGCTATAAAGCGAACACAACTCCCTTGGTTTGAGAAAAACCATTTTAGGTATGATATTTTGCTAAGTTGGTAATAGATTTAAGTTTTCTTGCCTTTCTATGTATTGATTGAATGATTTAGGTGTTTACTTGATGTTAGAAAATTATTTAGTTGGTAGTTGCTTTGAAAACTTAGAGTTCGTGGTTTAAGTACTTTTGTGTTCTTTGAGTTTTCTTGACAATTTGTTGCTATGATAAAGGTGTATATTGCTTATGTGTTGGATTGTTATATTCTAGCTTACATTCATGTGGAGAAACTCTTGTGGATTGAGAGTTATGATTTATTCCATGAGTTGGTAGTTTGTGTATTTGTATTTTCTTTGAGAAATTGTGAAAGTAATGAACTTGAAACTTGATCATATATTTAAATTATTGAATTGTGTCTCACATTCGTGTTGATAAAGTGTTGTGAATTGGAAGTTATGCTCTACTTATGAATGAGGCATATTTTAAGTTATATGTCATGTGTTGATGAAATGTTCCATATAATTTACATTGAGAAAAATCATGGCATCTTGGCATACATGAATCTTTGGAACATAGTGTGGGTTGAGCACTTGGTGCTATGCATTATGAGGGTGTAGATCCTGTGGTGAAAAACCCAAAATCTGGCCAATGACAGTACTCGCGGGCTGACGGGGGCGGACCGTGAAGCGAGACATGGGTGGCATAGAGTTGCATGAGTGTGTCATGCATATTGACATTGCATAGCATTTAGGGATTACAGGGTTGTAGCATTTAAAATGTACACTTGCACAATCCACGCCTTAAATTTGTTCCTAGCATTAGTATTTTGTCATACCAGCAGTTGAGCTGACCCATTCGTGGGATATCATATTACAGATGAGGCTCCTGGTACTTGAGATTTGAGTAAGTCTTAAAGGAAAGAGAGAAAATGGGCTTGAATGGATATTTGGCCCTTGGGGCATATTTTGTATGTATGGGCATAAGCCTAAATGACCTGTATTTCAATTTGGAAAAGTAATGTGTTATAGACATTGGGCCATTTTAAAGTGTAAGGGTGTAAACCCAATTGATATGTAGGATATTTTTATTTAATGAGCATCATATGTGTATATTGGGGCAAGTAGATGTGTATGTTGAGAACAAGGGATGTATGTTTAATTTACATGGGTTGTGGCCACTGAGTGAGGGTGGGTTGTGATATATTTATGCATATGAAAATTGTGAATATTAGGTGGGAAAAAGGCTTGGAAAACAAAGGAGGTTATGTCGAAATTTTATGAAAAATTAAAAGACTTATTAAGTGTGTAAAACACCTTTTAAATAGGTGGGAATGATGTTGATGAGTGCACGAAAGTGCATTCTAAATACCCTATTATTGGATTAAAATGCTAAAATGTGAATATAAATAATTAGATATAATTTATATTATTGAATATAATATATATTCACATTGAGATATATTTGAGCATGATTTTATAATATTTTACATCTTAAATATTGCATTATTGGTTGGTGAGAGATAATTTATAATTGGGTTTTACATTTAATATTTTTGGGACTTTATTATTGGGCTTTTATATTTGTTTTTATTTTGATGGCAGCCCATGGAGTAAAAAGGCTGAAATTGATGCTGCTATCACGTGGGCCCAACACTCATTATTTTTATTGGGCTTGATCTTTTTCAAGTTACACAATATTTGGGCTTTAGGGGTTGAAACAGAAAAGGTTGGAATAGAGAGGGGAAGAAAATATATTTTTTCTAAAAAGACTTGTAAACCTAGCTTTTTTTCTGCCTTTTTCTTTGGTGTGTGTGGCAGCTGGACTTTTTTCTTTTTCCTTGGCTTTTGGCAGCTGGAAGAAAAGGAGGAGAGGAGGTGGCTGTTCTGGGCTAAAGGCAGACGACGATACAAAGGGAAAGAATTGCTGATGGCCGCCGATTTGTTCTATTTTTTTGGGAGATTTTTGTTGTCCATCATATCTATGGGTAACTAAATTCTCAAGTAAGGCGAGGGATGAACTTGCACAGTAGATGGTATTTTATTTATTTTTATTTTATGTATTTGATTTCTATTTAGTAAAACTCTTTTGTTTTATCATTCTCAATTTATTGTTGAGATTTTCTTCTCCGAATAGTCATAGAATTTATTCTATTTATGGATTTAGTCAGACTTTTTCTATTGAATGGATTAGTTCTTTGATTATGTTTGGATCAATTATTTATCTATATTGATTTAATTCTTTGCTGCAATATTGCTTCTTGAGTATATTGTCGTCGTTGGATTTTCTCATTAGTGATAATAAATTACGTATTTTCAAAGTGGTGAATGATTTTTCAAAGGGTTACATATGGTTTGATCTTGGTTTATAAATCTATATCTTTCGGTTGGGAATTTTGGGAATTGAATTCTCAATTGAGTTATTAAATGAATTAAGAATAATTAAAATACCAGATTTGTGCAAGGGATTCCCGACGCTTTACTGTTTTTCAAATTTGAGTACTTTTTTAGTTAGTCACTTTGTTTCACTTTAATTTGCATTTAAAATTAATCTTTGTTCTCAAGTAATCATTTAATATTTTTCTTTAGTGTTTTTGTTCTTTCTACTATTCTTTTAGTTTGTCTCTCTGTGGAATCGACACCCCAAAACTGTGCTACAATTACCGCGTTATTCTTTGGGCGTAATCAAATTTTGGCGCCGTTGCCGGGGAGACGGTAGAAGAATTGTTAGATAGTTTTTCTTTTCAACAGTTTGCAAAAGCGGTAACTTCGTTTCTTCTTTTAGCTTGCTGCATTGTTATTATTATTATTATTTATCTTTTTTCTTTTTATAGTATTTTTATTCTTTTAATATTCTGTTGCCTTGCATGCATAGATATAGAGACACCTTGGGTAGATTTGCTTGTAGGTCTGAGGTAGAGTTAGAATCAGATTTTTTAAATCATTTATTTGACAATCAATCGAGTCCCGAAGAAATGGGTGAACACGAAGATCAACCCATTAGAACTCTTCATGATTACCTCCACCCTACACGCACAGCCACACCATCATGCATCATGTTTCCAGCTAATACTCGCCAACTGGATTTTAAAACAGGGATGATACAATTACTCCCTAATTTTCATGGCTTGGAAAATGAAAATCCATATGTGCACATTAGGGAGTTTGAGGAAGTAGTTGCGACTTTTCATAATCAAATTGCACTTGATGATGTTGTGAGACTTAAGTTCTTTCCTTTCTCTTTGAAGGATAGAGCTAAGAATTGGTTATACTCGCTAAGACCACGATCTATTGGGACATGGAGTGAGATGACTCAGGTCTTCTTTAATAAATATTTCCCCCAACATAAGACCAACGCTTTAAAAAAGCAAATCTTCACCTTTGCACAAAAGGACATTGAGACTTTGTATCAGTCTTGGGAGAGATTTAAGGAGTTGTTGAGTGTGTGTCCTCACCATGGGTATGAGAATTGGCGCTTAGTGAGCTATTTTTATGAGGGACTTACACCTAGAGAGCGCCAATTTGTGGAGATGATGTGTAATGGTGAATTCTTACAAAAATATCCTAATGAGGCCATAGAATACCTCAATGAGCTTGCTGAAAAAGCTCACACTTGGACTGGACCTAGTGCTACTGAAAGCACAAATAGGTCACGACCTGCAGGAAACCCAAATGGTGGTGGAATTTACCATCTCAGGGAAGAGGATAGCCTAAAGGCTAAGGTTGAGATGCTCATTAAGGAGCTAGATGTGTTAAAGACTAAGGACTTAAAGCCAACACACATGGCTAATCATGCAGAGTCTTTTGGACCATGTTTTGTGTGTGGCGGGGTAGATCACCTCGCCCAAGAATGTCTCATACTTGCTGAGATGAAAGCGATGTATGAGGAACAATGTAATGCCTTAGGTATGTACAAGAAGCCTTTTACACCTTACTCTGATACCTATAATCCGGGGTGGCGCAATCACCCCAATTTTAGTTGGAAGTCTGAAAATCAGCCGCCTGCACAACCCCCTAGATCATATCCTGCACCTTATCATGCACCTACATCTTCTAGGAGTCCTTTAGAAGACACTTTGCATACTTTTATTGAGACACAGGGTAAGACTAACCAAAAGTTTGAATCTTTGATTATGCAGGTTGTTGAAGAAAACAAAGAGATAGAAAGCCAAATGTCCAAATTGATGAGCTCCTTGAGTGTGAATGAGCGAGGTAAGTTCCCTTCTCAAGCTCAGTCTGCACCTTATGGTCAACACATGGCGCAAGAGAATTTGAAGGATGTGAATGCCACTGTGACACGAAGTGGTGACTCATTACACATCCCAACAACGGACAAATCAGATGATCAAGATAATAGTGATGCCGAGCTGCCCAAGGAACCTGAGGTGACAAAAATTCTTGCTAAGGTACCATTCCCTCAAGCTTTAAAATCAAGCAAGCGAACTCTGGATGCTAACAATGAAATCCTAGAGAATCTAAGGCAGGTAAAAATCAATCTTCCTCTTTTGCATGTGATTAACCAAGTTCCTACTTATGCAAAGGTTCTCAAGGATTTGTGTACAGTTACGAGAAAGCACCATGTGAAGAAGACAGCGTTCCTGACAGAGCAACTTAGTGCTCTAATTGAGCAGCGGATTCCTCCCAAGTACAAGGATCCTGGTTGTCCAACCATTGCATGCAGCATTAGAAATAATGAGTTTGGGCAAGCTTTGCTAGATTTAGGAGCTAGTGTGAATTTAATGCCATATTCTATTTATTTGCAGTTGGGGTTGGGAGAAATCAAACCAACCACTGTGGTATTGCAATTGGTTGACCGTTCAGTCAAAGTACCTCGGGGTGTGGTAGAGGATGTTCTAATTCAAATTGATAAATTTTATTATCCTGTTGATTTTCTAATCCTTGACACTAGTTCTGTTGTTGATACTACTTCTAAAATTTCTTTGATTTTGGGTAGACCTTTTCTTGCCACTGATAATGCTCTTATTAATTGCAGGAACGGGCTTATGAAGCTGTCTTTTGGAAACATGACTCTCAAGGTGAATATTTTCCATATTGCAAAACAGCCAGAAGATGATGACGAGAGCCACCAGACATACATGATTGACTCACTCATGGATAAGGGAGTTTCTATAGCTCATGATTTTGATCCCCTTGAGTATTTTCTTGTTCATTATGAGTTTGATTCTATCAGTGATCCATCTGATGTAGTTGATATTTGTGCTATTTTTGATAGGACTCAGGACTATGGTACTCGGGCATGGCAACCGAAGTTTGAGGAGTTACCTGATAAAAGTGAAAAACAAATTCCTTCAAGTGTGGAAGCACCCAAAGTTGAATTGAAGCCTCTGCCTAAGGGCTTAAAGCATGCTTTCCTTGGTCCAGATGATACTTTTCCTGTTATTATCTCATCTGAATTGTCTGAGTCTCAAGGTGAGAAATTAATTCGGACCCTAAGTGAACATAAGTCAGCCTTAGGTTGGAACATTGCTGATATAAAAGGTGTTAGTCCCCTGGTCTGTTCTCATAAAATTAATTTGGAGGAAGGAACTAGCCCTCGTAGAGACCCCCAGCGTAGGCTTAATCCCACTATGAAAGAAGTGGTGAAAAATGAAGTGTTGAAACTATTAGATGCAGGAATCATATATCCTATTGCTGATAGTAAATGGGTAAGTCCTACACAGGTTGTTCCTAAAAAGTCAGGTGTTACTGTGGTGAAGAATGACCTGGGAGAGTTAGTCCCTACAAAACTTGTGACTGGGTGGCGGATGTGCATTGAATACAGAAAATTGAATGCTGCCACCCGGAAAGACCATTTTCCTCTCCCTTTTATTGATCAAATTCTTGAGCATGTGGCTGGTCATCCTTTATATTGTTTCTTGGATGGTTATTCTGGTTATTATCAAATTGAAATTTCATTAGAAGACCAGGAAAATACCACTTTCACTTGTCCTTTTGGTACTTATGCTTTTCGTAGAATGCCATTTGGATTATGTAATGCACCTGCTACTTTTCAATGTTGCATGATGAGTATTTTTAGTGACATGGTTGAAAATTGCATGAAAGTTTTTATGGATGACTTAACTGTTTTTGGATCTTATTTTGATGCATGCTTATTGAATTTAGAGAGAGTGTTGACTCGTTGTGAGGAAAAAAATTGGTTTTGAATTGGGAGAAATGCCACTTTATGGTACCTTCAGGTATTGTCTTAGGGCATATTATTTCTTCTAGGGGGATAGAGGTTGATCAATCTAAGATTGAATTAATCTCTAAGTTGCCTACACCTAGGACAGTAAAGGATGTGAGATCCTTTCTTGGTCATGCGGGCTTTTATAGGAGGTTCATACAAAATTTTTCCACCATATCTAGACCATTATGTGACCTCCTAGCTAAAGATGCCCCATTTGAGTGGACACAAGCTTGTCAAGAGGCCTTTAAAACGCTAATTGGCAAGCTTACCTCAGCACCCATAATGCAACCACCTGACTGGACTTTACCTTTTGAGATCATGTGTGATGCTAGTGATTTTGCTGGAGGTGCTGTTCTTGGACAGCGAAGGGAGGGGAAGCCTTTTGTCATTTATTATTCTAGTAGAACTCTAAATAGTGCTTAGATGAATTACTCCACCACGGAAAAAGAGTTGCTAGCTGTAGTGTTTGCTTTGGATAAGTTTCGTGCTTATTTGATTGGTTCTCCTATTATTATTTTCACAGATCATGCAGCCCTTAAGTACCTTCTTACAAAGAAGGATGCTAAGGCACGATTAATACGGTGGATTTTACTTTTGCAGGAATTTGATATTACCATCAAAGACAAGAAAGGAGTGGAGAACGTAGTGGCTGACCATCTCTCGAGGCTCACATTTGAGGATACCTCTGACCACCTGCCAATCAAGGATGATTTTCCCGATGAGCATTTACTTTCTATTACTTCTCTACCATGGTTTGCTCATATTGTGAATTATTTAGTTGCAGGTGAAATACCGGTGGATTGGAGCGCTCAGGACAAGAGGAAGTTCATGACTGAAGTACGTAAATTCCACTGGGATGACCATTTTCTTTTCAAATACTGTCCTGACCAAATTTTAAGGCGTTGCATCCCTGATGAGGAGATTGCCAGTGTCTTGGAATTTTGTCACTCCCAAGCTTGTGGGGGCCACTTTTCAATGAAGAAAACCGCTGCAAAAATTCTGCAGTGTGGATTTTATTGGTCCACTTTGTTTAAGGATGCAAATATCTATTGTCGCTCATGTGAAAAGTGTCAAAAGTTAGGAGTTATGTCCCGTCGTAATATGATGCCCTTAAACCCAATTTTAGTGATTGAAATTTTTGATTGTTGGGGCATTGATTTTATGGGACCATTTCCTCCTTCTTTTGGATATCAATATATTATTGTGGCAGTAGATTATGTGTCAAAATGGGTAGAGGCAACAGCTTGCAGGAGCAATGATAATAAAACAGTAATTAAATTTCTCAAAGAGAATGTGTTATCTCGATTTGGTATACCACGTGCTATCATTAGTGACCGGGGTACGCATTTTTGCAACCGTTCTTTTGAAGCTTTAATGAAAAAATATGGGGTGGTACATAAGATTTCTACTGCCTACCACCCTCAGACAAGTGGACAGGTAGAACTTGCAAACAAGGAAATTAAGCAAATTTTAGAAAAAACGGTCAACCCGGATCGCAAGGATTGGTCTTTGAGACTAGTTGATGCGTTTTGGGCCTACCGTACAACTTTCAAAACTCCTTTAGGCATGTCACCTTATAGGCTTGTTTTTGGGAAGCCTTGTCATTTACCTGTGGAGCTCGAGCATCGAGCCTATTGGGCCATCAAGCAATTCAATTTTGACATGGGAGAAGCAGGTAAGCTTAGAAAATTTCAGTTGACCGAGTTAGAGGAGTTGAGAAATGATGCTTATGAGAACTCTAAAATCTATAAGGCTAAAATGAAAGCGTTTCATGATAAAAATATTTTGAGAAAAACGTTTAGGCCTAATGATCGAGTGTTCTTATATGATTCAAGACTCCATAAGCACCCCGGAAAATTTAGGTCTAGGTGGACCGGCCATTTTGTAGTAAGAATGTTTTTGCACATGGGGCGGTGGAAATAGAGAGTCCTAAGGATGGTCGGATCTTTAAAGTAAATGGTCAACGCCTTAAAGTATTAATTGATAGACAAGTTTCAAACGTGGAAGACATTTCACTTGAGGATCCGGTCTATCAACCTTGACCACACCACGCAGGTATGTTTTTCTTTATTTGTTTTGTTTGTTTTGATTTATTTTATTTTATTTTATTTTCCTTTTAGTTTGCTGTTGTTTTCTTTGTTTTTGTTTGTAGGTTAGTTTCATTTTGTCATTTCAGGTTACCATCTTTGGTGCTTAGCGAACTACACACGTCACTCATCAGGTGTATTCTACCCTTTTTAGTTACTCCCCATTCAAATTTGATTCTTAAACATCGAGGACAATGTTTCATTTAAGTTGGGGGGGTGGTGGTGCAAATTCAATATTTAAAATGCTTGATTGGAACTCTGTGACATGATTTCATGTGTCAAATATTTTTAATTTTATATCACACGTGCATCCTTTTCACATGTGTACTTATTCTCATTCATAGCCATCTTCATGAATTCTCCAAACCCATCATAATAATTTTTTGCTGAAGCATTCACAGAACCCCTAATGCACTCATCCAAGCTTTGTGGTAAGATGGTGGTTTGACACATGTAGCTAGAGAACTCTTTTGCTTAAGTATTCATGTGAGTTTTGGAGAGGATTGAGAGCCTACAAATGCAGCAAATTGTGATAAGCGTTCATTGATCTGTTGAATTGGGTACTTCTTTTGAGAATATCATTATATGGTTTGTGGTAAGATGGTGGATATACTTGGGATATGACGAAGGTCAACTTAGGATCAACGTTTGAGCCTTTCAAGCTAACCCTTTCCACCTTAGACCCCTAGTAGCTAATTTTGAGCCAATAAACACATGTAGCTTTTTCTTTTCATATGCCTTCATTATCCATACCTCTCCACATTGGAGTATAACCTATACACTGATTTTCCCTACCCTTGTTACTTCCAAGTGTGTACTAGATGTGGAATTCTTTTTGAAAAAAAAAAAAAAAAAAAGGAAGAGAAAGAAAAGGGAAGAACACGAGTTACAAGGTGTTCGAGTGAGTGAGCTTCAAAGGAAAAAATGCCAAGGCTGGTTAGAAATAGAAAAATACAAGGGTGACATAATTGTTTACCAAATTGTTTCAAAAAAAAAAAAAAGAAGAAAAGAAAAAAAAAAGAGAAAAAAAAGAAAAGAAAAGAAAAGAAACAGAGGCATTATTTGATGATTTGAAAGGTTGAAGAGTACATCAAGTGAGAAATGTGGTTTATTGAGAGATTCAACAATATTCCCTTTGTATGTACTTGAAAGTTTTTGAATCCTTTTCATTTTTTTTATAGCCACATTACAACCTTTGGTGTTGACCGTTCTGATCCTAAGTAAGCTTTTGGGAAAGCGTGGTGGAAGTCTCATTTGTTAGTATTCCTATCATAAGATCAATGTTTGCTTGTTGCTTGTACAACATTGCTTAATTCCCCATAAGAGTGTGTGCACACCCATTGTCAACTCCATAGAGAGAATCTTCCCACGAAACACTTTTATACCCATGAGTTATGGAGTTGAACCTTTCGCTTGAGATGTTCTTGATGTTGCATATGTCAGGGCTTCTGATTAGATGGATATAGTTTGGAACACACACACACTCTATGGATTGCTTCAGGTGGATTGCTTGTGATAGGGTTATTGAATTCCTAAGATTGTTTTGATATGTGAATCTGGAAAGTGTGACTTGGTGGCCTTTGTGTGTGATTTTCTATGTTTTCTTTCATTGTTTTGGCATGAAAATTGCTAGGGACTAGCAATGAGTAAGTTGGGGGGTGTGATGAGTGCGCGAAAGTGCCTTCTAAATACCCTATTATTGGATTAAAATGCTAAAATGTGAATAGAAATAATTAGATATAATTTATATTATTGAATATAATATATATTCACATTGAGATATATTTGAGCATGATTTTATAATATTTTACATCTTAAATATTGCATTATTGGTTGGTGAGAGATAATTTATAATTGGGCTTTACATTTAATATTTTTGGGACTTTATTATTGGGCTTTTATATTTGTTTTTATTTTGATGGCAACCCATGGAGTAAAAAGGCTGAAATTGATGCTGCTATCACGTGGGCCCAACACTCATTATTTTTATTGGGCTTGATCTTTTTCAAGTTACACAAGATTTGGGCTTTAGGGGCTGAAATAGAAAAGGTTGGAATAGAGAGGGGAAGAAAATATATTTTTTCTAAAAAGACTTGTAAACCTAGCTTTTTTTTTGCCTTTTTCTTTGGTGTGTGTGGCGGCTGGACTTTTTTCTTTTTCCTTGGCTTTTGGCAGCTGGAAGAAAAGGAGGAGAGGAGGCGGCTGTTCTGGGCTAAAGGTAGACGACGATACAAAGGGAAAGAATTGCTGATGGCCGCCGATTTGTTCTATTTTTTTGGGAGATTTTTGTTGTCCATCATATCTATGGGTAACTAAATTCTCAAGTAAGGCGAGTGATGAACTTGTACAGTAGATGGTATTTTATTTATTTTTAATTTATGTATTTGATTTCTAATTAGTAAAACTCATTTGTTTTATCATTCTCAATTTATTGTTGAGGTTTTCTTCTCCGAATAGTCATAGAATTTATTCTATTTATGGATTTAGTCAGGCTTTTTCTATTGAATGGATTAGTTCTTTGATTATGTTTGGATCAATTATTTATCTATATTGATTTAATTCTTTGCTGCAATATTGCTTCTTGAGTATATTGTCGTCGTTGGATTTTCTCAATAGTGATAATAAATTACGTATTTTCAAAGTGGTGAATGATTTTTCAAAGGGTTACATGTGGTTTGATCTTGGTTTATAAATCTATATCTTCCGGTTGGGAATTTTGTGAATTGAATTCTCAATTGAGTTATTCAATGAATTAAGAATAATTAAAATACCAGATTTGTGCAAGGGATTCCCGACGCTTTACTTTTTGTCAAATTTGAGTACTTTTTTAGTTAGTCACTTTGTTTCACTTTAATTTGCATTTAAAATTAATCTTTGTTCTCAAGTAATCATTTAATATTTTTCTTTAGTGTCTTTGTTCTTTCTACTATTCTTTTAGTTTGTCTCTCTGTGGAATCGACACCCCAAAGCTGTGCTACAATTACCGCGTTATTCTTTGGGCATAATCAGATGTCAAAAGGGGGGTTTTAGAAACCTTGAAGGAATAGGCTAACAATGGAATAAAAATGGCTTGAAAAACTTTGGGAAAACGTGGGAAATGAATAAGAAATCAATTTATCCAACCTAATGACCTTTCATTTACTTTTCTTCTTCTTTTTCACTCACTCCCCGGGTTTGTGGAAATTCGGGGCATGACAACTTGGTATCAGAGCTTAGGGATTAGATCTTACATGAGAGTTGTATGGAAATGGGTACACCAATCTTGGAGATAGTTAGGAGACACATGTGGTGACAAATGAATTATTTTTACGTCGTGAGTTTTTGATGTCATAGAGAGTATTAGTGTATTTTGGCTGAGAATGTATGAAAGTAAAAAGGCTTCGAGGTATGATGATTTATGACGTTATAAACTTTTTAGGTTATGTCAATTTTCATTATTTTTTTTTAGCCCATAGTTGCTTTAATTTGTGAAGTCAAAAATGTGTGGTAATTCAATTTTGTTGCTTGGAGATAAGGTGAACTGTGGCGTCCTTTATATAATTTTGGTTAGATGAAGTTATTGGAATTGATAGAGATGTTAAGAATTGCAGAAAGATTGAAAATTTTGATTTTATGGTGAAAACTTTGAGTTTGATGTGTCTTCCATTAGGGTGACTAAGAGACTATAAAATAGTACAATGTTCAAATACAATCAATTGGAGGGGCATAGTAAAATGAATAAGTATTTGTGTCGATTTTGGAATAAGAGTACAAATTGTGATGTTGCTTCTGAGTGGATTGGAGGTTGTTATATGACCATTTATTTGAGGTTATTAATAGTGGTCTGGAATTAGTATGAATAGTTGGCTAGTGTTGCTTTGAGTAAAAAAAAAAAAATTTAAATGTTAAGTGATGACTTAATTCTTATACAATTGGGTTTTAAGAATTATTCAGAAAGAATATGATTGGAAGATCGTGGTGCAATAATTGATGAATTATATTAGATGACTTCGCTTGAAGATTGATTGAGAATGACATGGTAAGCCTTTGAAAGGAAAGAAATATGGAGTAAGGAAATTACTCATTATATGAAAAGTTAGGCAGGGCCGGACTACTCAGGGTCGTGTTTATGCAATGGCCACACCAGAGACATCTACTTCTGGACCTTTAGTGGTTCGAGGTACATTCCTTGTGTTTAGTTCATGGGCTAGCGTACTGATAGACTCAGGTGCATCTCATTCATTCATATCTACCATGTTTGCCATGACATTGGGGTTGGACATAGATCGGTTAGATCCACCATTGCATGTTGACACCCCAGTTGGGGGTAATGTGATATTGACGGGGATCTGTAGAGATTGCCCGATAGAGATAGCTGATCGCATCCTTTTTTTTTTTATTTCATTCTGCTTGACATGTCTAGTTTTGATATTATTTTGGGGATGGATTGGTTGTTTACTTTCTGGGCGAGTATAGATTGCTATAGGGGGAGAGTGACAGTGTGTACTCCTGAGGGAGATAGCTTTTATTTTGCGGGAGATCGTGGGGATTTCTTAGTTCCACCCTTGTATGACTCGAGAAGTTGGGGAGGTCATAGTTACATGTTGGCTAGTTTGGTAGTAGATGGGGGTGGGACTACAGAGAGTGTGTTACCACCCGTAGTGGATGAGTTTCCAGATGTCTTCTCGGATGGCTTGACTAGTCTACCGCCGAGACGAGAGATAGAGTTCACGATAGAGCTTATCCCAGGCACTATGCCTATTTCCATTCCACCTTATCGTATGGCTCCAGCTGAGTTGAGAAAGCTGAAGGAGCAGTTGACTGATTTGTTGGGTAAGGGTTTTATTCGTCCTAGTACTTCTCCGTGGGGTGCTTCAGCACTATTTGCGAAGAAGAAGGATGAGACATTACGGTGGACTATAAGAGGCTGAACCGGGTCACTATCAAGAACAAGTACCCGTTGCTGAGGATAGATGACCTGTTTGATCAGCTTAGGGGTTCGAAATATTTCTCGAAGATTGATCTTAGATCGGGGTATCATCAGTTGAGAGTACGGGAGGAGGATGTGGCGAAGACAGCTTTTCGCACTCGTTATGGCCATTATGAATTCGTGGTTATGCCATTCGGTGTGACGAATGTCCCGGCGGCATTCATGGACTTGATGCATCGCATTTTTAGTCCTTATTTAGATCAGTTTATTGTGGTGTTTGTTGATGATATTTTGATTTATTCACCTTCTGAGGATGAGCATGTCTTTCACCTACGGACTGTGTTACAGATTTTGAGGGAACACTGTTTATTTGCTAAGCTCTCGAAGTGTGAGTTTTGGCTTCAGGAGGTGCAGTTTCTAGGCCATGTTGTGTCAGGTAGTGGAGTATCTGTGGATCCTTCTAAGATTGACGATGTTATGAGTTGGGAGAGGCCGAAGAGTGTATTTGAGATTCGGAGTTTCTTGGGATTGGCAGGGTACTACCGTCGGTTTGTAGAGGGGTTTTCTCGTCTTGCCGCGCCAATGACTCGTCTGACGTGCAAGGGCATTAGATTTGAGTGGACAGATGACTGTGAGCATTCATTTCAGGAGCTGAAGAAGAGGCTGACTTCAGCACCTGTCCTGATTATACCTAAGGGAGGTATTGGCTATACCGTTTATTGTGATGCTTCACGAGAGAGATTAGGCTGTGTGTTGATGCAGGAGGGTAGAGTGATAGCCTATGGTTCTCGTCAGTTGAAGAATCATGAGCAGAACTACCCTACACATGATTTGGAGTTAGCTGCCGTCATTTTTGCACTTAAGAGTTGGCGACACTACTTATATGGGGAGAGATTCGAGGTGTTCTCAGATCACAAGAGCCTCAGATACATCTTTACGCAGAAGGACTTGAACATTCGACAAAGGAGATGGATGGAGTATATGAAGGACTATGACTTTGACCTTCAATACCATCCTGGGAAGGCCAATGTCGTAGTAGATGCACTTAGTAGGAGACCGAGGAGCACTGTAGCTAGCATTGATATTAGGGAGTGGGAGATGATGGGGGACATTGGCGAGTTTGACTTAGACCTTGCCGAGTCTGAGGGACACGCCACACTATTCAGTGTTTGTGCACAACCTACATTGTTGAGCAGGGTTATTGAGGCACAGTTACAGGACACAGAGGCACTACAGATTCGAGCACGAGTTGCAAGTGTCGAGGGCTTTGAGGGATGAACAGTTCATTCTGACCTTAGCCTGAGGTATATGGGTAGAGTCTTTGTTCCAGAGTCTCTTAGGGCTGATGTCCTTAGAGATTTCCATCATTCACGCCTTGCAGTACATCCAGGGGGCACTAAGATGTACCATGATTTACGTCACCAGTATTGGTGGACAGGGATGAAGGGGGATGTGGTGCAGTCTGTATCGAGATGTCTCACATGTCAGCAGGTTAAGGCTGAGCACCAGAGACCTGGGGGTTTGTTACAACCATTGGCAGTGGCCGAGTGGAAGTGGGAGTTTGTTACCATGGATTTTGTGATGGGTCTTCCGAAGTCACCTAGAGGTCACGATGCAGTTTGGGTTGTTGTTGATAGGTTGACGAAGTCCGCACATTTCCTACCAATTAGAGCGACTAATACAGTGGATGTTCTTAGTAGGTTGTATATCCGAGAGATAGTACGACTACATGGGATTCCTGTTTCCATTGTTTCAGATAGAGACCCACGTTTCATTGCACGGTTTTGGCAGAGTCTTCAGACAGCCTTAGGGACTCAGCTACTGTTTAGTACTGCTTTCCACCCTCAGACTGACGGCCAGTCAGAGCGTACTATTCAGATACTTGAGGACATGCTTAGAGCATGTGTTATGGACTTCAGGGGTAGCTGGGAAGATCACCTTGCTTTAGTAGAGTTTGCCTACAACAACAGCTACCAGTCTAGTATTGAGATGGCACCTTTTGAGGCGTTGTATAGTAGGCCGTGTTGTTCACCAGTATGTTGGACTAAGGTAGGGGAGACAACTGCTTTAGGGCCTGACATAGTCCGTGAGACCACAGACAAGATACAGGTGATTAGACAGCGTCTGTTGATGGCACAGAGCCGCCAAAAGAGTTATGCAGACAGGAGGCGACGATCTTTATCATTTGATGTTAGGGGACATGTGTTCCTCAAGGTAGCCCCACGACGGGGATTGAGGAGATTCGGGCGTAGCGGGAAACTGTCGCCACGGTTTATAGGACCATTTGAGATCCTTGGGAAGGTTGGTGAGGTGGCTTATAAGCTAGCATTACCGCCACAGCTATCTGGGGTTCATGATGTCTTCCATGTGTCGATGTTGAGGAAGTACGAGCCTAACCCTTCACATGTGTTAGATTGGGCAAATCTTCAAATGGAGGGCGATGTTTCTTATGATGAGAAGCCAGTGGAGGTATTGGACTCGAGGGACCAGGTTTTGCGGGACAAAACCATCCCTTTGGTCAAGGTTCTTTGGAACCATCATGGGGTCGAGGAGGCTACTTGGGAGCGTGAGGCTTAAGTCCGCGCTAGGTACCCAGAGTTGTTCATTCATAGAGGTACATTTCTAAATTTCGGGACGAAATTTTTTTTTAAGGGGGGAAGGATGTAGAGATCTGAAAACTGAAGATAAAATTTTCAGTTTTGCCGGTAGGGCACTATTCATGCATCATTTGCCGTAGGGCACTACATATGTATCATTTATTCATAGGTCATATTTAGGAGCATAATTTGAGTATGCCATAGAAGAGAAACATGCTTAGAATGTTAAAATACACCTACTGTGTGAATTTGAGCCTAAACGGAAATAGTTTCAAAATTTGGACAAAAATGGTATCTTGGGTGGCCTAGGTGGGACCGGCCAAACTCGGCCACTATCAAAAATATATCTTTTTGAAAATTTTCATTTAAAATAATTTTAAGAACTTTGGTTAAAATTAAATGTCTAATTGAGGCGTTTCGGGACGTGTTGTAGTGTAACGGGGTCCCGGATTCATCAAGGGCAAAAGGGTCATTTTGCGCCTTTGCCCTGCACTATAAATACAGACCTTTAGTGTAAAAAATATCACATTTTGGTCTGAAGAAGGGCAGTACACGTTTTTGGAAGGAAAAGGAAGAAAACCCTAGGTTCTTCAAGCTTCAAGCCACCAAAACTCATTATTAGGCCAAGATTCTTGCAAGACTTCCTTCTAAGAAGTTGTTCCTCTCAACAATAGCTATATTCTCACCGATCGGTTCGGCTATAAAGGGAACACAACTCCCTTGGTTTGACAAAAACCATTTTAGGTATGATATTTTGCTAAGTTGGTAATAGATTTAAGTTTTCTTGCCTTTCTATGTATTGATTGAATGATTTAGGTGTTTACTTGATGTTAGAAAATTATTTAGTTGGTAGTTGCTTTGAAAACTTAGAGTTAGTGGTTTAAGTACTTTTGTGTTCTTTCAGTTTTCTTGACAATTTGTTGCTATGATAAAGGTGTATATTGCTTATGTGTTGGATTGTTATATTATAGCTTATATTCAGGTGGAGAAACTCTTGTGGATTGAGAGTTATGATTTATTCCATGAGTTGGTAGTTTGTGTATTTGTATTTTCTTTGAGAAATTGTGAAAGTAATGAACTTGAAACTTGATCATATATTTAAATTATTGAATTGTGTCTCACATTCGTGTAGATAAAGTGTTGTGAATTGGAAGTTATGCTCTACTTATGAATGAATCATATTTTAAGTTATATGCCATGTGTTGATGAAATGTTCCATATAATTTACATTGAGAAAAATCATGGCATCTTGACATACATGAATCCTTGGAACATAGTGTGGGTTGAGCACTTGGTGTTATGCATTATGATGGTGTAGATCCTGTGGTTAAAAAACCCAAAATCTGGCCAATGACAGTACTCGCGGGCTGACGGGGGCGGACCGTGAAGCGAGACATGGGTGGCATAGAGTTGCATGGGTGTGTCATGCATATTGACATTGCATAGCATTGAGGGATTACGGGGTTGTAGCATTTAAAATGTACACTTGCACATGCCACGCCTTAAATTTGTTCATAGCATTAGTATTTTGTCATACCAGCAGTTGAGCTGACCCATTCGTGGGATATCATATTACAGATGAGGCTCCTGGTACTTGAGACTTGAGTAAGTCTTAAAGGAATGAGAGAAAAGGGGCTTGAATGGATATTTGGCCCTTGGGGCATATTTTGTATGTATGGACATAAGCCTAAATGACTTGTATTTCAATTTGGAAAAGTAATGGATTATAGACCTTGGGCCATTTTAAAGTGTAAGGGTGTAAACCCAATTGATATGTAGGATATTTTTATTTAATGAGCATCATATGTGTATATTGGGGCAAGTAGATGTGTATGTTGAGAACAAGGGATGTATGTTTAATTTACATGGGTTGTGGCCACTGAGTGAGGGTGGGTTGTGATATATTTATGCATATGAAAATTGTGAATATTAGGTTGGAAAAAGGCTTGAAAAACAAAGGAGGTTATGTCGAAATTTTATGAAAAATTAAAAGACTTATTAAGTGTGTAAAACACCTTTTAAATAGGTGGGAATGATGTCAAAATGGGGGTTTTAGAAACCTTGAAGGAATAGGCTAACAATGGAATAAAAATGGCTTGAAAAACTTTGGGAAAACGTGGCAAATGAATGAGAAATCAATTTATCCAACCTAATGACCTTTCATTTACTTTTCTTCTTCTTTTTCACTCACTCCCCGGGTTTGTGGAAATTCGGAGCGTGACAATTTATGTAGTTGACCTTGATGACTTGGATGACCAAAATATGAAATGCTTGTCCATAGTTAAAAATGAGTCTTGGTTATGGTATAGAAGTTTAGTATATTTTATTATGGACACACTATCTAAACTAGTTAGAAAAGACTTGATTGTTGACCTACCTAAGATAAAGCTCGAAAAAGATAAAATATATCAACCATGTCAACTAGGAAAATAATGTAAGAGTTCCTTTAAGGTTAAAAACATAATATCCATCTCTAAACCCTTAGAGTTCATTCATATTGATTTAACTGGGCCTTCAAATGTAATTAGCCTTGGAGGAAAAAGTTATGCTTATGTGATTATATATGACTATTCTAGATACTCTTGAGTATATTGGTTAAGACACAAGGATGATGCACTAAAAGTCTTCAAACATTATTGCAAGAGAGTGCAAAATGAAAAAGACTACATAGTTACTTATGTTAGGAGTGACCATGGTCGAGGTCGAGACAAGGGTTATGAACATGAATTTTCAGCACCTAGGACACCCCCACAAAATGATGTAGTTGAAAGGAAAAATAGAACTATAATTGAAACGAGTAGAACCATATGCTAGATTGATGAGTAGGTTTTACACCTACGAATTGAGTACTTTCGGTTTGATAAAATTGCAAGTTTTCAAATATTTTATGTTCCTTTTTATTTGTTTTGTGTGTTTTGATGTTATTTTGTAGGGATGATCATTTGGAATGAAACATGATCATTTGGAAGAAAACAAGGTCAATTTGGTGCCTAAGTGTTGAATTTTTGAAGACTAAGCAACAAGGGCAACTTTAGGCTTGAAAGGGGACCAGCGCCCCTGCACCAAAACTAGCGTCCCTGCACTGATTTTCAGCGCTGATGCGCTTGTGTTGGCTCGGGACGCAAATTTTGACTTGTTTTTGACCCGAAATTGCACTCTAATGCGACATATATGCTAGAGTTTGAGTTGGAAAGGGATAGACTGATTTTTGGGGGCTGAAAACATGAGAAAAAAGGACCAAGGATTGATAGAAAATTGAAGGCAAGAATCGAAGGAAGCAACACAAAGAAAATCGGGATTGAAGGCTAGAGAGAGATTGAAGATTGAAACTAAGTTTTAATTCATTTTCTCTTACTTTTATTTCTTGATTTTTTGAGATATTGTTTAATTTGAGGATGATGTTTTTTAATTACATTATGAACTAAATTTTTATTAAGATTGCAACGGAACCTGATGTTTAGTTAAATTGATCTACTCTCGTTTTTAGTTCTTATTGATCATATATAAGTTGTTTATCATTTTTTGTGCTTAATATATAATTGTGTGGGCAACAATTAATTTGATAACCTAGATAAAATTGGGAGATGAATTCTAGGTTTAGATCGGAATATGATGACATGCGTCTGGTTGATTCTTCTTAGGATTGAATAGCTGGGTTTGTGTACAGGATAGGAATATTCATATATGTCGTGTGTAACTTTTATGAGGGTTTGAACTTAATGAATCTATTCCAACTTATTTTGCATAGGAATATAGTAATTTAATTGGGAAAGATATGTTTATCTTACTATCGGAAGAGGTTTGATAAATAATTTTGAAGTCTTAGTTAACAACTTAATTTGATCAATTAACTGGAAAAAGAGTGGAAATATTTATACGAAGCATTAGGGGAAGTTGTAATCTTAAATTCTTTTATCCGGTAAAATCACTCATTGTTCAGTAATTTTAGATTTAGTCTTAAATTAGTAATTACATAGTTCAATTCCAATTGTTTAAATAAAATCGAATTGATATAAAGTTAGTACTTGGAAGTTATTAGCAATAATTCTTCGTGGGAACGATACTCTACTTGTCACTTTATTACTTGTTGATCGTGTATACTTGCATGTAAATTGTCAATATCAAATTCGGACAACAAGTTTTTGGTGCCGTTGCCGGGGAACTATTCTAGTAACTATTTCAATATTAATTTCAATCAATTTGATCTTAGTTTAAACTTATTTTATTTTCTATTTTATTTTCTTTTGCTGGTGCTCTTGAATTTTTGTATGCAAACACGATCTACAGGTCAGGAACCATTACCGTAGGAAGACGAAATCGAAAGAAGGCTCCGAAACTTGCAAAAACAGTGTCAAGAAGTAAATAATCAAGGAACTATGGCTAAATCGCTAAGGGATTATGCTGTGTCGCTTGTTACGGAAATACAATCGAGCATTCAAAGGCCTGCAATTCAAGCAAATAGTGTTGAGATCAAGCCGGGTACCATCCAAATGATTCAGAATTCAGTACAGTTTGGGGGTTTGCCTAATGATGACCCAAACGATCATTTGGTGAGTTTTCTGAAGATTTGCGACACATTCAAGTATAACGGTGTTTCCGAAGATGCAATTAAACTCCGACTTTTCCCTTTCACACTTCGTGATAAGGCAAAGAGTTGGTTGCATTCATTGCCGCCGGGTTCTATTACTACGTGGATAGATTTAGCTCAAAAATTTTTAGCTAAATTCTTTCCACCAGCTAAAACTGCAAGGATGAGGAACGACATCACATCATTCGCACAATATGATTCCGAGACTCTATATGAAGCGTGGGAGCGATTCAAAGACTTACTCCGAAAATGCCCTCACCATGGTATTCCTGAGTGGTTGCAAGTTCAAACGTTCTACAACGGGTTGTTTAGTTGTAAACCCCCACATGTTTGTATTAACATATACGAATGTATTTGTTTAGTGAGTATTATATATGTAATGACGGAAGAATAAATCATGTATATTGGAACCGTAAGAATAAATACTAGGAAGACGTTTAAACTTGAGAAGGGTTATTAGATAAGTCTCTAAATATTTTTAGGTCAAAATAAGGTCTCTATTGAGTCCGGAAGGTCGAAAAACCTTGGGAGAGGTAATATGAGGTGTATTAGAAGTTAGGAAGTATTTTGGAGTTAAAACACATTTTAGAGAAAATTTGGGAATTTAGAATTTTGGACACTGCTTAGTATTTTGGCCATAACTTTTTATCCTTATGTCCAATTAATCTGAAATTTTTACAGTCGATAGTATACATCTAGGTCTACAAAAGTGTCTCTCATGAAACTTTTCCAATTAGACCTATAAATGGGTCAAAACTACCCTGGAAGTTGCACCAAAAATCTTTCAACAGTACCAGTACGCCCGATTTTTTCTGAACAGAAAATGTCGGGTTTTGCTCCATTTTCTTGCCCTATAAACACCTAATGTCGCCCCCTTAGCATTCATTTCACCCCTCTTAACCCTAGGAAAGATTATAGAGGAAGAGAGAAGGATAAAACACAAGATCAAGAGGAGATCTATACTTCAAAGAAGATCAAATCTTCATCTTCTTCACACTAAACCTAGGTTTTCAAGAACATTGAGGTAGGGTTTTCTTCCATTCTTGTCCATTGATGTTAGGTTTATTATACATGTAGAATTTGGCTCTTAATAGTATGTATTTGTTATGGGTTCCTTATTCCTTGGTATGTTTACAAACATTCACATGATTTGAACAAAATGATGGTTGGAAATCCATCAAACTCTAGTTTTTTGGGGAAATATGGATTTTTCTCTATATCTTCACATCATTTTGATTTCGAAAATTCTAGAACTTTGTGTTGGGTAGTAAAATGATTGTATTGATGATCTCATGCTTATTTCATTTAAACTTGTCTCTTGTAACATGATTTGCGAAATGGGTATGTTTTCTTAAATTGTTCTATTATGTATCTTGCTTGTGAAAATTGGGGAAAATCATAGAATTTGCTTGTATATGAGGTTGAGTATATTGTTGGTATGTCACTCTTGTGTATGGTGTTGTGAGGGACTTGGATTACCTTCGAAAACTGCCGTAGAGCGTTAGAGGTTAGTTTATCCCAATGGGGGGTGAGATGGTTGCCTAATGCTCGTAGTGGATCATTGTAGTGACAGTGACCACTATTGTTCACGGATACCGGGGAAAAGGGTTAGTATACTAGACACCTTGGGAGGATCTCGTCAATGCCGTATGAGACGGTACACGCCCTTCCTAAATTGGTCTGTGATTGTTAGTGGAAATGGGTGAACGAGGTAGAATCGTCGGGTAGATTCATGAGAAGTGACAACCTACTTGAGTGGTACCAAATAGAAATTATTGTTCATTGTACCAAATATTATTTCTCCAAGAGTTTCGGGTAGTATGGGGTGCTGCGATAACTTGTGGAAATGGTGTATGGTGGAGTGGATTATGTTGGAAATTGTTTGTCAATTAAACGTGGTTTTATTCTCTTTCAATTCCTTATTATTGTACAAACTTGAGATCTCCTTTAAAATGTCCTTATTTTATTTTAGAAATTTATTTATATGTATGTGCGAAATGTGACCTACCTGTTTTACTTGATTTCAAAACCTTGAATGGGTTTGGAAGGATCCTCCTACAGAGCCTTGTGCTCACCCCCCCTACTTCCCCACCTTTCAGATTTTGCCTTTGACAAGGAGCTGGGAGTCGAGGGGCCGACACATTGGGAGACTCCGACAGAAGAGAGCGTGGATCCCGAGGTGGACGCATAGAGCGACCCCCCTCCCCCCCTTTCTTTTGTTATAGACTTGGATAATCTTTTGGGAGAATTGTATAACCTAGTTTTATTTTGTAAATTCCGCTGTGTATTATAGTACTTTTGTGGGGATGTAAAGGCCCTAGCTTGGCCTATTCTTTTGGGATAACATGTAAATTTGATGTATTGATTTTATGGTAGTTAAATGGACCTGGTGTGGTCATTATAGTAGAATTGCACAGGTTGTGTTTTGGGTAGAGCTCCCTGAACAAAGGAGACTCTGCCCGAATTTTGTTAAATTAAGGACCCCCGGTTATTTATGGATTTATTAGTTGCTCTCATGATATGAATGGTTATTGAATGTAATGCCGTCCAGGGTGGTATTTGGGGCGTTACAGAAATGGTATCAGAGCCTAGGCTTTAGGTCTTACATGGGAGCTGTAGGTATGGATTTCCACTAGGGAGTTAGGACTAGGGTGAAAATACTTATTAGTTAATTTTTCACTAGTCTTATGCCTTAATCTAAAGCTATAGTTAGGTTCTCTTGTACATCAATTAAACTAAATTGTGAATTGATGTGCAGGATGGAAGGAGGAAGAAGACGTGGACGTGGACGTGGTCGTGGGAGGGGCAATGATGGCCAAGCAAATCCGCCACCACCACCTCCCAACGCCATGCAGGGGATTTACCAATGTCTAAGGGAACTCACCACCTTAGTGCAACAACAAGGTGGGAACAACCACCACAACGGTGGGGTTCGTCCTTTAGTACAAGTGCCGGGAAATGGGGACGAGAACCGGAAGATGGTGGCCCTTCGGGAATTTCTACGACAACATCCACCCACTTTCCAAGGGAGCTCAAATCCCTTAGATGCGGATCGATGGGTCCGCCGAGTGAAGAAAATCTGTGATGGTATGGGGATCGCCGAGGACCTTCGGGTTGGCTTGGCTACCTATTTGCTGGAAGGGGAGGCCGATTACTGGTGGGAGTCTGTGAAGAGGAGGAGGGACACCGATACACTCACTTGGGAAGAATTTGAGCAAAACTTCAACGACAAGTATTTCCCCGAGTCGGTCAAAGATAAAATGCATGCAGACTTTCTAGCTTTACGACAGGGCAGTACGACCGTTGCGGAGTATGAGAGGAAGTTCGATGAGCTGTCCCGTTATGCTTCAGAGTTCATATCTACCGAGGAGATGAGGGCCAAGCGCTTCAAGCAGGGTTTGAGACCAACTATCAGAGAGAAACTTGTGGCACTTAGAATCCGGGAGTACAGGGATTTGGTTGACAGAGCAGCATTGGTGGAGAGGGACCTTGATGACTCTCAGAGGAGGCAGAGTTATGCTAGAGGGGGACCGATTCGTTCAGGTGCTAGTAGCAGTGGGGCACAGAGGGCATTGCCATACCGTCGCCCCGATCAGGCGATAGGCCAGAGACCTCCTGCACTACGAGGAGAGGGGCAAGCCCCAGCTAGACCCAGCACTGATCCTCGTCAATGCTTTGGATGTGGGGGAACGGGGCACTTCAGAAGCAACTACCCATCACTTCCACCCAAGGCCAATCCATCAGCCGGGCTATCAAATGCCAATAGGCCACCTCCACCACCGAGACCATTGAGGGCTCAAGCCCCCGTTGCTGCCAATCCGGGAAGGGTATTTGCCTTAACACAACCGGAGGAGGATGCCTCTAATGCCGTGGTAGAAGGTATTGTTCTCCTCTACAATTCTTCGGCCAGAATTTTGTTTGATCCTGGTGCTACCCATTCTTTCATACGTACATTATATGCTCTCGAGTTGGGGTTAGAGTTCGGGAAACTCGAACATGCTCTGAAGGTTGACCTACCAACGGGGGAACGATTGGATACTCAACGGGTGTGTCGAAGTTGTGTGCTTAGAATAGGGGAACACGAGTTGGTGGTAGACTTGATTGCATTGGATATGAAAGGGTACGATGTAAACTTTGGGATGGATTTGTTGTCCACATTCCGGGCAATAATGGATTGCTTTCGCAAGAGAATCACATTCCAATTACCGGGCGGAGTGGCTTTCCATTTTGTGAATGACCGAAACTCTTCCCATCCATTCCCTAATACGGGAAGTAAATTCTTAAAAGCTAAGGCTGGGAGCCACTTAAGTTTCTTGGCTAGCTTGATGGGAGATGATCGGGATAGATCTCAGTCGAGTATTTTGTTGATAGTATCGGATTTTCCGGACGTCTTCCCAGATGAATTACCCGGGTTACCGCCACAGAGAGAGATTGAGTTTGCCATTGATCTCTATCCGGGAACCGAACCTATTTCTATTGCTCCTTATCGGATGGCGCCTTTAGAGCTGAAGGAGCTAAGGAAACAATTGGACCACTTGTTGGTAATTGGCTTCGTTCGTCTGAGCACTTCACCTTGGGGAGCCCCGGTCCTCTTTGTGAAGAAGACGGATGAAACACTTCGGTTATGCACGGATTACCGACGGTTGAATCGTGTGACGGTGAAGAACAAGTATCCCTTGCCGCGCATTGATGATTTATTTGATCAGTTGAGGGGTTCTAAGTTCTACTCCAAGATTGATCTTTGCACAGGGTACCATCAACTGCGTATCAAGGAGGAGGATATTCCTAAGACTGCTTTTTGTACCCGGTATGGTCACTTCGAGTATACGGTAATGTCGTTCGGATTGACTAATGCTCCAGCAGCCTTCATGGATTTGATGCACAGGGTATTCCGGCCATATCTAGATCAATTTGTCATTGTGTTTATTGATGACATATTGATTTATTCCCGGACACAAGAGGAACATGCACATCATCTCTCAGTTGTACTCCAGACGTTGAGGGAGCATAAGCTGTATGCGAAGATGAGTAAATGCGAGTTTTGGATGAAGGAAGTAAAATTTCTTGGTCATGTTGTGTCCAAGCAAGGGGTAACTGTGGATCCCGCAAAGATTGAGGCCGTGATTGTGACGCCCCAAATTTCCGGGGGTCCTTTATTCACCGTTGATAAACCCATCAACCCGCGGAAATACCCGTGAATGTCGTTTAACCCGACACCACGTCACCACATTCCTTTTACCGGGACTTTTAATTATATGTAAAAGAATCACAAGTCTAACTTCTTTTGGTTGGTTGACCCATTCGAGGTCCAATGTGCCACCATTGGTATCCTATTATTGTTCATTTATAACCTTTAAAGGAAGGAAACAATAGCCCAAAGGTTTAGCAAAAAAAAAATAAAAATTTCAGAAAAATTTTGGAAGGCGTACCGGTACGCGTACTGATACGGTATGCCCACTGGACGGTACGCTCTACCTTCTGGCTGTCGCCGTACCGGTACGGTTCTGCCACTTTTGCCTTTTTCCTCTGTTTTTGACTTCCAATCCATTCAACACACATCTTTTCCATCCAACACATATTTAATGAAGTTTTTCCCATAAAACATGATACATATAAATTCTATTACAAACATTTATATGAATTTACATACCAAAACCAAGTTTTTATAATAATTTTACAAAAACTCAAAATAAAGCCACATTCCGGCTTTCTTCAACCTTGGGGCTCGAAATGGGAGCCGTCCGCCGGTGTGAACCCAGCACCTGAAATATTTTTCCCACAAAGGGTGAGCCACGCTCAATAGGGTATCTCCTAATGAGGCTACTCCCCAACCTAAATGCATATGAAATGCTCACATGTCACAAAACAACAATTCATAACATTCCAAGCAAGGAAATATATTCAATGATGGAATGTGCAATGCCATGCTATGGAATGAGGTGAGACCCACTCATGCATATCAACCGAGCCCTTCCCGGCTCCTCTACACATGCAAGTGCGAATGTGTACCAATCCGTCATTGATGTTGCACATCAAATGACCTTTCATTCTAGGGTCTATATAGGGGTGGATGTTCATGGACACACACCAAAGGTCACCCAACCTACACGGAATTCATGGACTTCCACCAACGGTTCCGCGTACACCGACACACTTTATGGGCTCTTATACCAACGGAGTGCGTATCCAATCACCGGGTCTCTCACCCGAGAGATAGTCTAGCCCTTCTTGCTACCCCAACCCTATCAACATATAAACCATGCGACTCGACTAGGTCATCGACCCATATTACCCGAGCCCACTCGTCATCCACCACGCGTGGTGAAGACAACCACCATGCACACACACCCACTAAATGCGATGTTCCCGTGCATATGCAATGTGATGCTCCATTGCAACAATATTACCATGTTCAATATGCTATGAGGAACACATGAACATTCCAATCACATTTTACATATTTCATGGCAAAATTACATCATAAGCATATAATTTCCAAAATTCTCTACAATGTCAATATATTATAACATGTATACATATACCTACATTTTATCTTGAATAACACCCAAGCATGTCATCACAAAATCAAGTAATAACACACTTTAATTCTCATGGCATAATATAAGCACATAGCATGCCCACAATTCACATAATCCAAGAATTTCATTGGGTCAATCCCATATACCCAATTCTAGAAATTTCATTTAAAAATTTCTAATTATCAATCCAATTAGAATTGATCTTTACCCATTTCAATACTCATTTCAACACATTACCAACAATAGGCAAGAGATATACAATCTATCATCTTACCCATTTCATAAAAACATCCTAGGTTCAGAATAGACCTTAGTAGGAGGGAACCCTACCTCTTGTAGCGTGTAGAATCGTTGTGGGAAGCTCCTAGAACTCAAAGCAAGCTTGAATCCTCCACTTCCAACTTTTCGGCCTCCCAACGTTCGGTGAAAGCCGTCGTTTTTGGTACCCACGCGTAGCCCTCGACGCGTAGAGCAACTCTTGTTCTTGGCCCGAGTCGATTTGAGCGCTAGAACGGAGTAGATCATAGAGAGAAGGTGGAGTGTTTCTCTCTTTTCCCTCTCTTCTCAATCGGCTGAACAATCGGCTGACACAATGGGGAAAAATCTAATTTTTCCCCCTATTTATATTTTAGAATATTTGGCCCACAATTGGCCACATGTCCTATTTAATTTCGGGTCCGTTTTAATCCCGAAACGACTAAATTTCGCTCCGGTTCAAGTTCGAATTATTTTTATTTCAACTTGCCTCTAATATTTCCCCAAACTTTAAAATTTTATAAAAATTTCGTGTACGGGGTCACCCGAGGCCCGTTCGTCTCGTAAAACGCGAAAAATCCGACTATCTCGGAATTCAACAAAATTTGACAGGGTAACTAGATTTTGCGAGACGAATCCAACGGTGATGTTCGTTTCGTCATCCGAGCTCTAGAAAATTTCAGGTTTATAACTTGTACCATAGTGATAATTTACCATTTTGCCCTTTTTGACAAAAGTTCAATTTTTCTCGGGTTTTACATTCTTTCCCCCTTAAAAGAATTTCGTCCCCGAAATTCACACACTCATGCACATACAAACACATGCATATGCAGCAGTCGTATAATACTAAATGACTATAAGAATGTACCTCCATCCTCAAATAAGAAAAGATAATTGGCACGTATGGTGTCCTCACGCTCCCATGTTGCCTCTTCCACTCCTCGGTGCTGCCACAACACCTTCACAAGCCTCACGGTCTTGCCTCGCAACACCTGATCCCGACTATCCATGACACGCACTGGCCCCTCCTCAAAGGTTCCATCCGTATCAACAACAAGCTCGCCCCAATCCACAACATGCGTCGGATCTAGAGTATACTTCCGGAGCATGGAGACATGGAATACCGCGTGAACGCCCGATAAAGTTGGCGGTAACGCCAATCTGTAGGCCACAGTGCCAACTCTCTCAAGTATCTCGAAGGGCCCAATATACCTCGGCGACAGCTTTCCCCGCTTGCCGAACCTGACCACCCCTCTCTTAGGCATCACCTTCAAGAAAACGTGATCTCCCACTTCAAACTCCAGATGTCGCCGCCGTCTATCGGCGTAGCTCTTCTGCCGGCTTTGAGCCGTGAGAAGACGCTTCCTTATCAGGTCCACCTTCTCCGAGGTGTCCCTTATTAAGTCTGGACCCGTAGAGGGTCTTTCCCCAACTTCAGTCCAACAGACCGGAGAACGACAAGGCCTCCCATAAAGTGCCTCATAGGGTGCCATCCGTATGCTAGCCTGATAACTGTTGTTATAGGCGAATTCCACTAAGGGTAAATGTTCTTCCCAGCTACCCTTGAGGTCTAGGACGCATGCCCGTAGCATGTCCTCTAATGTCTGGATGGTCCGTTCCGACTGACCGTCCGTTTGGGGATGAAAGGCTGTGCTCATCCTCAACTGAGTCCCCATGGCTCGCTGGAAACTCTCCCAAAAGTGAGCCGTAAACTTGGGATCCCGATCCGATACTATAGATACGGGTACCCCATGCAACCGGACTATCTCCCTTATGTACAACCTGCAGAATTCCTCCAGAGTTAAGGTCATCCGCACCGCCAAAAAGTGTGCCGACTTCGTAAGCCGGTCTACTATCACCCACACCGCATCATGTCCCCGCGATGTCCATGGCAAGTGGGTCACAAAATCCATCGTGACGTGTTCCCACTTCCACTCAGCGACCTCCAACGGCTGAAGCATACCAGCTGGCATTTGGTGTTCAGCCTTAATCTGCTGACATGTGAGGCATCTACTGACAAAGTCACCAATCTGCCTCTTCATCCCGCTCCAATAATACTGGCGACGAAGATCATGATACATCTTCGTGCCGCCTGGATGCACCGCAAAACGGAAGCAATGGAACTCCCTGAGGATCTCCTCTCTCAGATCTGCCGACTGGGGAACCACAACCCTTCCCCTAAATCGAAGACTGTCATCCGAGTGAATGGCCCAGCCCTCGTCACCAGTACCCGCCTGCACTCGGTCCCTGATGGATGATAACTCTGAGTCCTGTCTCTGGGACTCAATCACTCTGCTCAGTAGGGAAGGTGTAGCCACCAAGCTCCCTAAAACACCCTGAGTCCGACCCCGATAATGCAGCCCAAATTGTCCCACGGTCTCAAGCATCCGTCACTCCCGGGAAGCTACACTAACTAAAACACCCCGTGACTTCCGGCTAAGCGCATCTGCCACCACATTTGCCTTACCAGGGTGGTAATGCAAAGTGAAGTCATAGTCTTCTAGGTACTCCATCCACCTACGCTGCCTCATGTTGAGGTCCCGCTGAGTGAAGATGTACTTCAGACTTTTGTGGTCCGAAAACACCTCAAATTGTTCACCATACAAATAGTGGCGCCAAGCCTTTAAGGCAAAGACAACGGCCGCCAACTCCATATCATGCGTAGGGTAATTCTGCTCGTGATTCTTCAACTGTCGAGAACCATAAGCCACTACTCTTCCGGACTGCATCAAGACACAACCCAGTCCGTCCTTGGAGGCATCGCAATATACCGTGTAGTTTTGCCCCCTCTCTGGAACAATCAAGATAGGAGCTGAAGTGAGCCTCATCTTTAGTTCTTGGAATGCCTTCTCACACGAATCATTCCACTCGAACTTGACCTCCTTCCGGGTCAATCTAGTCATAGGTGCGGCTAGTCGAGAGAAGTCCTCGATGAACCTCCGATAATACCCTGCCAATCCCAAGAAACTACGTATCTCGAAGACTGACTTTGGCCTCTCCCAACTCATAACTGCTTCAACTTTCTCCGGGTCAACTGACACCCCCGAAGCTGACACCACGTGTCCCAAGAATTTCACCTCCGTGAGCCAAAATTCACACTTGCTGAACTTGGCGTACAACTGGTGGTCCCTCAAGGTCTGGAGAACAATCCTTAAGTGACCCTCATGCTCCTCCTCTGTCTTGGAGTAGATCAGGATGTCATCAACAAACACTACGACAAACTGATCTAAATAGGGCTGGAACACCCTATGCATGAGATCCATGAATGCCGCCGGGGCATTCGTCAACCCAAATGGCATCACCGTGAACTCGAAATGCCCGTACCGCGTTCTGAACGCCGTCTTAGGGATATCTGACTCCCTAATCCTCAACTGATGGTAGCCCGTGCGGAGATCTATCTTGGAATAGACCCGCGCTCCCCTCAGCTGATCAAACAAATCATCAATCCTCGGCAAAGGGTACCTATTCTTGATGGTGGCCCGGTTCAACTGCCGATAGTCTATACATAATCGGAGGGTCTTATCCTTCTTCTTGGCAAACAATACCGGAGCACCCCAAGGTGAAGTGCTCGGTCTAATAAAGCCCTTGTCCAATAGTTCTTGTAATTGGACCTTGAGTTCTTGCAACTCTGCTGGCGTCATCCTATGTGGAGTCATAGAAATGGGCGAAGTACCCGGATGCAACTCAATGTTAAAGTCCACATCCCTATGGGGAGGTAATCCCGGTAACTCGTTCGGAAAAACATCCTCATACTCGCACACCACCCGAGGTAGACCCAATTCTTGTCTTGCCTCGTCCTCCAGGGTAAGGCTCGCAAGCCAACCCATCAATTGCCCATGCCATCGTGAATCATACACGACTTGAGGCAAAACATCATGCTTTTCCCCCTGAAACTTGAAACAAACACCGTCCGGTGTATAGGCAGTGACCCTCTTCCTGTCACAATCAATAACGACCCGATGCGCCGCCAACCAGTCCATCCCAAGGATGACATCGAATTCCGACATGTCCATAACCCTAAGGTTCACGGTGAGTAGAATCCCTGAGATCTCTAGCTCACAACCCCGACATATCTGATTCACACACACCCTAGCTCCTAGGGGTGAATTCACATACAACGGCTCTTCCAAGGTATCAACCTCTAAGCCCAAATCCCTCACACATAATGCAGAAATGAATGAATGTGATGCACCAGAGTCAAATAACACTTTAGCCTATAAGCGAGAAAGTAGAAATGTACCCTGAATGACCGACTGGTCCACTGGCTCAGCCTGAGGTGTAATGGCGTAGACACGCCCTTGGGTCCCCGAAGTCCCGGCCTGCATGCCCTGTCCTCGGCCTCGACCCATGCTTTGGCCCATCTGGCCCGACTGCGAAGTCCCCGCTCGAAAAGTGGTAGGGGCCTGAGTATTGCCCTGGAACTGATACTGGCTTCCCTGGCCCATGGTGGGGTAGGGAGGAACAAGGTGTGTCTGCGACTGTCCCACTGATGACTGGGACTGAGGTGTCCCATAGCTCTGGGATCCTTGCCTCTGCGGACAATCCCGTTTCATATGCCCCGGTTGGTGGCAGTGGAAACATGTCTTCTGGCCTGCCTGGTGGGTAGTCCTGAAGTTTCTCCCGCCCTGGGAAAATTGACCTTGGCCTTGGCCTTGATAGCCACGGCCCTGTCCTTGTTGTCCTTGTGGAGTAGAAGTCCGCTGCTTCTTCCCCGAACTAGAAGAAGAGGATTGGCCCTCCTTCTTCTTATCCTTAGCACCCGCCTCACGAATGCTTCGTGCATCGTCAACCTCCCTCTCAATGGCCATAGCTGTCTCGACCATAGAGTCCAAGTCTTGCAGGCGGAGGCCCACAATCTTTCCCCGGATGGATAGCTTCAACCCATCCTCAAACCTTCTTACCTTGGCCATATCCGTGGCCACGTAATCATCAGCAAATCGGGCTAATTCGGTGAACTTAGCCACATACTCCATCACCGTCATTGACCCTTGCTTCAAATCTAGAAACTCTCGGGCCTTTGTATGTCGGACGGCCGTTGGGAAATATTTACCCATGAAGAGCTCCTTGAACTCTCCCCATGTCATGGCCTCTAAGTTCTTCGAGGCCGTCACCCAATCCCACCACAATTGGGCTTCTCCTTCTAGCTGGAATGCAGCTAGTCTTATCTTAGTAGCGTCTGAGGTGACCTCCATCGCCCCTAAGATCTTGTTGACTTGCCGGAACCAATGGTCGGCCACCATCGGGTCCGCCCCTCCCATGAAGACTGGAGGTTTGTGTGCTTTAAACTGTTGGAGGTTACTCGCGCCTCCAAGTCCGGCATTTGCACTAGCTTGTGCAACTGTAGCCGCTATCATGCCCATGGTTTCCGTAAACGCTTGTTGATCGAAGACCGGTGGTGGTTGGTTATTGTTCCGCCCACCACCTCGACGTCCTCTTCTTCCACTTGCCATCTACACACACGTCAAATGGCAACGGTACAACGACTTAGTATCCCTAGATAGGGGTCAAAGTTAAAACGTTCAAATCTTTCTCATTGTCTCACTAGTAGAGCGTATGCCTCCAATAGTGGACCCTTACGCTTTGAACTTTCCCGTTCATTTGCTTTCCCACTCCCAAGGTTAAGTTCTCTAACCCTACTGTGTCCATTTCCATACACATTTTACCATGCATATAATACACATATCACATATCACATAACATGTAGCAATTTAAGCAAATAACATGAAATGTACAATGAATGCAATGGTCTAGACCCATGCCCCATCAAGCCCTAGGTAAATCGCATACCTATGCTCTGATACCAAGCTTTGATGCCCCAAATTTCCGGGGGTCCTTTATTCACCGTTGATAAACCCATCAACCCGCGGAAATACCCGTGAATGTCGTTTAACCCGACACCACGTCACCACATTCCCTTTACCGGGACTTTTAATTATATGTAAAAGAATCACAAGTCTAACTTCTTTTGGTTGGTTGACCCATTCGAGGTCCAATGTGCCACCATTGGTATCCTATTATTGTTCATTTATAACCTTTAAAGGAAGGAAACAATAGCCCAAAGGTTTGGCAAAAAAAAAAAAAAAAATTTCAGAAAAATTTTGGAGGGCGTACCGGTACGGTATGCCCACTGGACGGTACGCTCTACCTTCTGGCTGTCGCCGTACCGGTACGCGTACCGGTACGGTTCTGCCACTTTTGCCTTTTTCCTCTGTTTTTGACTTCCAATCCATTCAACACACATCTTTTCCATCCAACACATATTTAATGAAGTTTTTCCCATAAAACATGATACATATAAATTCTATTACAAACATTTATATGAATTTACATACCAAAACCAAGTTTTTATAATAATTTTACAAAAACTCAAAATAAAACCACATTTCGGCTTTCTTCAACCTTGGGGCTCGAAATGGGAGCCGTCCGCCGGTGTGAACCCAGCACCTGAAATATTTTTCCCACAAAGGGTGAGCCACGCTCAATAGGGTATCTCCTAATGAGGCTACTCCCCAACCTAAATGCATATGAAATGCTCACATGTCACAAAACAACAATTCATAACATTCCAAGCAAGGAAATATATTCAATGATGGAATGTGCAATGTCATGCTATGGAATGAGGTGAGACCCACTCATGCATATCAACCGAGCCCTTCCCGGCTCCTCTACACATGCAAGTGCCAATGTGTACCAATCCGTCATTGATATTGCACATCAAATGACCTTTCATTCTAGGGTCTATATAGGGGTGGATGTTCATGGACTCACACCAAAGGTCACCCAACCTACACGGAATTCATGGACTTCCACCAACGGTTCCGCGTACACCGACACACTTTATGGGCTCTTATACCAACGGAGTGCGTATCCAATCACCGGGTCTCTCACCCGAGGGATAGTCTAGCCCTTCTTGCTACCCCAACCCTATCAACATATAAACCATGCGACTCGACTAGGTCATCGACCCATATTACCCGAGCCCACTCGTCATCCACCACGCGTGGTGAAGACAACCACCATGCACACACACCCACTAAATGCGATGTTCCCGTGCATATGCAATGTGATGCTCCATTGCAACAATATTACCATGTTCAATATGCTATGAGGAACACATGAACATTCCAATCACATTTTACATATTTCATGGCAAAATTACATCATAAGCATATAATTTCCATAATTCTCTACAATGTCAATATATTATAACATGTATACATATACCTACATTTTATCTTGAATAACACCCAAGCATGTCATCACAAAATCAAGTAATAACACACTTTAATTCTCATGGCATAATATAAGCACATAGCATGCCCACAATTCACATAATCCAAGAATTTCATTGGGTCAATCCCATATACCCAATTCTAGAAATTTCATTTAAAAATTTCTAATTACCAATCCAATTAGAATTGATCTTTACCCATTTCAATACCCATTTCAACACATTACCAACAATAGGCAAGAGATATACAATCTATCATCCTACCCATTTCATAAAAACATCCTAGGTTTGGAATAGACCTTAGTAGGAGGGAACCCTACCTCTTGTAGCGTGTAGAATCGTCGTGGGAAGCTCCTAGAACTCAAAGCAAGCTTGAATCCTCCACTTCCAACTTTTCGGCCTCCCAACGTTCGGCGAAAGCCGTCGTTTTTGGTACCCACGCGTAGCCCTCGACGCGTAGAGCAACTCTTGTTCTTGGCCCGAGTCGATTTGAGCGCTAGAACGGAGTAGATCGTAGAGAGAAGGTGGAGTGTTTCTCTCTTTTCCCTCTCTTCTCAATCGGCTGAACAATCGGCTGATACAATGGGGAAAAATCTAATTTTTCCCCCTATTTATATTTTAGAATACTTGGCCCACAATTGGCCACACGTCCTATTTAATTTCAGGTTCGTTTTAATCCCGAAACGACTAAATTTCGCTCCGGTTCAAGTTCGAATTATTTTTATTTCAACTTGCCTCTAATATTTCCCCAAACTTTAAAATTTTATAAAAATTTCCTGTACGGGGTCACCCGAGGCCCGTTCGTCTCGTAAAACGCGAAAAATCTGACTATCTCGGAATTCAACGAAATTTGACAGGGTAACTAGATTTCGCGAGACGAATCCAACGATGATATCCGTTTCATCATCCGAGCTCTAGAAAATTTCAGGTTTACAACCTGTACCATAGTGACAATTTACCATTTTGCCCTTTTTCACAAAAGTTCAATTTTTCTCGGGTTTTACAGTGATGAAATGGGAACCACCGAAGAATGTGACCGAGATACGTAGTTTCTTGGGGTTAGCCGGCTATTATCGTAGGTTTGTGGAGGGGTTTTCAAAGCTTGCGCTGCCGATGACTCGCCTCACAAGAAAGGGAGAAAAATTTGTGTGGACTCTTTCGCACCTTGAAGGAGAAATTGACAACGGCGCCTATCCTTATTATACCGAGTAGTCGGGAAGGATACGACGTTTACACCGATGCTTCGCTACGAGGCCTGGGATGTGTTCTAATGCAAGGGGGTAAGGTAGTTGCTTATGGCTTGAGGCAACTCAAGACTCATGAGCATAATTATCCCACTCACGACTTGGAGCTGGCAGCTGTGGTCTTTGCTCTTAAGTTGTGGAGGTGTTACTTGTATGGAGAGAAGTTCCAAGTGTATTCGGATCATAAGAGCCTCAAATACATATTCACCCAGAAAGACTTGAATCTTCGGCAAAGGAGGTGGATTGAGTACTTAGAAGATTATGATTTCACACTCAACTATCATCCGGGGAAGGCTAATGTGGTAGCGGATGCACTGAGTAGGAAGTCTCGGGGTGAAATCAATGTTCTTACGGCTCATCGGTGGAAGATGATTGAGGCATTGGAGGAGTTTGATTTGTGGGTCGATAGACAAGATGATCGACCATGCTTGTTTAATCTTGTAGCTCAACCAATTCTCCGACAAAAGATTGGGGAGTTGCAACGGTTAGATCCCGAGTTGAAAACTATTCGGGAGAAATTGGAGGGGAATGAAGTTGTTGAGGGTTGGTCGATTCATGGTGATGAGTTACAGTTTCGGGGAAGACTATGTGTGCCAAATGATGACCAAGTGAGAGAAGAAGTGTTGGGTGAGTGTCACCGATCCAAGTTCTCCATACATCCAGGGAGTACAAAAATGTATAGAGACATGAAACGGCAATATTGGTGGAGCGGAATGAAGAAGGATGTAGCAAAGTTCATTTCAAGGTGTACGGTATGCCAGCAAGTGAAGATTGAGCACCAACGACCCGGAGGGTTATTACAGTCTCTGCCTATCCCGGAGTGGAAGTGGGATCATATCACCATGGACTTCGTGTCGGGTTTTCCACGGACTTCAAGAGGGCATAACGCCGTATGGGTTATCATAGATCGACTCACCAAGTCAGCTCACTTTTTGGGGATGAAGACCACAGACTCGTTAGAGACCTTGAGCAGACTGTACATTCGAGAGATTGTTCGATTGCATGGAGTTCCACTTTCTATCGTGTCGGATCGCGATTCTCGTTTTGTGGCTCGTTTTTGGCAAAATCTACAACAAGCTATGGGGACAGAGTTACATTTCAGCACAGCCTTTCACCCTCAAACAGATGGCCAATCCGAGAGAGTGATACAGATTTTGGAAGACATGTTACGGTCTTGCGCGTTGGACTTCAAAGGGAGTTGGAGCGATCACTTACCGTTGGTGGAATTTGCGTACAACAACAGCTACCAAGCGAGTATCGGGATGGCACCGTATGAAGTTTTGTATGGAAGACCATGTAGATCCCCGACATGTTGGTTGGAAGCCGGAGAGAGTAGTATGTTTGGGCCCGAGATTGTGCGGAAGACAACGGAGAAGATTCAGCTCATTCGGGAGAGATTACGCACAGCACAAAGTCGACAAAAGAGCTATGCGGATAGGAGAAGAAGGCCTTTGGAATTCAAGGAGGGAGATTTTGTATTTCTCAAAGTGTCACCCAAGAAGGGCGTACTTAGATTCGGCAAGAAAGGAAAACTCGCTCCAAGGTACATCGGTCCATTTGAAGTGATCAAGATAGTGGGCAAAGTAGCATACCAACTTCGGCTACCAGCACCGTTGTCAGGAGTTCATGACGTGTTCCACGTTTCGATGTTGAGGAAGTGTCAACCAGATACGTCACATGTCGTGGATTTGGAGGATATTGAAGTGCAAGATGGAGTCACCTATGAAGAGCAGCCGATGAAGATTCTTGATGATGAGTGGGTTTTATACCTACGAATTGAGTATTTTCGGCTTGATGAAAGTGCAAGTTTTCAATTATTTTATGTTTATTTTTTATTATTTTGTGTGTTTTGATGTTATTTTGTAGGAATCATCATTTGGAAGGAAATAAGGATGTGGAGGTTTAAAAGTGAAAGAAATCAAAGAGGTATTGGTGTTTGTTTTCAAAGGCACCTCGGTTTTCCTCCATTTTGACCATGATCGACTCAGAATCTGGAAAAGTGCAAAACATGAAAGTTGTAGATCTGGATGTCTTCTATATTGTGTCAAAATTTCAGCTCAATCCAACGGTTGGATCAAAAGTTATGGTGATTTTACGAAAACTGTCCAGAGCTGAAGAAAAAGGGAGGCGCGCCTAGGCGCCCAAAACCAGCCCCCAGGCGCCAACATGCTGCCTTACCAGCGCCTAGGCGCCCAATACCAGCGCCCCAGCGCGCCCCTACTGAAGTGGACGCGAATTATGACTCATTTTTGACCCGAAATTGGATTCTAATGACTCCTATGTGCCTAGGGTTTGATGGGGATATAAATATGATGACTTTGGGGGCTGAAAAATATAGATACATATAGAGAAGAAGACCAAGGATTAAAGAAAAATTGAAGGCAAGAATCGAAGAAACCGACACGAAGAAAATCGGACTTGAAGGCTAGAGAGAGATTGAAGCTTGCAACTAAGTTTTCATTCTTTTCCCTTACTTTTTCTTCTTGATTTTCTAAGATGTTGTTTAATTTGAGAAGGATGTTTTTCAATTACATTATGAACTAAATCTTTATTAAGGTTGCAACGGAACCTAATGTCTAGTTAAATTAATCTACTCTCGTTTCTAGTTTTTGTTGATCTTATATGAGTTGTTTGTCATATTTTGTGTTTAATATATAATTGTTTGGCCATCAATTAATTTGATAACCTAGATGAAATTGGGAGATGAATTCTAGGTTTAGATCTGAATATGATGACATGCGTCTGGTTAATTCTTCTTCGGATTGAATTGCTGGGTTTGTGTATAGGATAGGAATATACCTATACGCCGTGTGTAACTTTTATGAGAGTTTGAACTTAATGAATCTATTCCAACTTATTTTGCATAGGAATATAGCAATTTAATTGGGATAGATATGTTTATCTTACTATCGGAAGAGGTTTGATAAATAATTTTGAAGTCTCAGTTAACAACTTATTTTGATCAATTAACTGGAAAGAGAGTGGAGAGATTTATACGAAGCATTAGGGGAAGTTGTAATCTTAACTTCTTCTATCTATTAAATTCAATCTTTGATTATTAAATTTAGGTTTATTCTTAAATTAGTAAATTCATAGTTGATTGCAATTGTTTAAATAAAATTGAATTGATATAAAGTTAGTACTTGAAAGTTATTAGCAATAATTCTCCGTGGGAACGATACTCTACTTATCACTTTATTACTTGTTGATCGTGTATACTTGCACGTAAATTGTCAATACCAAATTCGGACAAGTTTTTGGCGCCGTTGCCGGGGAATTATTCTAGTAATTATTTCAATATTAATTTCAATCAGTTTGATCTTAGTTTAAACTTATTTAATTTTCTGTTTTAATTGTTTTCGCAAGTACTGTTGAATTTTGTATGCAAACACGATCTACAGGTTAGGAGCTACTACCGTACGAAGACGAAATAGAAAGAAGACTCCGAAACTTGCGAAAACAGTGTCAAGAAGAAAACAAAAAAGAAGCTATGGCTGAAGAGGAACATAAATCGTTAAGGGATTATGCTATGCCGCTTGTGACTGAATTACAATCGAGCATTCGAAGGCCCGCAATTCAAGCAAACAATTTTGAGATCAAGCCGGGTACCATTCAAATGATTCAGAATTCAGTGCAGTTTGGGGGTTTGCCTAACGATGACCCAAACGATCATTTGATGAGTTTTCTGGAGATATGTGACACATTCAGATATAATGGGGTTTCTAAAGATGCAATTAGACTCCGACTTTTCCCTTTCTCACTTCGTGATAAGGCGAGGAGTTGGTTGCATTCATTGCAATCGGATTCTATTACTACGTGGTCAGAGTTAGCTCAAAAATTCTTAGCTAAATTCTTCCCACCAGCTAAAACTGCAAGGATGAGAAACGACATCACTTCATTCGCACAGCATGATTCTGAGACTCTTTATGAAGCTTGGGAGCGATTCAAAGACTTACTCCGAAAATGCCCTCACCATGGTATTCCTAATTGGTTGCAAGTTCTGACGTTCTACAACGGGTTGTTTAGTACTACTCGAACCAGTATCGATGCAGCTGCAGGAGGGGCATTGATGGGGAAGAATTTCGATGAAGCCTACGAGTTATTGGAGACGATGGCTGCCAATAATTATCAGTGGCCTTCTACAAGGATCAATCAGCCAAAGGTAGCAGGGATTTATGAAGTTGATGCAGTTACTGCATTGGCTGCACAGTTTGCTACGTTGTCAAAGAAGATTGATGCTCTAGGAGTTCAACCTATTCAGAGTGTGGCAGTTATATGTGAATTATGTGCAGGGAACCATTCAAGTGATCAATGTGCAATTAATCCAGAGTCGGTACAATACATTGGTAACCACAACAGGCAACAATATAGTAATAATTCCAACAATTATAACCCTGGTTGGAGGAATCATCCGGGTTTTTCTTGGAACAATAATCAAGCCCAATCCTCTGCTCCAAGACAATCATATCCACCAGGTTTTCAAAATCAAGCTCCACCACAGCAGGAAAAGAAGTCAAATTTGGAGGATTTGCTTTCCAAGTTTATAGCACAGTGTGAGACCAGGATGAACAGTCAGGATGTATCAATTCGAAACCTGGAAAATCAAATGGGTCGGCTTGCTAATGCTATTAACAACAGACCTCAAGGAACTTTACCTAGTGATACAGAGATCAATCCTAAGAGGGAAGGTAAGGAGTACTGCAATGCTATTTCATTACGAAGTGGAAAAGAGTTACCTGAAATTGTTGGTGGAACTCCAAAACAGTCACTTGGAGATGATAGTAAGGATGAAGATAGCAAGAATATGGAACACGAAAAGAAGGAAGAAGATCAAGTTGCATGTCCTAATGGAAGCAAGCAGAGTCGTATTGTGCCTCCCGTGCCATTTCCACAACGTTTGCAGAAACAGAAGTGGGATAAGCAGTTCTCCAAATTCATGGAAGTGTTTAAGAAGCTCCAAATAAATATCCCTTTTGCAGAAGCAGTGGAGAACATGCCTAACTATGTGAAATTTTTGAAGGAAATTTTGTCAAAAAAGAAAAAACTAGGCGATTTTGAGACAGTGGCACTTACGGAGGAGTGCAGTGCTATTCTTCAGAAGAAGCTACCACCAAAGCTCAAAGATCCGGGTAGCTTTACAATTCCATGCACAATAGGCAGTCAATTTTTTGGGAAAGCATTGTGTGACTTGGGAGCTAGTATTAACTTGATGCCACTCTCAATTTATCAAAAATTGGGTTTGAAGGAAGCGAAGCCTACTAATGTTACATTGCAGCTTGCAGATAGATCACTCACTTATCCAAGGGGCATAGTTGAGGACGTTCTAGTTAAAGTGGATAAGTTCATTTTTCCAGCTGATTTCATAGTCTTAGATTGTGAGGAAGATAGAGAAATACCTATTATTCTTGGGCGACCATTCTTAGCAACGGGGAGAACACTTATCGATGTACAAAAAGGTGAGCTAACTATGCGAGTCCAAGATCAAGAGGTTACATTCAATGTATTCTCAGCTATGAAATTTTCAGAGGAAGCAGAAGAATGTTCTCGGGTTGATGTGGTTGAAAAAACAGTGAATGGGGTATTCGTAGGAAGTTGCAGTTCAAACCCTCTTGAGAACGTCAAGCTATATAAAGAGGAGGTGTTCCTACATGGAGCAATCAAAGTTGAGGAAGCTAACTTGAAGAGAACTTTCAAGGTGAAAGGGCAAAGACTGAAGCAATATTGGGACGGCGACATTGATCATGAAAAGACTTCAATTACCCTTGCCGACCCGGGATGAAACAGGGAGTAGTCAGGCTGAAGACTATAAAACAAGCGCTAATTGGGAGGCAACCCAAATTTTAGTTTCTAAGTTTTATTTCATTTTATTTTAATTTAGTTTTTTTTTTTTTTTAAGAAATAATGTAGTTAGTTAGTTATTGCATTTTAATTGGTATGTCAATTGCTTGCAGGTCCCAAGGATTGAACATAAAGTTGGAGCACACACAAAGCCTTACAAGGAGCCAAGAATAACCCACCTATGTTTCCTGAATACACTCCCGACTCAGCGGACGATGAGGGCGCTGACGATGATGCGAACTAGCAAAGTCTCAGGGAAGTCCTCTGTCTTAATTTTTCCTACTTTATACATTGAGGACAATGCTTAGTTTAAGTTTGGGGGTGTTTTCTTGTTTACATTTGCATTATTAGGTTTGCATTTAGATTGCATGTTTTAATACAACTTGAGCAATGGGTTGATTGAATTTGATCATGGCCAAGAATGAATGTGATTAATTGTCAAATTAAGGGAAATTGATGAACATGTGGAGTTTGTAGTTTGACAGACTAGTTGGTTTTACACTGTTTATGATCTTTTCACGCATGAGCACATATCTATCTGTTTGGTTAGTTATCATTTAGAGAATTTATTTGGTTAAGTGCTTGTGGGAGATATCAGTGAAACTCTAGAAAATTTATTTAAGCATCAGTCACAGCGAATTGAGGTATTCACATAAGTTTGGGGGAAACATTGATTATGATGGGTTAGTGTATAAAGAAAAAACAAGAGAGAGAGAGTAAAAACATGCAAAAAAAAAAAAAAAAAAGAAGAAAAAAGTTATTTTGATTTGATCTTTCATGGGGTAGATGAAAAAGGAAAATAGGAAGATAAGAAACAAGAAAGGGGCATGTGGTGAGTAGAGATGGAGCGTAAAACGCACTCACTCATAAACACATGTTGAGAATGAGATGGAGCGTAAAACGCACTCGTTCAAGAAAAGGCGAGATGGAGCGTAAAACGCACTCGCTCAATAGGAAGTGAGATGGAGCATAAAATGCACTCACTGAATGAGAGAAAAAGAGAGAAAAAAATATATATATATATATCTTTGTACCTTCTAGTTATATGTTTTGCTTTTATTAGCAGAGGTTGATGTGAAACGTAAGTTTATAGAGTTGATATTGAGTATCTCTTATGGAGCGTTTGACTACGTAAATTTATCTGGGTGATGGCTAGTTTAAACAGTTAGAATATGCACATGTGTTTAAAGGGTCATGAGCGGAAGTAAAATTAAGGAGTATGTTAAGCTGTTGGACTTTGCATTGTTTTGAAGTTTCCCGTGAATTATTATGTGTAGTAACTTTTGGGGCCATTATTCAGATTTATATCGATCCATTGTTTGAGTAGTTAGTTGATTATTCTTTATAGTTTTTGTTCTTAGTATTTTGCTTGAGGACAAGCAAAGATTTAAGTTTGGGGGTATTTGATGAGTGGGTTTTATACCTACGAATTGAGTATTTTCGGCTTGATGAAGTGCAAGTTTTCAATTATTTTATGTTTACTTTTTATTATTTTGTTTGTTTTGATGTTATTTTGTAGGAATCATCATTTGGAAGGAAATAAGGATGTGGAGGTTTAAAAGTGAAAGAAATCAAAGAGGTATTGGTGTTTGTTTTCAAAGGCACCTCGGTTTTCCTCCATTTTGACCATGCTCGACTCAGAATCTGGAAAAGTGCAAAACATGAAAGTTGTAGATCTGGATGTCTTCTATATTGTGTCAAAATTTCAGCTCAATCCAACGGTTGGATCAAAAGTTATGGTGATTTTACGAAAACTGTCCAGAGCTGAAGAAAAAGGGAGGCGCGCCTAGGCGCCCAAAACCAGCCCCCAGGCGCCAACATGCTGCCTTACCAGCGCCTAGGCGCCCAATACCAGCGCCCCAGCGCGCCCCTACTGAAGTGGACGCGAATTATGACTCCTTTTTGACCCGAAATTGGATTCTAATGACTCCTATGTGCCTAGGGTTTGATGGGGATATAAATATGATGAATTTGGGGGCTGAAAAATATAGATACATATAGAGAAGAAGACCAAGGATTAAAGAAAAATTGAAGGCAAGAATCGAAGAAACCGACACGAAGAAAATCGGACTTGAAGGCTAGAGAGAGATTGAAGCTTGCAACTAAGTTTTCATTCTTTTCCCTTACTTTTTCTTCTTGATTTTCTAAGATGTTGTTTAATTTGAGAAGGATGTTTTTCAATTACATTATGAACTAAATCTTTATTAAGGTTGCAACGGAACCTAATGTCTAGTTAAATTAATCTACTCTCGTTTCTAGTTTTTGTTGATCTTATATGAGTTGTTTGTCATATTTTGTGTTTAATATATAATTGTTTGGCCATCAATTAATTTGATAACCTAGATGAAATTGGGAGATGAATTCTAGGTTTAGATCTGAATATGATGACATGCGTCTGGTTAATTCTTCTTCGGATTGAATTGCTGGGTTTGTGTATAGGATAGGAATATACCTATACGCCGTGTGTAACTTTTATGAGAGTTTGAACTTAATGAATCTATTCCAACTTATTTTGCATAGGAATATAGCAATTTAATTGGGATAGATATGTTTATCTTACTATCGGAAGAGGTTTGATAAATAATTTTGAAGTCTCAGTTAACAACTTATTTTGATCAATTAACTGGAAAGAGAGTGGAGAGATTTATACGAAGCATTAGGGGAAGTTGTAATCTTAACTTCTTCTATCTATTAAATTCAATCTTTGATTATTAAATTTAGGTTTATTCTTAAATTAGTAAATTCATAGTTGATTGCAATTGTTTAAATAAAATTGAATTGATATAAAGTTAGTACTTGAAAGTTATTAGCAATAATTCTCCGTGGGAACGATACTCTACTTATCACTTTATTACTTGTTGATCGTGTATACTTGCACGTAAATTGTCAATACCAAATTCGGACAACACTTGATATCAAGGAGAAAGTGCTTCGCAACAAGGTAATCCAGCTGGTGAAAGTCCTGTGGCAACACCATGGCGTGGAAGAAGCAACTTGGGAACCGGAGTGGGAGATGCGAGAGAAATACCCATACTTGTTCGCTACTTGAGGTAAGTTTCGAGGACGAAACTTTCTTTAAGGGGGGTGGATTGTAAACCCCCACATGTTTGTATTAACATATACGAATGTATTTGTTTAGTGAGTATTATATATGTAATGACGTAAGAATAAATCATGTATATTGGAACCGTAAGAATAAATACTAGGAAGACGTTTAAACTTGAGAAGGGTTATTAGATAAGTCTCTAAATATTTTTAGGTCAAAATAAGGTGTCTATTGAGTCCGGAAGGTCGAAAAACCTTGGGAGAGGTAATATGAGGTGTATTAGAAGTTAGGAAGTATTTTGGAGTTAAAACACATTTTAGAGAAAATTTGGGAATTTAGAATTTTGGACACTGCTTAGTATTTTGGCCATAACTTTTTATCCTTAAGTCCAATTAATCTGAACTTTTTACAGTCGATATTAGACATCAAGGGCTACAAAAGTGTATCTCATGAAACGTTTCCAATTAGACCTATAAATGGGTCAAAACTACCCTGGAAGTTGCACCAAAAATCTTTCAACAGTACCAGTACGCCCGATTTTTTCTGAACAGAAAATGTCGGGTTTCGCTCCATTTTCTTGCCCTATAAACACCTAACGTCGCCCCCTTAGCATTCATTTCACCCCTCTTAACCCTAGGAAAGATTATAGAGGAAGAGAGAAGGATAAAACACAAGATCAAGAGGAGATCTATACTTCAAAGAAGATCAAATCTTCATCTTCTTCACACTAAACCTAGGTTTTCAAGAACATTGAGGTAGGGTTTTCTTCCATTCTTGTCCATTGATGTTAGGGTTATTATACATGTAGAATTTGGCTCTTAATAGTATGTATTTGTTATGGGTTCCTTGTTCCTTGGTATGTTTACAAACATTCACATGATTTGAACAAAATGATGGTTGGAAATCCATCAAACTCTAGTTTTTCGGGGAAATATGGATTTTTCTCTATATCTTCACATCATTTTGATTTCGAAAATTCTAGAACTTTGTGTTGGGTAGTAAAATGATTGTACTGATGATCTCATGCTTATTTCCTTTAAACTTGTCTCTTGTAACATGATTTGCGAAATGGGTATGTTTTCTTAAATTGTTCTATTATGTATCTTGCTTGTGAAAATTGGGGAAAATCATGGAATTTGCTTGTATATGAGGTTGAGTATATTGTTGGTATGTCACTCTTGTGTATGGTGTTGTGAGGGACTTGGATTACCTTCGAAAACTGCCGTAGAGCGTTAGAGGTTAGTTTATCCCAATGGGGGGTGAGATGGTTTCCTAATGCTCGTAGTGGATATTTGTGGTGACAGTGACCACTATTGTTCACGGATACCGGGGAAAAGGGTTAGTATACTAGACACCTTGGGAGGATCTCGTCAATGCCGTATGAGACGGTACACGCCCTTCCTAAATTGGTCTGTGATTGTTAGTGGAAATGGGTGAACGAGGTAGAATCGTCGGGTAGATTCATGAGAAGCGACAACCTACTTGAGTGGTACCAAATAGAAATTATTGTTCATTGTACCAAATATTATTTCTCCAAGAGTTTCGGGTAGTATGGGGTGCCGCGATAACTTGTGGAAATGGTGTATGGTGGAGTGGATTATGTTGAAAATTGTTTGTCAATTAAACGTGGTTTTATTCTCTTTCAATTCCTTATTATTGTACAAACTTGAGATCTCCTTTAAAATGTCCTTATTTTATTTTAGAAATTTATTTATATGTATGTGCGAAATGTGACCTACCTGTTTTACTTGATTTCAAAACCTTGAATGGGTTTGGAAGGATCCTCCTACAGAGCCTTGTGCTCACCCCCCCCCCTCTTACTTCCCCACCTTTCAGATTTTGCCTTTGACGAGGAGCTGGGAGTCGAGGGGCCGACACATTGGGAGACTCCGACAGAAGAGAGCGTGGATCCCGAGGTGGACGCGTAGAGCGACCCCCCTCCCCCCCTTTCTTTTGTTATAGACTTGGATAATCTTTTGGGAGAATTGTATAGCCTAGTTTTATTTTGTAAATTCCGCTGTGTATTATAGTACTTTTGTGGGGATGTAAAGGCCCTAGCTTGGCCTATTCTTTTGGGATAACATGTAAATTTGTTGTATTGATTTTATGGTAGTTAAATGGACCCGGTGTGGTCATTACAGTAGAATTGCACAAGTTGTGTTTTGGGTAGAGCTCCCCGAACAAAGGAGACTCTGCCCGAATTTTGTTAAATTAAGGACCCCCGGTTATTTATGGATTTATTAGTTGCTCTCATGATATGAATGGTTATTGAATGTAATGTCGTCCAGGGTGGTATTTGGGGCGTTACATTAGTGCTACCCGGACCAGTACCGATGCAGCTGCAGGAGGGGCATTAATGGAGAAAAATTTTGATGAAGCTTATGAGTTATTGGAGACGATGGCTGCCAATAATTATCAGTGGCCCTCTACAAGGATCAATCAGCCAAAGGTGGCAGGGATTTATGAAGTCGATACAATTACTGCAATTGCTGCACAAGTTGCTACGTTGACAAAGAAGATTGATGCTTTAGGGGTGCAGCCTATTCAGAGTGTGGCAGTTGTTTGTGAATTGTGTGTCAGGAACCATCCGAGCAATCAATGTGCAATTAGTTCAGAGTCAGTACAATACGTTGGTAACTTCAACAGGCAACAACATGACAATAATTTCAACAGTTATAACCCTGGTTTGAGGACTCATCCGAACTTGTCTTGGAATAATAATCAAGCCCAAAATTCTGCTCCAACACAATCATACCCACCAGACTTTCAGAATCAAGCTCCACCACAACAGGAAAAGAAGTCGAATTGGAGGAGCTACTTTCTAGGTACATAACACAGAATGAGATAAGGATGAACAATCTAGATGTATCAATCCGAAACCTGAAAAACCAAATGGGTCAACTTGCTACTGCCATTAACAACCGACCTCAAGGCACTCTACCGAGTGATATGGAGATCAATCCTAAGAGGGAAGGTAAGAAGTACTACAATGCTATTACATTACAAAGTGGAAAAGAGTTATCTGAAGTTGTTGGTGGAACTCTAAAACAATCAATTGGAGATGATAGTAAGGATGAAGATAAAAATAGCAAGAATGTGGAACATGAAAAGAAAGAAGAGGATCCAGTTGTAAGTTCTAATGGAGGTAATCCAAGACCTATTATGCCTCTCGTGCCGTTTCCACAACGTTTGCAGAAACAGAAGTGGGATAAGCAGTTCTCTAAATTCATGGAAGTGTTTAAGAAGCTCCAAATAAATATCCCTTTTGTAGATGCATTGGAGCAAATGCCTAACTATGTGAAATTTTTGAAGGAAATTATGTCAAAGAAGAGAAAACTAGGCGATTTTGAGACAGTGGCACTTACGGAGGAGTGTAGTGCTATTCTTCAAAAGAAGCTACTACCAAAGCTCAAAGATCCGGGTAGCTTTACAATTCCAATTCCATGCACAATAGGCAGTCAATTTTTCGCGAGAGCATTATGTGATTTGGGAGCTAGTATTAATTTGATGTCACTCTCAATTTATCAGCAATTGGGTTTGAAGGAAGCGAAGCCTACTAACATCACATTATAGTTTGCAGATAGATCACTCACTTATCCAAGGGGCATAGTTGAGGACGTTCTAGTTAAAGTGGATAAGTTCATTTTTCCAGCGAATTTCATAGTCTTAGATTGTGAAGAAGATAGAGAAATACCTATTATTCTTGGGCGACCATTCTTAGCAACGGGGAGAACACTTATCGATGTATAGAAATGTGAGCTAACGATGCGAGTCCAAGATCAAGAGGTTACATTCAATGTATTTTCAGCTATGAAATTTCCAGAGGAAGCAGAAGAATGTTTTCGGGTTGATATGGTTAACAAGGCAGTGAATAAGGTATTCGTAGGAAGTTGTATTTCAGATCCATTTGAGAATGCCAAGCTATATAAAGATGAGAGGTTCCCAAATGGAGAGATTGAAGTCAAGGAAGCCAATTCGAAAAGAACTTTCAAGGTGAATGGGCAGAGACTGAAGCAATATTGGGGCGGCGACATTGATCATGAAAAGACCTCAATTACCCATGTCGACCCAGGATGAAACAGGAAGTAATCAGGCTGAAGACTATAAAACAAGCGCTAATTGGGAGGCAACCCAAATTTTAGCTTCTAAGTTTTATTTCATTTTATTTTAATTTAGTTTTTTAATAAGAAATAATGTAGTTAGTTAGTTAGTTAGTGCATTTTAATTGGTATGTCAATTGCTTGCAGGTCCCAAGGATTGAACATAAAGTTGGAGCACACACAAAGCCTTACTAGGAGCCAAGAACAACCCACCTATGTTTCCCGAATACACTCCCGACTCAGCGGACGATGAGGACGCTGATGATGATGCGAACTAGCAAAGTCTCAGGGAAGTCCTCTGTCTTAATTTTTTCTACTTTATACATTGAGGACAATGTTTAGTTTAAGTTCGGGGGTGTTTTCTTGTTTGCATTTGCATTATTAGGTATGCATTTATATTGCATGTTTTAGTACGACTTGAGCAATGAATTGATTGAATTTGATCATGGCCAATGATGAATGGGATTAATTGTTAATTCAAGGGAAATTGATGAACATGTTGAGTTTGTAGTTTGGCATACTAGTTGGTATTACATTGTTTATGATCCTTTTATTCATTAGCACATATCCATCTGTTTGGTCAGTTATTATTTAGAGAATTTATTTGGTTAAGTGCTTGTGGGAGATATCAGTGAAACTCTAGAAAACTTATTTAAGCATCATTCAAAGCAAATTGAGGTATTCATATAAGTTTGAGGGAAATATTGGTTATGATGGGTTAGTATAAAAAAAAGGGAAAGAGAGTTTTGGAAAATTATTTTGATTTGATCCTTCATGAGTTAGAAAAAAAAATAGGAAGACAAGAAATAAGAAAGGGGCATGTGGTGAGTAGAGATGGAGCGTAAAACACACTCACTCATAAAAACATGTTGAGAATGAGATGGAGCGTAAAACACACTCATTCAATAAAGGTGAGACGGAGTGTAAAACACACTCGCTCAATAGGGGGTGAGATGGAGCATAAAATGCACTCATCGAAAGAAAAAAAAAAAGAATGAAAATCAAAGAGAGAGAGAGATGAAAAAAAAAAAATTCTTTGGACCTTCTAGTTATATGGTTGCCTTAACAAGCAGAGGTTGATGTGAAACGTAAATTCATAGAGTTGATATTGAGTATCTCTTATGGAGCGCTTGACTACGTAAATTTATCTGGGTGATGGCTAGTTTAAACAGTTAGAATATGCACATGTATTTAAAGGGTCATGAGCGGAGGTAAAATTAAGGAGTATGTTGAATTGTTAGACTTAGCACTGTTTTGAAGTTTCCCGTGAATTATTATCTGTAGTAACTTTTTGGGCCATTATTCAGATTCATATTGATCCATTGGTTGAGTAGTTGGTTGTTAGGATTAATTTTTAAGGTTTTTGTTCTTAGTATTTTGCTTGAGGACAAGCAAAGATTTAAGTTTGGGGGTATTTGATGAGTGAGTTTTACACCTACGAATTGAGTACTTTCGGTTTGATGAAATTGCAAGTTTTCAAATATTTTATGTTCCTTTTTATTTGTTTTGTGTGTTTTGATGTTATTTTGTAGGGATGATCATGTGGAAGGAAACATGATCATTTGAAAGGAAACAAGGTCAATTTGGAGCCTAAGTGTTGAATTTTTGAAGACTAAGCAACAAGGGCAACTTTAGGCTTGAAAGGGGACCAATGCCCCTGCGCCAAAACCAGCACCCTTGTGTTGGAAAGGCAGTAACTCAGCGCCGCTGCGCTGATTTTCAGCGCTGCTGCGCTTGTGTTGGCTCGGGACGCGAATTTTGACTTGTTTTTTACCCGAAATTGGACTCTAATGCAACATATATGCTAGGGTTTGAGTTGGAAAGGGATAGACTGATTTTTGGGGGCTGAAAACATGAGAAAAAAGGACCAAGGATTGATAGAAAATTGAAGGCAAGAATCGAAGGAAGCAACACGAAGAAAATCGGGATTGAAGGCTAGAGAGAGATTGAAGATTGCAATTAAGTTTTCATTCCTTTTCTCTTACTTTTACTTCTTGATTTTTTGAGATATTGTTTAATTTGAGGATGATGTTTTTCAATTACATTATGAACTAAATTTTTATTAAGATTGCAACGGAACCTGATGTTTAGTTAAATTGATCTACTCTTGTTTGTAGTTCTTATTGATCATATGTAAGTTGTTTATCATTTTTTGTGCTTAATATATAATTGTGTGGCCAACAATTAATTTGATAACCTAGATGAAATTGGGAGATGAATTCTAGGTTTAGATCGGAATATGATGACATGCATCTGGTTGATTCTTCTTAGGATTGAATAGCTAGGTTTGTGTACAGGATATGAATATACCTATATGTCGTGTGTAACTTTTATGAGAGTTTGAACTTAATGAATCTATTCCAACTTATTTTGCATATGAATATAGTAATTTAATTGGGAGAGATATGTTTATCTTACTATCGGAAGAGGTTTGATAAATAATTTTGAAGTCTTCGTTAACAACTTAATTTGATCAATTAACTGGAAAAAGAGTGGAAAGATTTATACGAAGCATTTAGGGAAGTTGTAATCTTAAATTCTTTTATCCGGTAAAATCACTTATTGTTCAGTAATTTTAGATTTAGTCTTAAATTAGTAATTCCATAGTTCAATTCCAATTGTTTAAATAAAATCGAATTGATATAAAGTTAGTACTTGGAAGTTATTAGCAATAATTCTCCGTGGGAACGATACTCTACTTATCACTTTATTACTTGTTGATCGTGTATACTTGCACGTAAATTGTCAATATCAAATTCGGACAACATAGATGTATGAAAATTCTCATCAAGAATGTAGTTCCAAAGGGTGCACACGTTAATGAGGTGATTTTTTTCCAACTATTCCTAATCCATTTCATTCTCATTGCTCGTAGGCTTTAGTCTTCCTTATATTAACATGCAATTCATGAAAATTGTTGATAAAAGGGATAACAATCTTCCTTACGGCATGCTCCTCATCAAAGTTTTTGAAAAATTTGACGTGGATCTCAATCATGAGGAAGTAGTGACTTGAAAGACTTTCTTTGATAGCACCACTCTAAACTAATGGGCATTAAGACTAAGGAAGGGATGATTGCTAAAGAAAAGAGAGCAATGGCGGCCGGTGATGAAGGTGATGAAAATAAAGAAATGGAAGGAAATTTTTTCATGGAAGATGATATGCCACAAAGATCCAAAGAGATTCATGACTTTGAATTTGACATGGATGAGAACACCTTGATGGGACGCTTTGCCATCATGAGTGATCTTGAACCTCTCTGCAAATCGGTGGATGAGTTAACAACTAGCATGGAGGGTCTTCACACCAAGGTTAATGGAATCATGAGCTACCTCTATAGCCACTTTGGTCCTCCTCATCATCCTTTTGTGGGGTGATGCTTTAGAAGATGCCTTATTGGCAATAGTTGAAAATTATCAAGTTGTTTTCTAATTTAGGAAGTTGGTCCTTTCATTGGATGTTTTTCAAAAATGTGTTGGATCTTGTTAATCCTATGTTTGTTAGTTTTAAAGTTGTAAACAATGGATGCTTTTTGTTTAACACATGTGGTGTGCAATACAATATGCTACATGTATGGTTGTAAAAACCTATCTTCTGTGTAATTTTTTTATATCAAAACTATCTTAATTATGAGTTGGAATATATGTGTATGTAATACATATAGTCTCGATATGATTGAAGTATTATACTATTATGTGTTATATAAAGTAAATATTCACAATTGGCAAGTGATTGAATTTGGTATGGATTATTTTTGATGATGTCAAAGGGGGAGAAATATATGTATATGTACTCTAAAAAGTGGTTTGAAGGCATACACATATGCATGCTATCTAAATATTTTCTATTCACAAATCTTTGGAAATATTGGCATTTTTACAAACAATATGAAAAAGATGATGCATTGGTAAAGGAGGAGCTTTCCATGCAAATTTGCTTGATAAAAACATGCAATGTAATAGAATGCATGTGTTTAGGGGGAACATCTTTTTACTTAAATACCATGTGCCTATGGTGGTAGTTTGTGGATGTTTATCATATTCAAAAAGAGGGAGAATGTTGACCTGATCCTTGACAAACATGATTTTGATGATCACAAACATCCTAATATGGACTACCACCTATAGTCAGTGTATGGATAAGTATAGGATCAAGTGGGACAAGTGCCAAAGTTGAAAAAAAAACAAAGAAAAGGATAGAAGCCTAAAGCAGAATCACAATCTGAAAGAAGTATCCAAAATTTTGAATGTACCGGGCAGAAGACTATATCGAAAGTCAAGATATACCTTCTAGAAGGCTAGCTAAAAAGTAATGGCTGAGGAAATAAATAGTACACGAAAGACTCTCAGGAATTTCGAATTCATTCAAGCCATAAGTTTGATTATTACCCACCAGAATTCCAGATGAACATCCGGAAGCTCACCAAAAAATTTTGGAATATAAAGACTCTGAGGAACCAAAACAAAGTTTCAGATAGGAGGTTTTACCGGAAGTCCAGACTCCTATCGTGACCTCTGGATATGTTCGTTAGTTCTCAAATGGCTACATCCGGAAGACCAGGCGGAAGTTCAGATAGGCTTCCGGATGACTTAATTTTCTGGCAGATAACTTTAAATATGTCATTTACTACACTAAACTATAAATAGGGTTTTGAGGGCTTTTAAGCACAACTTTTGAACTTTTATCTTTGAGAAAAACATAGAGTTCCATCAAGCTTTTTCTCTACATCTTGAAAAGAAGATTCTTGTGTATATCTTATTGTTCATTCTTTGATTCTCTTAAGCTTTGTGAGTATTCGTTTATAAAGAGAAATTTTTGTATATTCTTCATGAAAAGTGCAAAAAGGGAAATGTATCATTTTGTATCAAGAAGGAGAAGATTATAAGGGTTTTATTCTCACCCATTTGAAGAGGATAAAGATAGTGAAAGGAAATTACAAGGGAAGAAAGAAGAACGGGCGTAGGCCAAGTGATTTGTGGGCCGAACATTTATAAATAGTGTTTGCATCTCTCTTTTTCTACACTCTTATCTATTGTGTGTATACATTATTTTTAAAAAGTAGAAACCTAATTCACCCCCCTCTTAGGTTGCATTTGGGACAGTAGGAACTACAATGGTCAATATGTCTCATCTCCAAAGATACACCTCTCTGTTGAAAAATTTGAGGATGAAAGAGAGAAAATTTTAGTGATGTTTATGCTTGGTTGTGCGATATTGTGAATTCTTCCTTTCCATAAGTTACCAAAATCAACTATGCCGCCATCAAATGGAAAATCTTGAGATCTCTACTGGAGAGATTTCATGCTAAAGTGACCTCATTAGAGACAAGTGTCAACATAACTTTGGTGTCGATCGAAGACCTAGTTGGGTCGATATTGACTTTTGAGATGAACATTTTTCCACCCAATAAAGTGAAAAGATATATCTTTGAGCTCAACAAATGAGGAAGAGGGTAAATCAGAGTCACCCGATTAGGAGAAGATGACCTAGCCTTCATTGTGAGGAAGTTCAAGAAGTACTTCAAGGCTAGTAATGTTTAGTCCTCAAGGTCGAAAGGAAAACCTAGTAGACCTAGAACTCCTAAGAAGGGAAGAGAAAAAGGGGGTAGAGACTCTCGACAAGAGGTTGAGAGAAAGGGACAAGGTTTCTTATGCTTTGAGTGTCAAGGATTTGGAAACATGGTTGTGAAATGCCCAAATGGAAGAAAGAGCGATTCACCCAATGAAAAAAAAGAGAGCCATGAAGTCCAAATAGAACGATAATGATAATGAGTTAGCATCGAGTGATGATTCGTCTTCTCACGATGACGAAGAGAACTTCACCGCCTTCGTTGATTCACATGACTCCCCTCCGAGAGAAACTTCTAGTGTGGAACTTGAGTCAAGTCCTAACACGGAGGTAGATGATTTAGATGTTGAAGTCTCTACTAGTGACGATGAGACTGAAAGTATTGAGGACCTCCAAGATGCATACAATTAATTATATGAGGAGTGCCTAAAATAAAAGAAGAAGTTTCTTTCATTGAGCATGAGGCTCAAATCGAGTGAAGATGATAAGAAAGCACTTCATGTAGACTTAGTGAAGTCTAAGGCTCATATTTGTGGGCTTGAGGAGGAGAAGAAGTCCTCCAAGACAAAGTGAGCTTTCTTGAGAGTGAGCACAAAGGTTTTTTAGAGTCTAAGAAGAGTCTTGACCTCAAACTTGTCTTGTCAAACTTGATAGAGACCTTCATGAATTGCAAGAACTCTCAATAAGACTTTTCCTTAGCACTAAGAATTAAATAGAATGTTATCCATAGGAAAGAGTGTGGGTAAGAAAAGAGGCCTAGGCTAAACAAATAAGAACACCACCCTTACTACTTCTAAGACCATGTTTGTGAAGGGTAATCCTAACCTATCACCCCACGTGTAAACACAAGTCCTCCTAAAGGTAACAATAGTAAGGTTATGCATTCAAAGAAGCCAGTTAAAAAGAAAATCCAAACAAAAAATCTTGTGTGCTTTACATGTGGAGAGCATGACCACTATAGTACACATTGCATTAATGATAGGGATGTCTTAAATAAGAAGCCCATGCATCTATCTAACGAATCTAGGGCTTTAAAAAATCAATTTATGAATTTTTCTATGCTTATGCAAAGGTCAAGTGAGCCCAAGCACATACATGCATCATCATCTAAAGGATCACATGCTAGAGTGCAAAAAAATCCTACTCCAAAAATCAAGATTGATCTACACACTTCTAGAAAGAAGATAGTTAGTCCCCCACCCATTTCCTGACTAAACACGAGTCTTTGGAAGGAAAAACAAGTATGGGTGACTAAGGAGGAGTTTGAGAGGCTCACTGTCTCAGTCAAGTTAGATGTCCCGAGTGGTTCCAACAAGGTCATGTCACTTAAGAAGTAGGTAAGGTGAGTAGTATGAACCTAGGTGTACCTTACATGCATTGCATCAAACACCCTAGGGACATATTTTGTATATATTTTTCTTTGTTCATTTCTAATTTGTTTTCTTATGAGAAAAACCACAAATATTTAAAATTTAAAAAACCAAAAACAAAAGAAATTGAAAACCCCAAAAAGAGTTTTGATGTCAAGTTTCACATTCTTTTTAGGTTGTAATTGTTTTATTTTTCCATTGTTTATTGCATGCTTGTGCATATTTTTCTTTGTATATGTTAATTGAAAAATATAAAAACATTGGAGAAGAAAAGGCCAAAAAGATTTTATTTTGTTTGTTTTTCTTTGTTATTCATCATAGTTATTTACACTTTGTTTTTCTTTATAATGATTCCATCTTTAAATCAAAGTTGAAATTTTCATTGCTATAAGTCATATTAGAGGATTGATAACTTAGTAGTATAAATCTTAGTGCATCGTCCATGAGCCAAAGTTTCTTTCACCCTAGCGTGTTTGGATAGTGTTTACTTTGAAAATTCATAAACCAAGTACAAGACAACCATTCACCTTCATACTTAGGAGTTTTGTTAGTTTAAACGGTTAATGACCTTACGTTACTTAAGCGTTGGTGATAGGTGAACACATGGCTAAAGGTTAGTTCCAAAGAGCCAAATGTGAGAAAAGAACCCAATGTGGTCAATCTTTAAAAGGTGTGGCATAAAATAAATGGCTAAGAACAATTGCAATTGAATTGTTGAGAGTACTCATGCTTAATATTCATTGCTCATTTGTAAAGCTCAAAAGCTCATGCTAAACACATTTAGAAGCATATTGATAAAGTATGAAATTCAAAATCCTTCTAATTGAAGCCATAAGAGAAAAAGGAATAAAAGATAGAGAGAGTTATCTAAAAAGAAAATGCTAAGGATGCTCACTAACCGGTTATTTATTAACTGAGACGATGCATTAGGATTTCGTGTAGAGCTTGCTAATGATTTGAACTAAACGGAATCCTAATTGCGTAAGAGATTGGTGTCACACAAGTTGCACTTGAATTAGTTGAAGTTGAACAAAATTTGAACACTTGTGAGTGAAATTGCACTAAGTGAGAGAACATTGCTCTAGGATGCATGAAATTGAGTTCAATATTCTTGAATATGTCTTACAGTAATGTAATGAGATGACGAAATTTGGATGGAACTATTATAATATAAACATATGTGATTTTCATGATTTATGACATTATGCATTTTAATGTTAAATTGAAAACTACGTTATATATTAGATCCAATTTCATCTATGCATGCGCATTTATTTGCATTTAGGTCATTTATATACCCATGCATGCATTTAGAGGCTTAAGTGAAGTGTTTGGAGATGAAAAATTGGACTAGTTGGACAGTTGAAGGAGAAAATTGAAGGTTGTAGAGATCGGTCGAGCGAACGTCGTCACAACTTGAGTGACCTGCATTGAAGTTCGGTCCAACAGGCTTAAAAGACGCATTTTTTTACAGTTCCACTGCATTTCCTTCACTTTTAACATGATTCCATCTCTGTTTGTGCAGACCCATAGCATTCCCTTGAGCTTTAATTTTACCTTGAGTGAGTATCATTCGTATTTGCACTATTTCACTGATTGATTTTGGGAAAATGCCATTGAGAGCTAAGAAACAGGAAGGGTATGTGCATCCAATGAATGAAGCCGCTTTAAGACCCCAACGTACCATAAGTTGTATTTTTCCCTGATGAGCATTTATTTAATTTGAATGTAACTGTGCCATGGTACGCTGATATTGTTATCTTGTTACAGGGTTGTTATCTTGTTACAGGGCACCTACCAAGTCATTGGAGTCCAAGGGACAAGAATCGATTTTTGGTTGAGGAGAAGCAGTTTTACTTTGACAGTCCATATTTATTCAAATGTTGCCCTGATAAAGTGATGAGGAGATGAATGCCTGACGAAAAGAAGAAGGATGAGATTGCTTTTTACCATTCAGAAGCTTGTGGCGGCCATTTTTCATCAAAAAAGACATTAGCTAAGATTTTGTAATGCAGTTTTTATTGGCCTACTTTATTTAAAGATTGTTTTACATTTTCCAAGCATTGTGATAAATGTCAACAATTAGGAGCAGTGACGTGTAGAAATGTGATGCCCCTCACACCCGTGTATGTGATGAAAATTTTTTATTGTTGGGGTATTGATTTTATGGGTCCCTTACCTGTCTTTTGGGTATGCTTACATTCTTTTGGTAGTTGACTATGTATCTAAGTGGGTAGAGGCTATCCCAACTAAGACCAATGATCATAAGGTTGCGTTCAAGTTTTTTAAAGAGACCATTTTGTCTAGATTTGGGATACCTAGGGTAATAATCAGTGATGGTAGTCTACACTTTTGTAATAGGCCTTTTTTCTAATCTCATGACCAAATATGGAATTAAACATAAAGTGTCCACGGCTTAGCACCCACAGACCAATACTCAAGCTGAATTGGCCAATAGGGAGATCAAGCAAATGTTAGAAAAGACAGTCAATCTTGATAGAAAGGATTGGTCACTTCAGTTGACCAACGCTCTTTGGACCTATCAGATTGCTTTTAAGACACATTTTGGTATGTCTCCTTATAGGCTAGTGTATAAAAAAGATTATCATCTACCAGTAGAGATGGAACATAGAGCATATTGGGCTATCAAAATCTTGAACTTCAATTTAAAACTTGCTGGTAGCTATAGGGACTTGAATGAATTGGGAGAGACAAGAAGAAATGCTTACGAGAGTACTCAGATTTACAAGGAAAAGGTAAAAAATTCATGATAAATCCATTTTGAGAAAGTCCTTTGAGCCGGGACAAAAAGTGCTTTTATACAATTCTCGTCTTCATCTTTTCCCAGGTAAGCTACGCTCATGATGGGTTGGCCCTTAGATAGTGCGTACAGTTTTCCAACATAAAGATGTGGAATTAGAGAAACCGAAAAATGGGAAAACTTTTAAAGTGAACATTCAGCAATTGAAACCATTCTTGGATGACTTTCCATCAGAAGAGTCTATGGAGGAGCTAGTTGATCCTGTTTATCAGGATTTACCTGTTGAGTGATCCTCTCACCTTACATACCTTCTTGTATAGTAGTTAGTTATCTGTATTCTTTACCTTTCCTTTAGTTTTGCAGTTGAATTTATTTTGGGGTAAGTTTTCTAGGTGACCTCACTAGCTACTCTCTCTCAATTGCTCTCTTGCACATAGCTATTTCTTTTACATTGAGTACAATGCATAATTCAAGTTAGGGGGTGAGGGTTTACACCACTATTTTTGTTTTGTTTGTTTCTTTTTGTTTATTTTGATTATTTGTTGCTCCTAAAATGAAAAAAAAATATGAAAATAATTTTGCTTTAGCTAATGAGATTATGATGCTTGATTCGTATCCCTTGAGAACTTCACCTTGCTGATGGTAATTTGAGACAATTGCACGTGGGCTGTTAGACGAAATTTATGATATGCTTGAGTATGATGCTTATACTATCATTAGAAACTCAAATTCTATGTACCATGATCATCTAGTTCTTGTGATTCGTTGAAATGGATTTTTATCTTTCAAAGCTTGACATGTATAGTGGAGACAAATGTATAACCTTGTGAGTTTAGAGCCTATCTATTGGAGGGTTATATTACAATTACTCATGGATAGTTCTTTCATCACTTCTTTTAATGATCTCATTAAAATTGTTTTGGTTAAGGTATGAAGAATGATTAGTTGATTGTGTCTCTATCAATTGAAAAACTTTTCTATTGTTCATAGGAGAGGATTTTAGGCCATATTTGGATAAATTTGAGCCTTGGTCTGTTCTTTCTAAAATACATTCCCTCTAAGTCGTGATTAAGCCTGTTTGAATATTCAATTCTTAGCTATAAAGTTTAACCAAGTCAAGAAAGAATTATACATACCTTACCGTGGCTATCCCTTGAATTGCTAAGTCCCTACCAAGCAAATTGGGAGAATTATGGTGGAAGTTCAATCGTGGGCAACATGAAAGGAAAAAGGGAATGAATCAAACTGAAAATTGGAAGTTTCAGCAAAGTGCTCAATGAAAAAAAAAAAGCACCGGGGGGGGGGGGGGTGGTTACAAGATTGGATTGAAAGAACAAAGGTTCGTGAATGAAAAAAAAAAGGTGAAATGAAAAAAAAAATGATGAAAAAGTTCGAAAGATAATATAGCAAGAAAAATCTTGGGATAGTCCTTTTGAATTCTACATCCTTCATTTCCTTAGCCTCGCCCTTAGCCCCATTATAGCCTTGATAAAGCCCCAATTGAATTTGAGAACAATGGTGAAGTGAATTACCTAGTTGGATAGAGAGACATATCAATGATGTTATTCTTTCTTCTTTAACATTCGTTCATGAGATTATGTCAAGATTGATTCATTTCACTCTGGGAGACTTCTTATCAAAACTAGTTTTTGAGAGCCAAGAGGGATGGAAATTCTACTTAATGGATCTCTTGAATTATTTGATGTGACACACACACATACAAGTCTTTGATGATAATATGTGTGAATACTCTTGCATATCAATTAGGTTTAAAAGCAACCATGTGTGATTGGAATTGAATTCCATTAGCATATTGCAGTTTTTGTTGAATTTGATAAAAGCATTGTAATCGGAATAGCTAAAATGGCGAAGTTTGTATTTATCTTTGCTGAAAACTTTCATGAAACAAAACTCGTCTACTAGGGATCACCTAGGGGTTTAAAGGCTTATTAAATAAGCCAAATGCAATCGATGACGCCTACGAAACTGATTTTGTAATTACTTCTTTGTATCCCTTTATTGTTTTCTATTTTTGTGATGATTCTGAACTCCATAGCATCATAATTCTAGCTTTTACTTGTTGAACTACATTGTGTAGCTTTTACAAATGGGCATGAATTATGGATAATCGTCTTTCGAGTACCTAGGATTGGGCATTAGTTGAGTCCAGGGTTAGATTAACTTTTATTTGTTGGAATAAAAAGGAAAAAATCAAAAAAAAAAAGTAGAAAATAAGGGATTTTTAGGTATTCTGGAGTCCTACCGATAGGTTGTGTATCTACTACCGGTAGGACTAGAACAGAGAGCCTTCCTACTGATAGGTAGTGTATCCACTACTGTAGGAGTTAGGTCTGAGGATTAAAAATGAGGGTTTTTTTTTGGGAATTTCAAGGGTTGCCTAACTCTTACCCATTCGTTTCACTATAAAAGTCCCTCTTGCTCACAAGAAATCGGTAGAAACCTCTTCTCTGAGACTTGTGCTCCAAGAAATCTTTGATTTTTCCTTGATTCGCTGCAATAATGGCCACAAGAAATATCCTATCTCTCTCTCTCTCTCTCCCCCCCCCCCCCTATTGAGCCCTTCCAGGTTGTCTTTCTTGTGTGGGTCTTCTTCATGGCTCTAGTCTCTTTGGTTTTGGCCAATATGGCCAAGACTAGGTAAGGGAGCTACACCAAAGCCACTACTTCGGATGCCTCCTCCTCTAGGCAAACTATTGGGAAGAAGGAAGATAAGAAAGAGAAGAGAAAAGGAAAAAAGAGGAAGACAGAGCTGAAATCCGAAGAGGAAGAAGAGTTTGTTCACCCTCTACTCAATAAAAAGGCCCACAAACCCTGAGGAGAGGGATAGGCACTCTTTGAAGATTCTTACTTTGCTCATGGTCTCTAAAGCGTTGGAGTCGAACAATGAGGAGTCTGATTCTATTTCAGAGTAATCTTGGACTTGTACTGAGAAGTGTGAGTATGCAGGCTCCAGTATCTACCATCTAATTACTTTCTCTAATTCGGATGATGGCGCTACTAGCTGATTACAGTGGACGACTATAGTTTTAGAGTTGAGTCTGAGTACACTAGTTTTTATCTAAGCCTGGTAGAAGAACCTCTAGGATGTAGGCTTAATTTTGAGTCCTTTAAGTGCCTACTGTACATGAAAGACTATGATTGGTTTTAATGAATATATCTTTTGATCTTAATGTCTTGTGTTTTTTTAGATTTATGCTATATAGTTCTATTGTTTTCATGTTTGCTATGGTTGTTTTGAGAATTGGTTATGATCCATCTTAGTTCTCTTATTGACATTTGCTAGTGACTAGCAACGCTTGAGTTGGGGGGTGTGATGAGCACTCAATATTGCATTATTTCATAGCCTTTCACATCCAATTTAGGCTTGCTAACTAACTAACTTGTTTCACTTAGTGCATTTTGTAGCTTAAGCCTTGATTTTGGTGTTGTAGGTATTTTAAGTATAAACATGGAGTTTTAGCATGGTTATAAGGGCAAGGAATAAGGTGGTAGTGAGTTTACTTGGGATAGATGAAGTTGATAGCCTTGAAAAGTCAATTGAAGGAAAGAGAAGAACTACTGGTAGGTATTCTACCAGTAGGAAGACAGAAAGACAAAGTTCTACCAATAGGAAGTCAGTTTTACCGGTAGTTGAACTCACAGAAGTTTACAAGTTGTCATCAGAGAAGTTCTACTGGTAGTTGTATCACGTTGTACCGGTAGCTGAATCCCCAGTACTTTTATCAAAAGAGTCCTACCAGATTAACTACCGGTAGGAGAAGCCATAAAAGTTTCAGAAATTCATGACAGACAGAGAACTACTGGTAGGTCTACCATGCTACCAGTAGGTCGAGACAGATAATCCCGGGAAGCTTTAGAGATTCTCAACCAATATAAGAGGGAGATAATTTTTGAATTGATATCTTTCAAAGAGCTGATGATTTTCCTTCCAACCATTATAAATAGAGACCCTTTGGGAGGCTAGAGAAAGGTCTTTGAGGAGGTTTCTTTTACTTGCCTTATCAAAGAGTTTTAGGGTTTACGTTAAAGAATTTATTTAAAGTTCAGTTCTTTCAATTTATTCGTTGAAGCAACATTCAATTTCAATTGTCTTTAATTCCAAAGCTTTGTTATTTATATTCGACTCTTCAATACAAGCAATCAATTTCAATTCTATATTTACTTTCTTGCCTTCAATTATGTCTTCTTTAAAACTTTACGTTATTTTCATTATCATGAGTGAGTAGTCTTCTTGTAGATGATCTAAGGAAACAGTCTCAAACCTATGAAGTAGGGCATATGCCATAAACTAGGGTTTTAATGTTTTTGTGATTGGTTGAATAGGTTATGCTTTCGAAAACCTAATTGGGTTGCATACGTCCCTGTTATTTGTATACAATTAGGCTTGGTACAAATAATCGTGGTGTTTCCTGCAACCTTTAGAGTACCAATTCTGCTATCATAAACCATCTTTCAATTGCTACAATAGTTCTTTCAAAGTTTTTAGTTGAAAATCATCTGTCTATAGTATTTTGAATGCGAAAGCAGATGAGTTATAGATTTAAGGTAGAAACTTTTATTCATAGGTGCGATGAATTCTAAAGATTGTCCAATTTTTTCATTTATTGAATTTCAATTTCATTAGTAGTTAACTCTCAAAATTCTTGAAATCAAAGAACTTTTTCATTTTATTTTTCATCTCTTTGGATTCTAATTTTTTCCCTGAGGAGACAACCTTGGACTTTTGTTTAAGTTACTACACGATACCTTTCTCTTATGCTTGGCAGCTTTCATGAAAATATAACCTCTTTGGAGGGCAAGCATTTGGCATATTGGTTTTGGGTTATGGTCTAGTTATTATGAATGATGAATGGATTCTTTTTATTTATGGATGTTATTAGTTGCTCTCATGATTTAGATGTTGTACAAATAGTAATGCCATCCAAGGTAGATTTTGGTGCGTTACATGTATTTTGTCATGAAATTGCCAAAGGGGGAGATTGTTATATTATATTTGTAATTGGCTAATTTCTTGCAATCCATTGTAAATCTTAACCTTTTTCATGGTCATGATGCTATCATATACAACCTCCAAAAGCGTCATTGAAGGGAGGAGATCAAGCGTCAAAGCAATATCAATCAACCTCGGTATGCACCTTCACGCTTAGTACAAGGTAATGACCTAGACACCTAAAATGAACCCTCAGTTATTTTTAATTTAGGTTGATTAGGATAAAAATGTAATTGGAAGCAATCCAAATATGAATCCTCGGGGATTTTAAAAGAAAAGATTTTCTAAACCATTTATGAGTATTGAAAACATAGATTCAGTCATAATCAAACCCCTTCTTTGAACAATACCCTTTAGTGCTCAAGAGAACTAGTTTATGTTTGGTTGTGCTTCAAAAATAGGTAGGGACCAAACTATGCTCACTAGCCTTAGCTAGATCGGTCCCTTGATGACTTAGGGAATTAGAAAGGAAAAGGTCACGAGGGAACAGCATAGAGCTCGCTCGAGTGTTCCTTCATTGTCGCTCAAGCAGTGTCTTTTCCTGGTCAGAATGGAAACGTGATTTTTGTTTATGAATCTAAGTTTTCTTATTTACTAAAACTACCCTTATTCTGAACCTATGAATAGGGAAAGCATTTCTCATAGTTAGGTCAAGCCTCTTGTGAGATTTCTAAGAGAAAAAATCATGTTTCTACCTTGAGAGCTTCCACCACCAACCTAGATCCCTAAACTTAAAGGCTACCACTAGAGATTCTACCCAACCTCACAACTTGGTGTTGAAGATCTTGATGGTTTAGAACCAAATCCATTGGTGTGTGCAAACCAAGAGTCTTGGGTATGAAGCCTTAAAGATTGCTCGAGGCCTAAACGAACTGTGCGACGTGGAGTTCAAGTAAAGCTAGCCATAACGTCGAAGGAAGGCCTTTAGTAAAGAGATCTATGAAGGAAATGAGCATCTAGCCATGTGGATTGGTTGAGGTATAAGACTCAAGTACTTGTAGATTGACTTTGAATTTAATGGATTAGGCTTTGGTGAACCGAAAAGGTTCCCCATGTGGTAAATACTATTAATTTGGATTACTACTATACATAAATAGTAGCAAATAGCATTTGGACATGACATACAATGCAAAAATAGTTACCACATTTAATGAGTATGGGAGTCCTCCATCTTTCTACCGACAATGCAAGAAGGCTATGTGTTTTGCCTAAAAATTGGTCTTGCACTTTTGAATGAAAGATACACTGGATGAAATATATCCCTCTATTCCTCTCTCACTTTCAGTATTGCTTTGCTATCTCTTAATTTTTTTGAGTTAGTTATTTGCACCTACATAAATTTGCTTGTTTTACAATACGTTATCAACACAAGAGCTAGCCAACTGAGTCATCATCGAATAATTTTCTATACCCGAAAGGTAAACTAAGGTATATAAATTAATCAGTTTTATTTAACACCATACATGTTAAGAGAAAACATGGTGTGGGTGTGTTGATTTTAAAATTGCTATTATAATTTAATTAGTGCCTGAAGCATATAAATTGTGTACCTGTAGTACATAAAGAATTTTATACAAATTATGTTCCTGAAGAACATAATAGAAATATCTAAGTACATGAAGTACAAAGAAATATTATTATGCTAGAAATGGTCATACAAATTACAGACCTGAAGTTTGTAAATTACAATATAAATTACAAACCTGAAGTTTGTAGATTATTGTGATAACATAATACCATAATTTAATTTATAGAGCCTGAAGTTCATAAATTATTAACTTGTACCAGCAGCACTTCAGATATTAATTGATGTATGCATCATTTTTCTCATTATATTTATGCATATTTATTTATTTATTTTGAGTTTCGGTAATATTGAGATGGTCAATCCCAATCACGTTAAATATACTGTGAGATCCCTGGTTTTTCAAGACAGATCCCGTTTAATAAACTTGAAAGCAGTGACTGAATATGAGTGATTTTATGCTTTGACCTCCTTATCTTCTGATGAGTAACATTTTGACCCCCTTATCTTATGATGAGTAATACTTTGAATCCTTTATCTTTTGATGAGTAATACTTTGACCCCTTATCTTATAATGAGTACTAGCAGATTTATTCTAGCAGATTGATGAGTACTATCTTATGATGAGTACTATCTTTCATTCTACTTTTACATTGATATTCTTCTAGCAGATTTATAAATAGAGTCATTTGATGGAAATCAACATAAATAAATGAGATCTATTACTAATACAAGATTACAAGAGATTACTACTAACTTGAAAAAAACAATGGAGAAAACAAAACATACAAATAACTACAACTGATATGATTACATTAAGTAAGTTTGTGATAATCACAGCCACAGTGATGTGTAGTTACATAAAGAAAAATGAACATCATTACTAAATAGAGGATGAGAATACAAAAGAGATAATAAAAGATAGTATTTGTTTCTGAAGTCGTAGAGAATTTTGAAGATGAAGTTAAGAATTTTTAGAGAGAGAAGAGAAGAGGCGGAGCTTTCTAGAGAGAGAATTGAGGTATGAAATCTTATGTCATTTTAGGATTTTGATACTTTTATAGACAAGCAGTTCGGGTAAGTCGGGTTCTCGTCCTGTATCCACTCATAAACCAAAGCCACTACATGTCCGCCTGTTTGCCTTCAGTTTAATCAGTTTCAGACTGAATAATCGGATATTCAAATTTCTTTATATTCTAGAACACATTTATTCATATAATCGAAGTAACAAATAATTTTATGTGATCTTAGAATTAAATGAAAATATTAAATACTCAGTGTACTCACGATCAAACTATTATTTATAACATCAACTTGATGAGCATATTTTTTTTATCTAATTCAATTATTTTGTTTTCATATAGCTTTGCAAAAATAGCCAACATCACAAAATTGGAATTTCCTGGTCTACACTTCTCGAGGTACAACTACATGTCATGGGCTCTAGATGTCGAGCTTTACCTTGATTCAAAAAAAATGGGGGATACCATAAAAGATAAAAACACAGCAACTCCTAAAAATCAAGCAAAGTCGTTGATTTTTCTTCGTCGTCACATTCATGAAGGCTTAAAAAATGAGTACCTCACTGTTAAAGATCCTTTAGAGTTATGAAAAAATTTAAGGGCCAGGTTTGATCACCAAAAGACCATTATCCTTCCAAACACTAGACACGAATGGTTCAGCATTCGATTACAAGATTTTAAGAGCGTACGCGAATACAAATCTGTAGTAAATAAAATTACTACTAATCTAGAATTATATGGTCAACTTGTATCGGATTCTGAAAAATCAGAGAAGACCTATTCAACATTCCACGTATCAAATATTTTATTTCAACAACAATATAGGCAACATGGGTTCAAGACCTGTAATGAACTCATAGAATGTCTTTTACTTGCCGAGGAGAATAATAAATTATTAATGAATAATCATGAATCTCATCCAACTGGACACCAAGCCTTCCCAGAAACAAATATCACATCTTTTCCTGCTCAAAGACGAGGGCGTGGTTACAGTCATAGCAAGAATAAAAATACTCATTTCCTCAAGGGTTATCATGGTGGCCTGAAGTCCTTCACACCAAATCAGAAATGGAAAAATGCCCCACACCACCAGAAGTGGAACAACCAGAATAAAGAAAAGAAAGAGAAGGGTTTACCGAACAAATTCTCTAAGAAAACTGAAGATGGTTGTTATAGATGTGGAATGAAAGGACACTGATTGCGTACCTGCCGTACTCCAAAACACTTAGTAGATCTCTATCAAAAATTCAAAGAATAAAAAGAAAAATTGATAGAGACAAATTTTGGTGACTGGCACTGCTCATTGATTATTCATCCGATTTTTCTAATCTGGATGTTTCTGATTTTTTTGTGAACCCAAGTGGAAATGAAATGGAGAATGTAGACTAAGAATGTTATCTTTTATTTTCTACAAATAATTTGAGTGTATTGTCTTTGTGTGTTATTTAATATTCATGTATATGTATTTTCTTTATTAATAAAATCATGTGTGTTTTTCATATAGAGACATGGATCCTGGTAATTCATTGGTTTACTCCAAGGTGAAGGATGAAGATATATGCTTGGTGGATAGTGCTACGACTCACACAATCCTTCGCAGTAAAAAGTATTTTCTCTGAACTAATATTATTTAAAGCTAGTTTCAATACAATATTAGATCTTTGAGACTTGATTGAAGGCTTTGGTAGAGAAAATATGATACTACCCCAAGGAACTAAACTTCTAATTAAACATGCATTATATTCTAGTAGATCCAGCAGAAATCTGTTGAGTTTTAAAGACATACTTCGTAAGAAATATCACATTGAAACGACGAATGAGGGTGACATAGAGTATTTATACATCATATCTACTGTATGATTCCAGAAGCATGTACTAGAAAAACTTCGCACTCTCTCTTCTGAATTGTACTATACCAAAATAAAATTTGTAGAATCAAATGTTGTGATGCACCAAAAGTGCTCTGATCCAAAGAATTTTATGTTTTGGCATGATCGTCTTGGTCATCCAGGATCAATAATGATGCGTAAGATCATTGAGAATTCATAGGGACATTCTCTAAAGAACTAGAAGATTCTGTTACCAAGTGATTACCCAAGTTCTACTTATTTACAAGGTAAATTGATTGTCAGACCATCTCCTTCAAAATTGATTTCTAATCGCCTAAGTTTTTACAACGAATTTAGGGAGATATATGTCGTCTAATACACCCTCCGAGTGGACCATTTCGTTATTTCATGGTTTTAGCTGATGCATCAACAAGATGGTCACATGCGTGCCTACTTGCTACTCGAAATTTCGCCTTTGCAAGGCTTCTCGCCCAAATAATCCGGTTGCGAGCACAATTCTTAGATTATCCAATCAAGACAATTCGTCTAGATAATACTGGTGAATTTACGTCACAAACATTCAATAACTATTGTATGTCAGTAGGAATGGACATTGAGCATCTAGTTTCACACATTCACACATAGAATGGTCTAGCTGAGTCTTTTATTAAACATATTCAATTGATAGCTCGCTCCATGCTTATGAAGACGAAATTACCTGCTTCTGCTTGGGGACATGCTATATTGCATGCTGCATCTTTAATTCGTGTTTGACCATGTAACGCCTCAAAATCCCCTTAAACGGCATTACTTTCTAAAACTATTCACATCATGAGAGCAACTAATAATTTTCATAAGTAAAGAAAATTTCATTCATCGTGCACAATATCTATAAGATCATCCAAAAGAATATGTCAAACCATGGCAATTACATCCAAAAAGAATAAGCCCCATTAAGACCAGTACATCAAAAATAAACTCTTATCTTACAGCGGAATAACAAAATATCATCTATACATTGTCCCAAAATCCTCTCCTATTCTAGGATATAAAGAGAACAACTCTATACGTTCCCCTCGGGATCCCCGCTTCCATCCAATTGAGTTTCCCAAGCTATCTGTTCATCAACTCCGAGCTCCTCCTCTAAACCTGTAACACCCCGCATTTTCTTTTATATATGTATATAGATATATAGTAAATAATTTTTTGTAAAAATGTGGATATGTGGAGTGATGGTAGGAATAAAAACAAAAACTAGAGATACAAATTGATTCAGAAGTTAAGTTTCGAAGGTGTAAACTTGAGAAGAGGGATTATGGAAGTTTCTAAATATTTTTAGGTCAAAATAAGTTCTCCATTGAATCTGGAAGGTCGAAAAACATTGGGAGAGGTAATGTGGAGTGTATTGGAAGCTAGGAAGTATTCCGGAGTAAAAACACACTTAGAGAGAATTTGGGTAAAAAGGAGTTGGGATACCTTCTAGTATTTAAGTCATAACTCTTTATCCTGATGACCAATTGATCCTAAATTTTGATAGTAGATAGTAGACATCTAGGGCTACAAAAGTGTATCTCATGAAAATTTTTCAAATCAATCTCTAAATAGGTCAAAACGTCACTGGAAGTTTCAGCAAAAATAGGAATTCCGTTCGAACGTGAATCGACGTTCGAACGTGAATAAACGTTCGAACGAAAGTGCGTTCTAGTACTCTTGTCTGATGAAAAAACAAAAGTACTGGGAGTGACGAACGTTCGAACGCCAATGACGTTTGAACGTGACTTGCGAATTCTGGGTTTCAGAATCGCGCACAGGAGACCATTTCTCACCCTATAAATACATAAGGACGCCTCCATTAGTCCCATTTCAACATTTCAAACCCTAGGAAGACTTAGAGAGGAGGAAAGAAGGGGAAAACACAAGATCAAAGGAGGATTTGCACCTTGAAGAAGATCAAAACTTTAAGTTTTCAAGAACACATAGGAAGAAGAAAGGTAGGGGTTTTCTTCCATTCTTTTACATTGAGGCTAGGTTTATTTATATGTATTTCTTAACTCTAAATGTTATAGCTATGCTATCAAATCCTTAATTCTTGCTATTCTTGCAACTCATGCCATGGGGAAAATAATGTGATTGTTGGGTAACCCTTAAATCTCCTTGCTTGCTACCAAACCCTAGTCTTCAAGGGAAATGTGTTTTTCTCTTGACTTCTCCTTTGTTATTGATTTCAATACATGATTGTTCCTTTATTTTGAGTTCTAAGCTTGATATTCAATACTTGATATTCGTTATTCTTGGTTCCAAGACTTGAGTGTTCTTTTGGTCTTGATTTCTAAGCTTCATAATCATTTGTCCTTGATTTCACACCTTGATAGTCGTTTGTTATTTATTTCCATACATGATTGTTCCGTTAAATCTTAATTTCTCCTTTGTCCATGATTTTCAAGCTTGGTGCGCCTTTATTCTTTATACTCCAAGTTTAATATTCATTTGTAATGATTCTAAAGCTTGATTACTCATAGGTTCTTGATTTCAAAACTTTAGTGTTTCATATTGAACAACAAAATGGTATTTATGATGATCTCTTGTACATTTTCTTATATTGCTCTTTGTACAACTACTTGAGAAAATTGGGGGTTTATGGAATTGTTTGTTAATGGAGGAAATTGTGGATATCGTATTTCTTGTTTGGTTGTTTGGAGGAACATGAGTGAGAGGTTCCTTGTAAGGATGCTCATTCCTTCTCAGGAGGTTCCTTATAAGGATGCTTGAGAATTGGGGACTTGTGTAAGTGTTGGTTAGGTGAGATATTTGTTGGTATTTTATCTCTTGGGTGATTGTACGACACGAACATGGATTACTATTGACCGGGTATCATGTAGTGGGTAGACGTCTTTATATGCCACGCGGGTGTGAACTTTTCCTACCACATGGAGTGGGTAGATGTCTTTGTACGCCGTGTGGGTATGAACTTTTCCTATCACTAATGATCACGGAGTAGTAACGTGGGTTGTGTCCGACATACAGTGTGGGTTATTGTGCATTGTTCCAGAAATGGTTTCGACAAGAGTTTCCGGAAGTATGGGATTCCGCGAGAACTTGTTGGAAACGGTTTACGGTAGAATGGATTATCTATTGTATATTGGTTATTGTTCACTCTACCATAGACGGTTTCTACAAGAGTCTTGGGAAGTATGGGATTCTGCGAGAACTTGTGGAAACAGTGTATGGTGGATTGGATTATATTTGGATATGGTTTGTTAACTGTATAGTGGTCCCACTTATTCATTCAATTACTGTTGTTAATTAAACTTGAGATCTATTTAAATGTCCTGGTTTTACTTCAAAAGTTATATATGATATTTTGTGAAATGAGACAGACTTGTTTTACATGTTTTCTAAACCTTGTTTGAGTTTGGGAGGATTTTCCTACAGAGCTTAGTGCTCACCCCCTACAAACCAACACATTTTTCAGGTGATGCTGTAGAAGAGGATCGGTTAGAAGACGAGTAGGGGGATCCGGAGGGGGATATCTCGACGGTCCTTCTTTGTAATAGATTGAAGGGTTATTTTGGGATCATGTAAAATATAATCTTTTGTTATTCCGCTGCTACGTGTAATTTAATTCTTTTGGGATGTAATTGCCATGATTTGGCTTATTCTTTTGGGATAATGCTATGGACATGATATCTGATGAATAAAATTTCTTTATTGAGGGAATTTATTTAGTCGCTCTCATGTTGTGAATGGTCTTAGATAGTAATGTCGTCCAGGGTGGGTTTTGGGGCGTTACAAAACCAAAATCTGAAAAATATATTGTTTGTAGGGGGTGAGCACTAAACTCTGTAGCAACATCCTCCCAAACTCGAACAAGGTTTTAAAACAAATAAAAGATGGCTAGTCTCTTTTGGAAAATAGCATATATGGATTTTTTAGAATAAAACAATGATAGTTGTAATGATCTCAAGTGTACGGAATACAGTAAATCAATGACAGGAATAAACTTGCAAGAAATTAAAGCAATCCATAAATAATTCAGTAACATCATTTCATATTCTCATGTATGTTGGTTCATTCTCATTGTCATGTATGTTGGTTGCTTCTTAGGAATCTACGCAACGATTCTACCTCATTCACCCACCACAAACCAATCATTCTCCGCATGGCACATCACAAACCACTTTAGGAAGGGAGTATACCGTCTCCCACGGCATTGACGAATCCTTCCCAAGAAAGGTATACCATCCCTCAGCCTCGAACTTACGTGAACAATAGTGGTTGCTCTCACCAACAACAATCCACTACAAGTGTTAGGAAACCATCTCACCCCCACTGGGATAGACTAACCTCTAACACTCTACAGCAGCTCTCGAAGGCAATTCAAGTCCGTCACAACAAACCATACAAGAGATAAAACCAACATTTTTCTCACCAACCACAATCTTAATCAATCACAAATTTCCCTTAATAATTCAAGTATCACAATTGTACAATTCTCAACATACTACAATAATAAAGGAATTAAAATATTTAAGAGATCATATCAATAAAACCTTCACAATCTTGATATCAAAATTCTAGGGTTTTGCCAAAAACCATAATTTCTTGTAACAAGAACAAGTATTAGATGAAAACATGATTTAATCAAGAATGAGACTTTAGAAATCAAGATCAAATGAAAATTGAGAGAAAAACTCATTTTTCTTGAAAATTAGGGTTTTCAAAACAAGAGAAAGAGATTTTGTAACACCCCGCATTTTCTTTTATATATGTATATAGATTTATAGTAAATAATTGTTGTAAAAATGTGGATATGTGTAGTGACGGTAGGAATAAAAGCAAAAACTAGAGATACAAATTGATTGGGAAGTTAAGTTTCGAAGGTGTGTAAACTTGAGAAGAGGGATTATGGAAGTTTCTAAATATTGTTAGGTCAAAATAAGTTCTCCATTGAATCCGAAAGGTCGAAAAACATTGGGAGAGGTAATGTGGAGTGTATTGGAAGCTATGAAGTATTCCGGAGTGAAAACACACTTAGAGAAAATTTGGGTAAAAATGAGTTGGGACACCTTCTAGTATTTAAGTCATAACTTTTAATAATGATGTCCAATTGATCTAAAATTTTGACAGTAGATAGTAGACATCTAGGGCTACAAAAGTGTATCTCATGAAAATTTTCCAATTCGACCTCTAAATGGGTAAAAACTGTCCTGGAATTCGAAGTAGCCGAAGTATACCGGAACACAGTACCGGTACAGTACCGTACCGGTACGCCCGAACCAGTAGCTAAACCGTACCGGTACAGCGTACCGGTACGTCCGAAGTTTGGCACAGTAAAAGTCGGGATTTCGGTGTTTTAAAACACCATTTTAAGCCTCATTTGACCCATTCTTCCATCCCACTCTCACCCCAAACATCTTAGAGCCCTAAGAAAAGAGAAAAGGAGAGAAAAACACAAGGATCTTGAGAGAGTTACCCCCTTATAGAGATCAAAATCGAAATTCCTCAAGAACACCATTCTTCTACTCTCTTCTTTTACATTTTCACTACACCCTGACCCACACCTGTTGGAATCCTAGAGAGAGTCTTAGAAAAGAATAAAGAAGCAGAAAACACAAGATAAAAAGGAAAAAAACAAAGGATTTAAGAGTGATTCAAAATCAAACCCTAGATTTCAAGAACACCAAGGTAGGGGTTTTCTCCCATTCTTTTACATTGAGGCTAGGTTTATTTATATGTATCTCTTCACTCTAAATGTTATATGTATGCTATCCAATCCTTAATTCTTGTTATTCTTGCAATTAATGCCATGTGAAAAATATTGTGATTGTTGGGTAACCCTTAAATCTCCTTGCTTGCTACCAAACCCTAGTCTTCAAGGGAAATGTGTTCTTCTCTTGACTTCTCCTTTGTTATTGATTTCAATACATGATTGTTCCTTCGTTTTGAATTCTAAGCTTGATATTCAATACTTGATATTCTTTATTCTTAGTTCCAAGACTTGAGTGTTCTTTTGGTCTTGATTTCTAAGCTTCATAATCATTTGTTCTTGATTTCACACCATGGTAGTCGTTTGTTATTTATTTCCATACATGATTGTTCCGTTAAATCTTAATTTCTCCTTTGTCCATGATTTTCAAGCTTGGTACGCCTTTATTCTTTGTACTCCAAGCTTAATATTCATCTATAATGATTTCAAATTTTGATTACTCATATGTTTTGATTTCAAAACTTTAGTGGTTTGTGTCGAACAATAAAATGATAGTTTGGTGATCTCATGTACTTTTGCTTAAATTGTTCTATTGGAATGTTACATGTGAAATTGGGGATTTGTGGAGTTACTGTGAATTGAAATAAATGTTGGAATTGTATGCTTGGGTTGGGTTGTTTGTGATGCACATGAGTGAGAGGTTCCTTGTAAGGATGCTCACCCCTTCCCAAGAGGTTCCTTGTAAGGATGCTTGGGAAACAATGTAGTGATTGGTGGGAGGTTCCTTGTAAGGATGCTCACCCCTTCCCAAGAGGTTCCTTGTAAGGATGCTTGGGAAACAATGTAGTGATTGGTGAGAGGTTCCATGTAAGGATGCTCATCCATTCTCAAGAGGTTCCCGGTAAGGATGCTTGAGAATCAAAGATGACCTAAAGGGGGGTGGAGGTTACCCTAAAGTATGCCACCTACCGAAAGGATCAGAGATGACCCAAAAGGGGGGTGGAGGTTACCCTAAAGTATGTCACCTACCGAAAGAATCAGAGATGACCTAAAGGGGGGTGGAGGTTACCCTAAAGTATGCCACCTACCGAAAGAATCAGAGATGACCTAAAGGGGGGTGGAGGTTACCACAAAGTATGCCACCTACCGAAAGAATTGTTGGAAATAGTGTTTGGTGGACTGGATTATATTTGGAAATGGTTTGCTAACTGTATAGTGGTTTCACTTATTCATTCAATTACTGTTGTTCCTCAAACTTGAGATCTATTTAAGTGTCCTGGTTTTACTTCAAAAGTTATATATGATATTTGTGAAATGAGACCGACTTGCTTTACATGTTTTCTAAACCTTGTTTGAGTTTGGGAGGATTTTCCTACAGAGCTTAGTGCTCACCCCCTACAAACCAACACATTTTTCAGGTAATGCTGTAAAAGAGGATCGGTTAGAAGACTGGTAGGGGGATCCGGAGGGTGATATCTCGACGGTCCTTCTTTGTATTAGATTGAAGGGTTATTTTGGAATCATGTAAAAATATAATATTTTGTTATTCCGCTGCTAAGTTACGTTTAATTCTTTTGGGATGTAATTGCCATGAGTTGGCTTATTCTTTTGGGATAATGCTATGGACATGATATATGATGAATGAAATTTCTTTATTTATGGAATTTATTTAGTCGCTCTCATGTTGTAAATGGTCGTGGATAGTAATGTCGTCCAGGGTGTGTTTTGGGGCGTTACAGATTTCATGGCTATCCAACCATAGCTTCCTTCAAAACATGGTAATATTTGCAAGAGTATTAAGGAATAATGATTTCATAGCATATATATAAGATTGAGAGTCAAACCATACGTATATATAAACCCTAACCTCAATAAACAAGAATAGGAAGAAACTCCTATCTTGCTCCTTAGTTTTTGTGTGAAGAACTAGAAGATTTGATCTTTCCCCACTTGAATCAATACTTTAATCTCTTGTTTTTTCCCTTCCTTCTTCCCCTCTAAGCCTCTCAAGAGTTAGATTTGATGAAATGACCGGACGCGTGTCTATTTCCGTCCGGACGCGGGTGACAGTATACCCTCAACTTCCAGATTGATTTTGACCTATTTAGAATCCGATTCAGAAAATTTTCGTCAAATAAACTTTTGTAGCCCTTGAAGTCTAGTTTCTACTTTCCAAAAATAAGATCAATCTGAATTAGGAGTAAAGATTTATAGCTAAAATACTAAGGTAGTGTTAAATTTCTTCCTATCCGAATTCTTTCTAAATTGTGTTTTAACTCCGGAATACTTCATAACTTCTAATACACCCCATATTACCTATCCCAAGGTTTCTCGATCTTCCGGATTCAATGGAAATCTTATTTTGACCTAAAAATATTTAGAAACTTACCTAACAACCTTTCCCAAGTTTAAACGTCTTCGAAACTTAAACTTCACAATCAATTTGCCTCCCTAATATTTATTCCTACTGTTACAATATATATGGTTCATTCTTAGGTCATTACATATATAAGAATTACCAAACAATTACATTACTATATTAGTATAAACATGTGGGGGTTTACAGACCAACTACATATCATACATATTCACCAGCCCAACTTGTTCTTGGTCAACAACCAAATCTTTCTCACTTATGAATTTTGGTTGTGCTATATATGTTCAAATTCCACCACCACAATGAACCAAGATGGGTCCACAATGTCAACTTGGTATTTATGTTAGATTTGTCTCTCCTTCAATAATTAAATACATTGAACCTTTAACTAGTGATATATTTAAAGCACGTTTTGCAGATTGTCATTTTGATGAGTCAATTTTTTCACCATTAGGGGGAGACAATAAAAAGCTTGAAGAACAACATGAACTCACTTGGAATGTCCCAGCGTTATCTCATTTTGATCTCTGAACAAATCAATGTGAACTGAAAGTTCAAATGATCATTCATTTACAAGGTATTGCGAATAATTTACCTAATGCATTCACCGACACAAATAAAGTAACAAAGTCACATGTGTCAGTTGAAAATGCACCAACAAGAATTAATGTCCCTATAGGGCAATCTGGTAACACAGCTAGAAATGAGTCTATGACACGCCTGAAGCATGGTAGACCTGTCGGTGCAAAAGATATTGTCCCTAGGAAAACAAAAGGGTAAGAGAGAGTAAATAAAGAAGTTGATGCTCCTTAAAAGAATAACAAACCAGAAGTTTGTGTCCCTGAAGAGAATCATTCCACAAAATAATTACCTCCTGTAGAGACTCAATTAACTCTTGAAGAATCTCAAATACCTCTGGAAGAGGCTTAGGTACCTAAGAATGATGAGTTCTCTATAAACTATGTGCACAATGAAAAAAGATGGGATCGAAATAAAGTTAGTGTGGATAACATATTTTCATTTGTTGTTGCTCTTGATATTTCAAGAAATGGTGAGGAGCCTGAACCGTAAACTATCGATGAATGCCGACATATAAATGATTGGCCAAAGTGGAAAGAAGCAATTCAAACAGAGTTAAGCTTACAAGAAAAATGCAGTGTATTTGGACTTGTAGTTGAAACACCACAAAGTGTTGAACCCGTTGGATATAAATGGGTGTTCATGAGAAAAATGAAATTGTACGATATAAGGTAAGACTTGTGGCACAGGGTTTCTCACAGAGACCTAGTATTGATTACGAGGAGACATATTCTCCTGTAATGGACGCTATCACTTTTAGATTTTTTATAGGTCTTGTAGTCTCTGAAAGACTGGATATGCGTTTAATGGGCATTATTATTGCGTATTTATATGGCTAATTAGACAATCAAATATACATAAAAATCCCTAAAGGATTCAAAATGCCAGGAGCATATAATTCACAGCCCCGAAGATTGTATTCCATTAAACTTCAATGATCATTGTAGGGATTGAAACAATCAGGGCGGATGTGGTATAATCGTCTTAGTGAATATCTCTTGAAAAAGAGATATGTCAATGATTTGATATGTCCATGTATTTTTATTAAAAGTTCTAACAGTGAATTTTCTATTATTGTTATATATGTTGATGATTTAAATCTAATAGGCACTCCAGCTATTTAAAAAGTGAGTTTGAGATGAATGATCTTGGACAAACAAAATTTTGTCTTAGCTTACAGATTGAACATTTATCCAATGGAGTTTTTGTGCATCAATCAACATACGCGGAAAAGATCTTGAAACAATTCTACATGGATAAATCACATCCATTGAGTTCACCAATGATCATCATATCATTAGATATAAAGAAGGATTCATTTCACCCTCAAGAAGAAGGTGAAACAATTCTTGGTCCAGAAGAACCATATCTCAGTGCAATTGGTGCACTAATGTATTTAACAAACCATATGAGGCCAGACATATCATTTTCAGTTAACTTACTGGTAAAGTACAGCTCAACACCAAATCGAAGACATTGGAATGGGATTAAGCATATATTACGATATCTCCATGGGATAGTGGACATGGGGTTATTCTACACGAATGACCAAAGTCTACAGTTAGTCGGATATGCAGATGTCGGTTATCTTTCCGATCCACACAAGGCTCGATCACAAACTGGATATGTAAAACCCGAGAAAATTTGAACTTTTGCGAAAAAGGGCAAAAAGGTAAATTGCCACTATGGTACAGGTTGTAAACCTGAATTTTTCTAGAGCTCGGATGACGAAACAGACATCATCGTTAGATTCGTCTCGCGAAATCTAGTTAGCCTGTTAAATTTCATTGAATTCCGAGTTAATCGGATTTTTCGCGTTTTACGAGGCGGTCGGACCTCGGGAGACCCAAAAACGAAATTCTGAATAAAATTTTAAATTTTGGGAAATAAATGGCGGCAAGTTAAAATAAAAATATTTTGAACTTGAACCGGAGCGAAATTTAATCGTTTCGGGGTTAAAACAGACCCGGGAAATAAGGGTCGTGTGGCGCGTTGTGGGCCAAGAATTTAAAGGGTATTTAAAGGGGAGAAAATCAGATTTCTCTCCCCATTTGCTCAGCCGATTTTAACGTGAGAGGAAGAGAGGGAAAGAGCAAGTCTTCTCCACCTTCTCTCTACGATCTACACCCATTGAGAGCTCAAATCCACTTGGGCCAAGAACAAGAGTTGTTCTACGCATCAAGGGCTACAAGACCATACCAAGGAGGTCGGATTTTGGAGTGATTTGAAGAGCGGGATTTTGGGAAGCTAGGGTTTAGAGCTTGAATCGGGTCTTGGAGGCTTCTCAAGGTTGTTCTCCACGCTTCAAGAGGTAGGGTTCCCTCCTACTAAGGTTTATTCCAAACCTAAGATGTTTTTATGAAATGGGTAGGATGATAGATTGTATATCTCTTGCCTCTTGTTGGTAATGTGTTGAAATGGGTATTAAAATGGGTAAAGATCAATTCTAATTGGATTGGTAATTAGAAATTTTTAAATGAAATTTCTAGAATTGGGTATATGGGATTAACCTAATGTAATTCTTGGATTATGTGAATTGTGGGCATGCTATGTGCTTATATTATGCCATGAGAATTAAAGTGTGTTATTACTTGATTTTGTGATGACATGCTTGGGTGTCATTCAAGATAAAATGTTGATATATGTATACATGTTATAATATATTGACATTGTAGAGAATTATGGAAATTATATGCTTACGATGTAATTTTGCCATGAAATATGTAAAACGTGATTAGAATGTTCATGTGTTACTCATAGCATATTGAACATGATAATATTGTTGCAATGGAGCATCACATTGCATATGTACGGGAACATCGCATTTAGTGGGTGTGTGTGCATGGTGGTTGTCTTCACCACGCTTGGTGGATGACGAGTGGGCTCGGGTAAGATGGGTCGATGACCTAATCGAGTCGCACGGTTTGCACGGTTGTTAGGGTTGGGGTAGCAAGAAGGGCTCGACTATCCCTCGGGTGAGAGACCCGGTGATTGGATACGCACTCCGTTGGTATAAGAGTCCATAAAGTGTGTCGGTGTACGCGGAACCGTTGGTGGAAGTCCATGAATTCCGTGTCGGTTGGGTGCAGTTGGTGTAAGTCCATAAATATCCACCCCAAGAAAGACCCTAGAATAAAATGTCATTTGATGTACAACATAAATGACGGATTAGTACGCATTGGCACTTGCATGTGTAGAGGAGCCGGGAGGGGCTCGGAGGATATGCATGAGTGGGTCTCACCTCATTCCATAGCATGGCATTGCAAATTCCATCATTGAATATATTTCCTTGCTTGGGATGTTATGAATTGTTGTTTTGTGGCATGTGAACATTTCATATGCATATAGGTTGGGGAGTAGCCTCATTAGGAGATACCCTATTGAGCGTGGCTCACCCTTTGTGGGAAAAATATTTCAGGTGCTGGGTTCACACCGGCGGACGGCTCCCATTTCGAGCCCCAAGGTTGAAGAAAGCCGAAATGTGGCTTTATTTTGAGTTTTTGTAAAATTATTATAAAAACTTGGTTTTGGCATGTAAATTCATATAAATGTTTGTAATAGAATTTATATGTATCATGTTTTATGGGAAAAACTTCATTAAATATGTGTTGGATGGAAAAGGATGTGTGTTGAATGGATTGGAAGTGACAAACAGAGGAAAAAGGCAAAAGTGGCAGAACCGTACCGGTACGGCGACAGACAGAAGGTAGAGCGTACCGGTACGCGTACCGGTACGCAGAGGTCCAGTGGGCACACCGTACCGGTACGCGTACCGGTACGCCCTCCAAAATTTTCTGAAATTTTAATTTTTTTCTTTTTCTTGCCAAACCCTTGGGCTATTGTTTCCTCCCTTCTAATGTTATAAATGGACTATAATGAAGTATAAATCATGGTATATTGAATATTGGTTGAACCCAATGAATAATCGAATCCGGTTAACAATTGTGAGTTAAGATCCCGGTTAAGGGGATACTACTACCGTGGTGTTAGGTTGAGTGACATCCACGGGTATTTCCGCGGGTTGACGGGTGGTCAACGGTTAATAAAGGACCCCCGGAAATTGGGGCGTCACAGGATATGTGTTTACGTATGGTGGTACGGCTATATCATGGAAGTCGATTAAGCAAACAATGGTTACTACATCATCCAATCACTCTAAAATACTAGCCATCCATGAAGCAAGTCGAGAATGTATTTGGCTAAGATCCATGATCCAACATATTCAAGAACAAAGAAGTATATCTTCAATCAAAGGCATCCCAACAATACTATACGAGGACAATACAACTTGTATCATACAGCTCAAGGAAGGATATATCAAAGGCGACAGAACAAAACATATATCACCAAAATTCTTTCACACACATGAGCTAGAGAAGAACGATGATATTAAAGTTCAACAGATTCGTTCGACTAAAAATCTGGCATATTTACTACATCCTAGAAATTGGTGAACCAAATCGAAATACGGCATCTCAAAGATCTATCAAGCTGAACAATCATCATTTTGAAAGGATGCCTTCAACAGGGGGAGGCTTGTAGTCTTTTTCCCTTCGCTAAGGTTTTTCCTACAGGGTTTTACTTAGCAAGGTTTTTAATGAAGCAGTGCTTAAGAGCCCAACGATTTTATCAAAAGCGAATTTCGACCCTAATATTATGTATTAAGTCTTCCAAACGGGGGTGCTGTAAATACTATTAATTTGGATGACTACTATACATAAATAGTAGTAAATAGCATTTGGACATGGCATACAATGCACAAATAGTTACCACATTTAATGGATATGGAGTCCTCCATCTTTCTACCGACAATGCAAGAAAGCTATGTGTTTTGCCTATAAATAGGCCTTGCACTTTTGAATGAAAGATATATTGGATGAAATATATCTCTACCTCTCTCACTTTCAATATTGTTTTTCTATTTCTTAATTTGTTTGAGTTAGTTATTTGCACCTACATAAATTTGCTTGTTTTACAATACCCCATGATTTTTCTAGAGAAGGGTTTTCGCGTCGACAAAACACTTGTTATTTGTTGTTTTTATATATACACTTGTGATTTGATGCACACATGTGCACTATTTGTTTGATGAATTGTTTGCACCTACAATAATTGTTTGTTTTATAACATGTTATCAGCACGAGTGTCTAGCCGTCCAATTACTACTATAGTCACTATCAAGTAATCTCTCATATCTGAAAGGTAAAATCGGATAATATTATTCAATTGATTTTAATTTAAATAACATAAATGTTATGATAAAACATGATGTGGGTGTTTACCATTTTATCTTTAATTCGTTATTATATGTGAATTAATGTTTGAAGCACATAAATTATGTACTCGTAGTATACAAAATATTTTGTATAAAATTGTGTACTGGCAGTACATAAAAAAATTGATATAAATTGTGCTCTTGAAGAACAAAAAAAATTTAGTACCTGAAGTACAGAAAATATTTTATTGTGTTAGAAAAGAGTGCATAAATTACATACCTAAAGTTTGTAAATTAATATGATATTAGAAGATCACAATTTAATTTATATAGCCTAAAGCTCGTAAATTATTAAATGCAAAAAATTGTGTTAGCAACACTTGAGATATTAATTGATGCTTGCATTCGTCAGATTGTTTTAGACCTACATGTCTATCTGATATAGTTAACCCCACCTTGAGGGAGTGGAGACCATTGGTTCAAATTTGCTATCTAGCAATTGTAATAATAATAATAATTCTTTGTTTCCTAGTTTGTATGAAAATCAATTATTTTGAAGCCAAAAATATTAAGAGGAATCGATCCCTTGGTCATAGGGATCGATCCCATAGTAGCAGTATAATATAGGCTTAATATTACAAGTTTTACACTTTAACCCTCTTATTTTATAATAAGTGCTAGTAAGATCCCTTAATTTTCTTTAAAAAAATTCTATTTTCACCCCAAATTTTTTCTAGAAAACTTATAAATAGATTCCTTTGATGGAAAAAAAATATAAATAAATAAGATATTTTATTAATGATATAAATTTACAAGAAGTACTAGTAACTTGCCAGAACAAAAGTAAAAATAAACCAAGTGATTTTTTGATAAGATTCCATCAAATAAATTTATAAAAATCATGACCACAATGATGTATGATTACGTAAAGAAAAAAATAAAATTATTACTACATAGAGAATAAGAATACAAAAAAGATAACAAAGAAGAGTTTGGGAGAAATTTATTTCAGAAGCCATAAGAAAGAAAATTTTATTTTCTATGGTTTGTATCCTACATCATAGAATATACACATTATCGAAGAGGCAAATATCTTTATGTGATCTTATACTTTATGCACAAAATTAAATGAAGATATTGAATATCTGGTGTACGCGTGATCAGCCGCTACTAATGACGGTGATTTGCTGAATGGATTTTTTATTTTTATTGAACTTAATTATTTTGTTTTATATAACGTTGCAATAATGACAAATTTCACAAAATTAGAATCTTTGGCTATAGACATCTTAGGTCACAACTAACTGTCATGGGCTCTAGATGCTGAGTTTTTCCTAGATTCAAAGTTTTTTGGTGATGCCATAAAAGGCAACAACAAAGCAACTTCTAAGTATCGTGCAAAGTCATTGATTTTTCTTCGTTATCACATTAATGAAGGATTAAAAAATGATTATCTCGCTGTCAAAGATCCTTTAGACTTATGTACAAATTTAAAAGTCAGGTTTGATCACTACAAAACCATCATCATTCCAAAGGCTAGACACGAATAGTTCAACCTACGATTCCAAGACTTTAAGACCGTACGCTAGGGTTTTGAAAATCGGCCGTTACGGAGTGTAACGGCCATTACGCAAAGGTAATGATGGACAGCGATTCTTTTACACCCTATTTTCTCTGTCCTTTTTGATTTCACGTACATAACGGACCGTAACGGCCGTGATGTATGGGTAACAGGTAACCCTTAGAAGAATAGATTTTTAAGCACAAAACCCCAATTTTTTGCTCTTAATAATCCAATCGATTCGCCATAACTTGAAATCTTAATCATTTGGATATAAATAATGAAGATTGTACCACAAAACTTCAATTGGATTTGGTTCTTTCGAGGATTCTGAGAAGGAATTAAAGGAAAACAAAAGAGAGAGAGAGAGAGAGAGAGAGAGAGAGGGAGGGAGGGGAAATAGGGCTCGGGACTAACCTGGGGAGTGCCTAACAGTTCATCTCTTCCCCATTTTTCGTTCATCCACTACTGAGTTTTTATTCATTTGAATCGCCGGAAAATCGAGTCCACCTGCTTCATGTGCTGTGAACGGAGGGAGTGGATGGAGATAACAAAGAAAAGAGGGAGATGCTTAAACATGTGGATGTGGTTAAATGAGGCAGAGATGTTGCCCATCATATCCAAGCCACGTGCGATGGGTTCTTCTATTTTAATGTGTCTTGTTCCAAAATTCAACCACTTTTTGATTAAGGGATGATATCTTCTGGTTTTAAACATTAAACCCACTTTTTATTTATGAACTTTTAATATAATAACACCATAATTATTATTTTTTCATGTACTAGCATCTATACTTAACATGATTTTGGAATTGAAAAAAACAAACATTCATTTTTACAGATGGTGTGAATTGAAAAAAAAATTCACTCCTCCAATTTTCATTATAGTCATGTAACATCCATTATGCCCCGCATCTGTTACACCGTTACCGTTACTATTATAACGGTCGTTACCGTTATTCAGAACTATGTCATACGCGAATATAATTAAGTAGTACATAGAATCACTACTAACTGAAATTGTGTGGTTAGCTTGCATCAAATTTTAAAAAATTAGAGAACACATATTCTATATTCAACGTGTCAAATATTATATTACAATAATAATATAGGCAACATGGGTTCAAGACATATAATGAACTCATAACATAACTTTTACTTGTCGGTGAGAATAACTAATTACTATTGAAGAATCATGAGTCTCGCCCAAGTAGCCTCCAAGTCTTTCTAGAAGTAAATTTCACATCTTTTCATGGACAAAAATAAGGTTATGGTTATGGTCATAGTGAAAATAAAAGCAATCGTTTCTACAAGGGATATTGTGGAGAACCGAAGTCCATCACATCAAGTTAAAACGGAGCAATGTTGCACACAACCAGAAGTGGGATAATATCCCACATCACCAGAAGTGGAACAACCATAGCAAAGAAAAGAAAGAGGAGATTTTTTCGAATAAACTCTCTAACAAAACTGAATATGGTTCTTATAGATGTGGAATCAAATGACATTGGTTGTGTATCTATCGTACGCTGAAACATTTGGAAAATCTCTATCAAAAATCCATCAACGGAACAAAAAAAAATTTGATAGAAGGCACAGCCCTCATCGATTATCTCTTAGATTTTACTAATATGTATGTTTCTGATTTCTTTGTGAAACCTAATGGAATTGAAATGGAAAAATAGATTATCTTGAAGTAATAATTTGTATGTTTTGCCTATGAGTGTTTCCAAAATCCGAGTGGAGAGGTTCACAGTGAGCGAGAGAAAGAAAGAAAACTATTGCGCGTCTATTATTTTCTTAATTCAATAATTTAAAAATATTAATGTCTGTGTCTATTAATAAAATAAGATGTATATTTTTCATATAGAGGTATGGATCATGATAATTCATTGGTTAACTCCAAAATGAATAATGAAGATATATGCCTAGTGGGTAGCATCACGACATATACAGTCTTTCGCAATATAAAATGTTTATAAAAACTATATTTATCTAAAACAAGTCCTAATACAATATCAGGTCTTGTAGACTTGATTGAAGGCTCTGACCGAATGAATATGATGCTACCCAGCAAAACAAACCTCTTTATTAAAAATACATTATACTCTAGTAGATCCAGCAAAAATCTACTAAATTTTAAATATATAATTCGTGATGTATATTACATTAAAATGACGAAGAGGGTGTCATAGAGTATTTATGCATCATATCTAGTGTATCATGTCAGAAGTATTTACTAAAAAAATTCGTACTCTCTATTCTGGGTTGTACTACACCAAAATAATATTTGTAGAATCAAATGTTGTGATGCATTAGAAATGTTCTGATCCAAAGAATTTTATACTTTGGCATGATTATTTTGGTCATCCAAGATCAATAATGATGCGTAGGATCATTGAGAACTCACATGGACAAATCTCTAAAGAAGCAGAAGATTTTTTTACCATGTGATTATCAATATTCTGATTGTTCACAAGATAAACTGATTATTAGACCATTTCCCTCAAAAGTGATTTCTGAATCTCCTGAATTTTTGCAACGTATATAGAGAGATATATGTGGGTTATTTCGTTATTTCGTTATTTCATAGTTTTAGTTGATACATCAACAATATGGTCACATGTGAATCTCCTTTCTACACGAATGTCGCCTTTGCAAGGCTTCTCGTTCAAATAATCCGATTCTGAGCATCATTCTCAGATTATCCAATCAAGACAAATGTTTAGATAATGTTGGTGAGTTTACATCCCAGATATTTAAAAACTATTGCATGTTGGTAGGAATGAATATTGAGCATCTAGTTGCATACATTCACACATAATGATCTAGCTGATTTTTTTTATTAAACATATTTAATTGATAGCTCGACATATACTAATGAAGATGAAGTTACATGTTTCTGCTTGGAGATATGTTGTATTGCATGCAACATCTTTAATTCATGTTTAATCAATCACATATCATACATATTCACCAACACAACTTGTCCTTGGTCAGCAACCTGATATTTCTCACCTACTAGTTTTTGATTATTTTGTATATGTTCCAATTCCAATGCCACAATGAACTAATATAGGTTAACAACATCAACTTTGAATTTATGTTGGATTTGATGCTCCTTCGTTAATTAAATACCATGAACCCCTAACCGATGATGTATTGTGAAACCCCGGAAAATTTGAACTATTCACAAAAGGGCAAAACAATAACTTGCCACTATGAACGGGTTGCGAATCTGAATTTTTCTAGAGCTCGGATGAAGAAATGGATTTCGCCGTTGAATTCGTCTCGCGAAATCTAGTGACCATGTAAAATTTCATCAAATTCCGAAATAGTCGGATTTTTCACGTTTTACGAGACAGTCGGGTCTCGGGTGACCCCAAAAACGAAATTTTGGACAAAATGTGAGAAAATTGAAAATAATTTAATTAGATTTCATAGAAAATAATTTGAACTTAAATCGGGACGAATTTTAATTGTTTCGGGACGAAAATAAACCCGAACGAAGAGGGGGCATGTGGCGCGATCTGAACCACACATTGAAAAATATAAATAGGCTTAAAATTCTGATTTTCAGCAGATATTTCTGCTGAAATCAGTCTGGTTTCAGACGTAAAAACAAAGAGAGGGAGAGGGAAGAGAAAAATTTTGATCTCCAAGCTTCCCGCTCCGATTCCGGGAGTTCCGTCCGTCGGAATTCGTCGTTTCAAAAGGCAAAGTTCATCTACGCGACGAGGACTACGCGTGGGTACCAAAAACAACAAGTTTCACCGAAGGTGAACGGGTGGGGGTGTACGAAAAACAAGATTCGAGTTGTATTTCTTTGCTCGGATTCCGTCGAGCTAGAAGGGAGAAGTGATCACGTCGACGAGGGCTACGCGTGGGTACCAAAAATGAAGATTTTCACCGAAGGTGAAAAATCGGGATTTGGAAAAATCAAGCTTCGAGTTGGGTTTTCGGGTCTTGGGAGCTTCCTACGGGATTCTCACGCTACAAGAGGTAGGGGTTCTCCTACTTGGGTTGATTTCTTACCTAGAATGCCTATGATTATGGCTTGGTATATATATAGATATGTATACATATTTATATGTATATAGTTATGGAATAATGAAGAAAATGGGTAGGTTGTTAGAAAAATTACACTTGCCTTTTTTTGTGGAATTTAGGTAAAATAATTTTATCCTAAATTGTTATGTAGAAATTTTCTATTGAAATTTCTTGAATTATATGAAAGTTGGGCATGATATGTGCTACCATAATTGTTTGTCTTGAATGTGTTCAACAAAATGCCTAAGTTGGTGGAAATGGTTATTTTAATAAAATTGAAATAACATACTTGAAATTGTGATAAAGTTAAGTTATATGTTTATGATATGAGCTACATGAAAATTTGTGATTGTTGATATATGATTTTAATATATATTGGCATGGTGAAAGATTGTGAGAATTACATGCTTATGATGTAAATTGTCATGGGATTTGATGAAATGAATTGGAGTAGTTCATGTGGCATACATTGCATATTGAATATTGAATTATTGATGTAATGATTCATTACATTGCATGGCACGGGAACATCGCATACATGGACATTGTGTCATAGGGATGTTTGTGCATGGGTGTTTGTACCACAAGCTATGTGGTATTATGGGAGTCTAATATGGAGATAAATTGCTCATTGGCATTCATGACATATTGGGCATAAGGTGATGTCACATTCATGGGAAACTTGCATGAGTGTGGGGGGGTAGTTGCATATATCAATCATCATGCTTGGTGGTTGGTGGATGGGTTCGGGAAAGTTGGATTGATTATTCAACTGAGTCGCATGGTTGCATGAAAAAGAAGAAAAAGATTGGGTCGGGGTTAGCAAGAAGGGGCAAGACGACCTCTCGGGTGCAAGGCCCGGTGTTTCGGATACGCACTTCCGTTGGTATAAGAGCTCATAAAGTGTGTTGGTGTACGCGGCACCGTTGGTGGAAAGAGTCCATAAATCCCGTGTCGGTTAGGTTCCGTTGGTGGAAGTCCATAAACGCCCACCCCAAAGAAAGACCCGGAGATTTTCTTAAATTAGTTATTGGGTGAGTAATACCAATGGTGGAGGCTCGGGGTGTGTTACATGATTGAGTCTCATCTCACTCATGGCATGTCGTACACATTGGCATTTGCATTGTGTTGTCGAGCCGGGAAGGGCTCGGGGTGAGTGCATAAATGAGTCACATCTCATTTCATGATACATCAAACACGTTGGCATTAGCATTGTGTTGAGGAGCCAGGGAGGGCTCGAGTTGAGTACATGAGTCTCATCTCATTTCATGGGGCTTAGGTAGCCCGGTTTAACATACATGGCATTGACATGTAAAGAGAGTCAGAGTGGACTCGGGTTGAGTGCACATGGGTGGGTCTCACCTCATTCATGGCATGACATTATAGCATTATATCATTTAATTGTATATTATTTGATGGAATGGTTACGGATTTATGGATGTTGCATGTGAACATTTCATATGCATATAGGTTGAGGAGTAGCCTCTGTAGGAAATACTCTACTGGGCATTGGCTCACCCTATACGGGAACACATTTCAGGTGGGAGAGATACACCGGCGGATGGCTCCATTTTGGACCCTCATGCTTGAAGAAAGCCGCATGTGGTTTTACTTAATGTTTTGTGTAATTACATGTTAGAAACTATATTTTGGGGCATGTAATGCGTAAAATAATTGTAATAGAACTTATAAAGACTATTGTTAGATTAGCCTTTCATGTTTTGATTTAAGTATGGTTAATTGGACCCAGTGTGGCCAATGTTTACTTATACATGGACCCGGTGCGGCCATTGCTTTATATTTGACCTCGGATGGGTCTGGTAATTGTGTATTGCACAGGTTGGGTATTGGGTAGAGCTCCCCATACAAAGGAGACTCTGCCCAAATTTCGTTAAGTTATGGACCTCGGTAAATGGGGCATAACAGTGTGATATCGAGATACTAGGTATCTACAGGTATTCCGCGGGTTGATGGGTAATCAACGGACCCCCGGATTTTGGGGTGTCACATGTATTTGAAGTACGGTTTGTAGATTGTAATTTCGATGAGTCATTTTTTTCACCATTAATGAGAGACAAAAATAAACCGGAAGAACAGTGTAAAATAACTTGAATGTTCCAAAATTATCTAATTTTGATCCTTAGACAATTTAATGTGAACTAGAAGTTCAAATGATCATTCATTTGCAAAGTATTACAAATCATTTATCTGATGTATTCACTGACACAAATAAAATAACAAAGTCACATGTGACAACTGCAAATGCACCAACAATAATTGATATCCCTGTAGGATAATCGGGTAACATAGCTACAACTGAGTCTAAGGCATGCCTGAAGCATGGTAGACCTGTCGATGTAAAAGACGTTGTCCATAGAAAAAGAAGAAGACAAGAGAGAATACATAAATAAATTAATACTCTTGAAGAGACTATCAAACTAGAAGTTCGTCCTCCTGAAGAGGGTCATCCCAAAAAACAATTACCTCCTATAAAGGATTAATTAATCCCTGAAGAGTCTCAAACACCTCTGGAAGAGACTCAGGTACCTGAGAATGATGAGATCTCTATAAATTATGTGGACAATGAAAAAAGATGGGACCGAAATAAAGTTATTGTGGATGACATATTTTCATTTGCAATTAGTCTTGATATTTCAAGAGATAGTGAGGAGTTTGAACCTAAAATTGCCAATGGATGTCGATAGAACAATGATTGGTCAAAATGGAAAGAAACGATTCAAGCAGAGTTAAACTAACTAACAAAACGCAAAGGTATTTGAACCTGCAGTCCAAATGCTACAATGTGTTAAACTAGTAGAATAAAAATGGGTATTTGTTCGAAACATAAAAAGAAAAATGAAATTATGTGATTTAAGGCACGATTTGTGGCACAAGATTTCTTGCAGAGACCTGGTACTGATAATAAGAAGATATATTCTCCCGTAATGGATAGTATCACTTTCAAAATTTTGAAATGTCCTGTAATCTCTGAAGGATTGGATATGCACTTGATGGGCGTCATTACTACTTATGTGTATGACTCATTGTATAATGAGATACATATGAGAATCTCTATAGTGTTCAAAATGCCATATGTATATAATTCACAGCCCCGAATGTTATGTTCCATTAATGTGACGCCCCAAAACTAGGGGTCCTTTCTCTATCCATTGATCACCCATCAACGCGCAGAAGTACCCGTGAATGTTGCATAACCTGGCAACACGTCATCACATCCCTTTTACCGGGATCGTAACACATACAGAGTTTGGGCAGAGTCTCTCTTATACTAGAGCACTCCCAAGCGCATAACCTGTGCACATATCAACCACTTGACTATTTCAAGCTCCATTTTCATCACTTGGAACTTAATGTTTGACTAATTACATCATCCCAACCAGAGGGCTTAAGATCTGAAGGTTTGGTAGAGTTATATTCAAATATTTGAAAATTTTGGAAGAGGTATGTAACACCCCGCATTTTCGTTTATATATGTATATAGATATATATTAAATAATAGTTGTAAAAATGTGGATATGTGTAGTGATGGTAGAAAAAAAAAAAAAAACTAGAGATGCAAATTAATTTGGAAGTTGAAGTTTTGAAGGTGTGTAAGCTTGAGAAGAGGGATTAAGTAAGTTTCTAAATGGATTTAGGTCAAAATAAGGTTTCCATTGAGTCCGGAAGGTCGAAAAACCTTGGGAGAGGTGATATGGGGTGTATTAGAAGTTAGGAAGTATTTTGGAGTTAAAACACATTTTAGAGAAAATTTGAGTATAAAAGATTTTGGACACTGTCTACTATTTAGATCATAAATTTTTATTCCTAACTCCACTTGATCTGAAATTTGGAAAGCAGATATTAGACATCTAGGGCTACAAAAGTGTCTCTCATGAAAATTCTCCAATTCGACCTCTAAATGGGTCAAAACTGCACTTGAAGTTGAAGCAGAAAATCTGGGCAGTGACTACCGGTAGTCAACCGATAGTCAATGGTCCAGTGTGCCTGAGCTACCGGTAGTCAACAGGTAATCAAGTGCCCAGTGTACTCGGACTACCGGTAGTCAATAGGTAGTCGAGTGCCCAGAATAGTCGAACTACCGGTAGTCATAGTTTAACTACCGGTAGTCACTGTAAAAATCAGACAATTTTAGTTCGCGAACAGCCGATTTTTCCCCCACTATAAATACTTCTTGCCATCCCCTTAGCCTTCATTACACACCTTAAAACCCTAGAAAACATTAGAGAGAAAGAGGGGAAGAGAAAAACACAAGATCAAAGGTGAAAAACAAGGAAAGACAAAGGGTTCACAAGTGATTCAAGACTCAAACCCTAGGTTTCTTCAAGAGCTTAAGGTAGGGGTTTTCTTCCATTCTTGTTCATTGATGTTAGGGTTATTATATATCTATGTTTTGACTCCTAATCATATGTATTTGCTATGGATTCATTGTTTCTTGGATTGCTTGCAATTGTTAACATGTTTTACACAAAGTTAGGGTTGTATACCCATGTAATCTCTCTTTTGTTTGAAAAACCCTAGTTTTCAAGAGTGATGGGTTTTCCTCTTGAACTCTTCCTTTATTCTTGATTTCAAAATCATAGTGTTTGGTGTTGAGTAATAAAATGATATTGTTGTGATCTCTTGCATTTTCTTGGTTGGTTATTGAAAATGTCACATGCTTAAATTGGGGATTTTAAGATATCCTTGTAAATTGTGAAATGGGGTTTGGTATTGTATCTCTTATGAGTGTGGGAAGACCATGGGTGGCCTTTGACGAGATATCGTAGAGTGGGTAGACGTGTTGCTTGCCCCGTGTGGGTTGGCATTTCTCCTACCACTTGTAGTGGGGTTAGTGCTTTGGTAAGACTAAACCGCTATTGCTCACGTGTGCCGTGTAAGAGGGTTAGTATACTAATACCTGGGTTGGATACGTCACTGCCATGGGTATGGCATACGCCCTTCCTAAAGGATATATATCTTTGATAAGATTTGTGTGGGTGTGTGTGGCCTAGATATTACTCAATGTGTTGATTCATGGGGTTTGTCTTACATCATGTTTGAGATACACATACATATGGTTGTGGAATATTCAAGTTATGGATTATTGTATTATTGTGGAAAATGGTTTCCTACAAGAACTTGTGGGAGTATGGGATTCCACAAGGTCTTGTGGGAAAATGGTTTATATTTCGGAAAATGGATATGTATTGGATCTTGGTTTCTTTTACTGTTCATTTGAATTACTGTTGCTACTTAAACTTGAGATCCATTTTAAAATGTCTCTGTTTTACTTCAAAGATTATGTATGCTATTTGTAAAATGAGACCGACCATTTTATATGTTTTTATAAACCTTGTTCGAGTTTGGGAGGAATGTTGCTACGGAGCTTAGTGCTCACCCCCTACCGCTAACATTTTTCAGATACGGTGCTAGAGGAGAACCTCGGAGTTGACGAGCAGGGGTATTGGGAGGCCCCATTCGAGGGAAATCTAGATCCCGAGGTGGACATATAGAGACATAGCTTTCTTTGTAATAGACTTGAGAATTTATTTTGAAATCATGTGAAGTTTAGTTTTCTTTTGTTATTCCGCTGCTAAGTTACGTTTGATCCTTTGAGATGTAAATGCCATAGCTTGGCTTATTCTTTTGGGATGATATTGTAAATTTTATGGATGATGAATGGAAAATTTTTCTTATTGATGGAATTATATTAGTGCTCTCATGTTGTGAATGGTCTTAGAATGTAATGCCGTCCAGGGTGTGTTTTGGGGTGTTACAAGGTACCAGTACCTAAGCCTTCTGTCTTCCAAGTCTTCCCATTTGCTAGGTACCGGTACTTAATTACTTAGGTACCGGTACCTGAGCCCACTGTTTCCTAGGTACCAGTGCCTATATATCATAGTACCGGTACCTGAGCCCACTATTGTAACGCCCCAAAATCCACCCTGGACAGCATTACTATCTAAGACCATTCACAACATGAGAGCGACTAAATAAATTCCCTCAATAAAGAAATTTCATTCATCAGATATCATGTCCATAGCATTATCCCAAAAGAATAAGTCAAATCATGACAATTACATCCCAAAAGAATTAAATTACACTTAGCAGCGGAATAACAAAAGATTATATTTTACATGATCCCAAAATAACCCTTCAATCTAGTACAAGAAGGACCGTTGAGATATCCCCCTCCGGATCCCCCCTACTCGTCTTCTAACTGATCCTCTTTTACAGCATCACCTGAAAAACGTGTTGGTTTGTAGGGGGTGAGCACTAAGCTCTGTAGGAAAATCCTCACAAACTCAAACAAGGTTTAGAAAATATGGAAAATAGGTCGGTCTCATTTCACAAATATCATACATAACTTTTGAAGTAAAACCAGGACATTTAAATAGATCTCAAGTTTAAGGAACAACAGTAATTGAATGATTAAGTGGAACCACTATACAGTTAACAAACCATATCCGAATATAATCCAATCCACCATACACTGTTTCCACAAGTTCTCGCGGAATCCCATACTTCCCAAGACTCTTGTAGAAACCGTCTATGGTAGAATGAACAATAACCAATATACAATAGATAATTCATTCTACCATAAATCGTTTCCAACAAGTTCTCGCGGAATCCCATACTTCTCGAAACTCTTGTCGAAATCATTTCTGGTACAATGCCCGATAACCCACACTGTATGTCTGACACAACCCACGTTACTAATCCGTGATCATTAGTGATAGAAAAATTTCATACCCACACGGCGTACAAAGACGGCTACCCACTCTGCGTGGTAGGAAAAGTTCATACCCGCGTGGCATACAAAGACGTCCACCCACTACATGATACCTGGTCAATAGTAATTCATGTTCGTATCGTACAACCACGCAAGAGATAAAATATCAACAAATATCTCACATAAACAACAATTACACAAGTCCCCAATTCACCCTCAAAGTCTTGTTTCTCAAGTATCCTTACAAGGAACCTCCTGAGAAGGAATGAGCATCCTTACAAGGAACCTCTCACTCATGTTCCTCCAAACAACCAAACAAGAAATACGTTATCCACCATTTTCTCAATTTCAAACAATTCCATAAACCCCCAATTTTCTCAAGTAGTTGTACAAAGAGCAATATAAGAAAATGTACAAGAGATCATCATAAATACCATTTTGTTGTTCAATATGAAACACTAAAGTTTTGAAATCAAGAACCTATGAGTAATCAAACTTTGGAATCATTACAAATGAATATTAAGTTTAGAGTATATAAAAAATATAAAGGCGCACCAAGCCTGAAAATCATGGACAAATGAGAAATTAAGATTTAACGGAACAATCATGTATGGAAATAAATAACAACGACTATCAAGGTGTGAAATCAAGAACAAATGATTATGAAGCTTAGAAATCAAGACCAAAAGGACACTCAAGTCTTGGAACCAAGAATAAAGAATATCAAGTATTGAATATCAAGCTTAGAATTCAAAATAAAGGAACAATCATGTATTGAAATCAATAACCAAGGAAAAGTCAAGAGAAAAACATATTTCCCTCGAAGACTAGGGTTTGGTTGCAATCAAGGAGATTTAAGGGTTACCCAACAATCACATTATTTTTCACATAGCATTAATTGCAAGAATAGCAAGAATTAAGGATTGGATAGCATACATATAACATTTAGAGTTAAGAGATACATATAAATAAATATAGCCTCAATGTAAAAGAATGGAAGAAAACCCCTACCTTGCTCCTTAATTTTTGTGTGAAGAACTAAAAGATTTGATCCTTCCCGCTTGAATCAACCCTTGAATTTCTTGTTTTCCCCTTCTTTCCTTCCTCTCTAAGCCTCTCTATGGTTAGTATTGATGAAATGGGTGCAAATGGAAGAGAAAACACCCCAAAACACGTCTGAGTCGTGAAGCCCTCGGTTTGTCGCGTCCGAACGCGTGTTTTGTGCTGTCCGGACGCGTGTTTTTGCGTCCAAGTTTCTGCCATACGCGTCCAGACGCGTGTCTATTCCCGTCCGGACGCGGGTGACAGTATACCCGTAACTTTCAGATCAATTTTGACCTATTTAGAAGCCGATTTAGAAAATTTTCGTGAAATACACTTTTGTAGCCCTAGATGTCTAATATCTACTTTCCAAATTTCAGATCCATTAGAGATCACATTAAAAAATTATGACCTAAATACTAGAAGGTGTCCCAACTCCTTTTTACCCAAATTCTCTCTAAGTGTGTTTTCACTCCGGAATACTTCCTAACTTCCAATACATCCCATATTACCTCTCCCAATGTTTTTCGACCTTCCGGATTCAATGGAAGCATTATTGTGACCTAAATTCATTTAGAAACTTACATAATCCCTCTTCTCAGGCTTACACACCTTCGACACTTAAACGTTACAATCCATTGGTCTCCCTAGTATTTATTCCTACTATTACAATCTATTTAGTTTATTCTTACATCATTGCTTATATTAGAATTATTAGAAAATTATATTACTATATTAATCTAGACATGTGGGGGTTTACAATCCACCCCCCTTAAAGAAAGTTTCGTCCTCGAAACTTAATCGTCGAGTTAGTCTCTCAAATTCTCAATAATTTGAGAGATTAGAATCAAAATACATTCCTTCACTAGAATTCATTTATCACCTCTATTCTTAATAATTGTATACGATTGTTCCAACTAATTTCTTTTCATGCCTAACTATTAGATCATAATACTTAATTGTGTACTCATCAAATATCACTTCTCTTTTGAATTTCACCAATCATTTCAATCAACCTCATATTTGCTTCTTATATGTAGCTTCTTCATAAGCATATCAAAATAACTCAAATGCAATTCCACCATTAGGATTACTCATCTTTCCTATACTAACATCATGGTGTAACACAAAATTTAGTACGGCATCACGGTAAGATTTATCTCAATTCCTGAAAATAGATACAACGTTCTTCAGGATTTCGTCTCTCACAACCCAAGAGGGATTCACAATCTTTGAAATCTACCATAATTTCAATTCATAACTACACACTCCACACAAGTCAATGTTCTAAGATCAACTCTTAGATTTCACATCAATTTGTACTTTCTCATAATACTCCTTACCGTCACCATTATAGTCATTAATCCAATAGCTCACTGCGCACTCTGATATAAATTATAATCCACCGATTCACAAGTCAAAATATGCTACAAGATAAGAACTTCGCATAGATTTGAAAGTTCTGAGAGAGTATCTTAGATTCCACCAAAGTATACAAGTGAAACCTAACCGTACTTGTTTTCCAATTATAGCTTCCAAAATGTGTACACTAACGATCCATCAAATCCGTTCAAAAGGGAATTTTTGGTAATTAACCAGCTATAATACTTAAGCTAAGGATCAAGTTATATCTCCAAGATATTTGCTCTCGATCTACAATCTTGAGCTAGACCTAATAACCATTTAATCAATTCTTAGTGGCTTTCATTCACATCACAACTCTTTTCATGATATCTATACTTTTGAATCCTTCTGATACCATTCATTACAATATACCGCTTGTAACATATCAAAATGTGAGGATAGACTGTCAAGGATCCCAAAACTAAAATAATCTAAACTAAAATAAGACTCTCGATAATTCATCCCATGTCAAAGCAAATCTTCATAGGTATCCTCCTTGATTTTTCAATTTACTTCTTTACCATTATCACCATCAACCATAAGTTCGAATCTTCTATACTCATACTAACATTCCTCAAGTATAACTAATCATTCCGATCTTAACAAGGTACTAAAAGAGACAAGAAGAAGAACGTCCTATTCACCCAACACAAATCCAATGACATTAAAAGGTTTCCTAGAACAATAGAAGTTCACCTCAAATTTGAGATATCATCTTCTTTTCAACAATTATTTTCTATTTTTGACCTCGAGCTTTTAAGCCTCTATTATCTTTAATCCTAAGATATCTAGGGTCAAAGGTAACTACTGCAAGTTTGTCAAGCTTAATAGATTTCCAATCAAGTTTGTGAATACAAGTCAACTATTGATTCCACACTTAACTGAGAGGTTCTTGATGGTTAATGCCTTAGATACTCTAAATGTAGTCAACTAAACCCACAACGAATTAAGATTACCTAAGTATAACATCCTCCATAAGCATCTTAGGTATGACTCTTCTAAATCATTTATACTTCCAAGTAAATTTAATCAACTCTCTATAATATTTTCAAAACAATATGGGTAACCTCAAGTTTGCGGTTATGAAAACAAACTCCGATCCATTTAAGAACCATAATCACAATTTCTATCGTTAATCCAAAATAGGCTCTCTTTCGAGGTAACTTTTCCCTATTCCATCAATTGGTCATCTTTAAGAATTATTCAATCTCATACATCGCATTCACCATTACCCTCCCAGGGTTTCTATTATAGAACCAAAACTACATTCATTCCTTAATTTCTATGCCTTTTAAGTGACACACATAACCTTCCATACCCTTATCATTAGGAACTTAATTCATCTTAGAGAACTTCTAAGTTAACCTTATCTCCACACATCTCAATTGGGTTATCATATCCCTTGACTTCTAAAATATGAGCAATACTATTAGTGGAAGAGAATACTTAAAGTTGACAAGCACCAAATCATAATCACCTTTTATATTGTTATCCATCAAAAGTACTTCAATCAATATGGGGGTGTCTCTCAATCAAAGCCTAAATAATGTGAAATTTCACTTAAGGATAGGTCCTTCAGAATCTAAGAAGAAAGTACAACACTTTACTGTCCAAAGAACACCACAGTGCAGATTTTTGACCAACTTCGAAGAATAAACTGATTTGAATCGAGTATTTTGAGCATGCGTGACCTATATGGTTGGAAAGATATATGAGTTAGGGTTCTAACAAAAATAACGGTGTACAATTTGGACTTTCCAATGAAGAGTTATGAACAAATTGGTGCGAGGTAGTCTGCCGGACTGTTTGGTTCCTTTATACTTGTCTAACTCAAGTTTGAGTGTCTTTTTCACACATCTTATCTCATACCCATCTCCAATATAAATAATATGACTCGCAATCAAGATCCATGCCTAATCTCAATTACGAACCAAAAGCCAAATTATCATCCGTTTCCTAGATTAGTCTAAACTACATGATACAAACTAGCGTACTCATTCATGTCTAATACAACCATGTCTACCATCAATTCTCGCTCCCCAATTCGAAGCACACCACCTATACACATCCTCTTAGTATCCAATTGTTCTCCCGTGGGCATGTCTATACTCCAGACATGTTCTAAATTCCCAAAGTCTAATCCCAAGTTATTTGCATAGGTGGTGTGTGGGAAGGAATGAGTAACATTAAACTCAAATAAAATACATGCCCAAGTCTTTTTAGAGAAAAACGATACCTTCCACAACTGTATGGGAAACATCTTCCCCCAATTGGGTCAGAATAGGAATTCTCCCTTGATCAATATTGTCGGGGGCTATATCTTCTAACGGGTTCTGCGGTGGTGGCTTATGTGGTGGTGGCGTGTTTGCATTACTTGTCCTACGGCTTGTTTGGTCTTTTTAGGAAATGATGGGCATCTATTTTTGAATTGCCCGAAACCGCCACATGCGAAACAGTGACGTGGGTCAGTGGCTGTTCGATTTCGAGTAGCCCTAGCTCTTTGAACCACTGGATTTCGTGGCCCTGAAACTTGGTCAGGTCGGCCGTACGGAGCTGCCCTTGGTGTCACTCCACTGCTGCTAGCACCAGTCTTGATCGGGCCTCCCCTTGCTAAGTTCTGTTGTTGTTGGTTGTTGATTCTATTCTGGTGTTGTACCAGAGTAGTTAGTTCCCTTATGCATTGATAAATGACATCCATGGTATCGGGAGGTGATGGTGGTGGTGGATTTGCTTGGCCACCACGTCCCCGTCCACGTCCACGTCCACCCTCCATCCTGCACATCAATTCACAATTTAGTTCCTCGATGTGCAAGACATCCTAAATATCACTTTAGTCTATAACACAAGACGGGTATGAAATCTAACTCAAACCCTTTTATTCAACTTAGTCCTAAGGCTCTAGTGGTAATCCATAACCTACAGCTCTCATGTAAGACCTAAAGCCTAAGCTCTGATACCAACTTTTGTAACGCCCCAAAATCCACCATGGACGGCATTACTATCTAACACCATTAAAAAATATGAGAGCGACTAAATAAATTTCCTCAATAAAGAAATTTCATTCATCAGATATCATGTCCATAGCATTATCCCAAAAGAATAAGCCAAATCATGGCAATTACATCCCAAAAGAATTAAATTACACTTAGCAGCGGAATAACAAAAGATTATATTTTACATGATCCCAAAATAACCCTTCAATCTAGTACAAGAAGGACCGTCGAGATATCCCCCTCCGGATCCCCCCTACTCGTCTTCTAACTGATCCTCTTTTACAGCATCACCTAAAAAACGTGTTGGTTGGTAGGGGGTGAGCACTAAGCTCTGTAGGAAAATCTTCCCAAACTCAAACAAGGTTTAGAAAACATAGAAAATAGGTCGGTCTCATTTCACAAATATCATACATAACTTTTGAAGTAAAACCAGGACATTTAAATAGATCTCAAGTTTAAGGAACAACAGTAATTGAATGATTAAGTGGAACCACTATACAGTTAACAAACCATATCCGAATATAATCCAATCCACCATACACTGTTTCCACAAGTTCTCGCGGAATCACATACTTCCCAAGACTCTTGTAGAAACCGTCTATGGTAGAATGAACAATAACCAATATACAATAGATAATCCATTCTACCATAAATCGTTTCCAACAAGTTCTCGCGGAATCCCATACTTCCCGAAACTCTTGTCGAAACCATTTCTGCTACAATGCACGATAACCCACACTGTATGTCCGACACAACCCACGTTACTAATCTGTGATCATTAGTGATAGAAAAAGTTCATACCCACACGGCGTACAAAGACGGCTACCCACTCCGCGTGGTAGGAAAAGTTCATACCCGCGTGGCATACAAAGACGTCCACCCACTACATGATACCCGGTCAATAGTAATCCATGTTCGTATCGTACAACCACGCAAGAGATAAAATATCAACAAATATCTCACATAAACAACAATTACATAAGTCCCCAATTCACCCTCAAAGTCTTGTTTCTCAAGCATCCTTACAAGGAACCTCCTGAGAAGGAATGAGCATCCTTACAAGGAACCTTTCACTCATGTTCCTCCAAACAACCAAACAAGAAATACGATATCCACCATTTCCTCAATTTCAAACAATTCCATAAACCCCCAATTTTCTCAAGTAGTTGTACAAAGAGCAATATAAGAAAATGTACAAGAGATCATCATAAATACCATTTTGTTGTTCAATATGAAACACTAAAGTTTTGAAATCAAGAACCTATGAGTAATCAAACTTTGGAATCATTACAAATGAATATTAAGTTTAGAGTATATAAAAAATATAAAGGCGCACCAAGCCTGAAAATCATGGACAAAGGAGAAATTAAGATTTAACGGAAAAACCATGTATGGAAATAAATAACAACGACTATCAAGGTTTAAAATCAAGAACAAATGATTATGAAGCTTAGAAATCAAGACCAAAAGGACACTCAAGTCTTGGAACCAAGAATAAAGAATATCAAGTATTGAATATCAAGCTTAGAATTCAAAATAAAGGAACAATCATGTATTGAAATCAATAACCAAGGAAAAGTCAAGAGAAAAACACATTTCCCTTGAAGACTAGGGTTTGGTAGCAATCAAGGAGATTTAAGGGTTACCCAACAATCACATTATTTTTCACATGGCATTAATTGCAAGAATAGCAAGAATTAAGGATTGGATAGCATACATATAACATTTAGAGTTAAGAGATACATATAAGTAAACATAGCCTCAATGTAAAAGAATGGAAGAAAACCCCTACCTTGCTCCTTAATTTTTGTGTGAAGAACTAAAAGATTTGATCCTTCCCGCTTGAATCAACCCTTGAATTTCTTGTTTTCCCCTTCTTTCCTTCCTCTCTAAGCCTCTCTATGGTTAGCATTGATGAAATGGGTGCAAATGGAAGAGAAAACACCCCAAAACACGTCTGAGTTGTGAAGCCCTCGGTTTGTCGCGTCCGAATGCGTGTTTTGTGCTGTCCGGACGCATGTTTTTGCATCCAAGTTTCTGTCATACGCGTCCGGACGCGTGTCTATTCCCTTCCGGACGCGGGTGACAGTATACCCGCAACTTCCAGATCAAAATACTAGAAGGTGTCTCAACTCTTTTTTACCCAAATTCTCTCTAAGTGTGTTTTCACTCCGGAATACTTATTAGCTTCCAATACATCCCATATTACATCTCCCAATGTTTTTCGACCTTCCGGATTCAATGGAAGCATTATTTTGACCTAAATTCATTTAGAAACTTACATAATCCCTCTTCTCAAGCTTACACACCTTCGACACTTAAACGTTACAATCCATTGGTCTCCCTAGTATTTATTCCTACTATTACAATCTATTTAGTTTATTCTTACATCATTGCTTATATTAGAATTACTAGAAAATTATATTATTATATTAATCTAGACATGTGGGGGTTTACAACTATCCATCGAGGTACCGGTACCTGAAGCCTTGATATTGGTACCTGAGCCCACTAGAATCCAGGTACTGGTACCCGTGAGTCTAGGTACCAGTACATGATCATCCAACAGCGTGGTACCGGTACTTAATCACTTAGGTACCGGTACCTAGGCCCATATTTTTCCCAATTCTTTTCAATCTTCAACCTTTAACCATCCAATTTCTTCCCAAACAAATTTATACATTTATTAACACAAATTATAGTCCATAAGAGTTCTTTACAAAACCCTTTACACTATTTTTTTTACAAGTTCAAAACAAATTACAAGATTGATTTACAAAATGTAATTTAAAGCCACATCTTGGCTTCTTCATCAACACGGGCTCATATGAGGGCCGTCCACTAGTGTTTGTCCCGCACTTGAAATGGTGTTCCCATAAACGGTGAGCCACACTCAATAGGGTATCTCCTAAAGAGGTTATTCCCCAACCCAGATGCATATGAAATGTCCACATGCAATTCAACAAGCAATCAAACATTCATTCAAGAATATGCAACTTATAAATGGATTTCCACAATGTCATGTTATGTCATGAGATGGTACTCACACATGCAATGCAACCCGAGCCCTCCACCGGCTCCCATAACACATGTAATGTCATGCGTATGCATCCGAGCATTCCAAGCCCTTGCCATTGATGTTGAACATCCAATGACCATTTTAAAAATCCTTGGCTTGGGCTGGGTATTTATGGACTTCCACCAACGGGTACCCAACCAACTTGACATCTATGGATTTCCACCAATCGCTCCGCATACGCCGATATACTTTATGACTCAATACCAACGGGAGTGCGTATCCGAAACTTCCGGGTCTTGCACCCGAGGGAGAATGAATCTAGCCCCTCTTGCTAACCCCGAACCTTATTTTCAATGCAACTCGTGCAACTCAGTCGAACCTAGGTCCAACTTTTTCGAGCTCACGTATCATCCACTAAGAATGGTGTTTGATTAAAACCATGCACACACACCCACACTCATATCAAATGCCCACAAATGTGATGCTACCCGTGCATATGCAAATATAATGAACAATTGTGTTTCATATCACTATGCAATCAAATTTTCAATTACAATTACAACATCATGTTCAACAAGTCATGAGCACATTATGAAAAACCTCAATTTCTATCAACATTTCTCAATTTCTCAAATGTCAATATACCATAAAGCATATACTAACATTTTATAACATCAATCCCAAGCATGTTATAACATATTCAGTGCAATTAACACACTCAATCAACATAGACACTTTATTAAATACCTTTAAGGCATAAATGTAAACACGTAGCATGCCCAAACAACATATTCGTCTTGAAATTCCAAATGAGCAATTTCACCAAAACCAATTCATGCAAGAATTGATTTTAACCTATTCTCATACTCATTTTCCACATTTCAACTACACTAGGTATGTGTCATACATGAGATTACATCTCTAACACCCTACCCATTTCATAGTTTAACCCTATGTTGGAAATAAACCTAGTTAAGAAAAGAACACTACCTCTTGAAGGGCAATGCCACGTAGGAGTCCCAAATAACCTAAATCAAGCTTCAAAGACTTGATTCCAAGAATCCCGATCTTGAGAATTTATTGAAACCCGCGATCTTTGGTACTTACTCGAAGCTCTCGTAGCGTAGAACACTTTTGTTCTTGGCCCGAAGGAATCCGACAAACGAATTTCCCTAGATCGCAAGGAAAAGCTTTGAGATCCTTGGTTTTTCTCTCTCTCTCTCTATCCGGAAATTTGGCTGAAAAATGGGGAAGAAATTTAGATTTTCTTCCCCTTTTATACTCCCAAATTACTTGGCTCACAATGCACCACACGTGCCTCCTTTGTTTGGTCCAATTTGATTCTGAATCAGTTAAATTTCGTCCCATGTTCAATATATTTTATTCGAACTAAATTTAAATTATTTTTGTGTTTCGCAATCAAATCTCGATCGCGTTTATTTTAGTCACGCAGAGTTCAATCGCATCGTAAAACGTGAAAATTTTGATTATCTCAAAATTCAACGAAAATTGACTAAGTAACTAGATTTCGTGAGACGAATCGAAGGGCGAGATCCGTTTCGTCATCCGAATTCTAGAAAAAATTGAGCTTTCAACCCGTACCGTAACGACTAATTACCATTTTACCCTTTCACATTAAAAATTTAAATTTTTTCGGGTTTTACAATTAAACTTCAACAATCGTTGTATAGATTAAAACAATCAAGGCAATGTGGTGTAATCGCGCCTCAGTGAATATCTCTTGAAAGAAAGATATGTCAATGATTTGATATGTCCGTGCATTTTTATTAAAAGATCTAACAGTGGATTTACTATTATTGCTGAATATGTTGATGATTTAAATCTAGTAGACACTCAGAGGAGCTCACAAAACTCACCAACTATTCAAAAAGTGAGTTTGAGATGAAAGATTTTAGGCAAATAAAATTTTGCATTGGCATACATATTGAATATTTATTCAATGGAATTTTTGTGCATCAATTAATATACATAGAAAAGGTCTTGAGACAATTTTATATGGGTAAAGCTCATCCATTGAGTTTACCGATGGTCGTCGAATCACTAAATACAAAGAAGGATCTATTTCGTCCTCAAAAAGAATGTCAAAATCTTCTTGGTCCCGAAGCACCATATCTTAGTGCGATTGATTCACTAATATATCTTGAAAATTTTACAAGGCTTGATATATCATTTGAGTTAACTTACTTGCAAAGTGCAGCTCAGCACCAACTCGAAGGCATTGAAATGGAATCAAGCATGTAATACGGTATCTTTGTAAAATAGTGGACATGAGGTTATTCTATGCAAATAACCAAAGTCTGCAATTAGTTGGATATGCAAATATTGGTTATCTTTATGATCCACATATGGTTCAATCACAAACTATATATGTATTTATTTATGGTGGTACGACTATATCATGAAAATTGGTTAAGCAGACAATAAAAGTTACATCCTCCAATCACTTCAAATTATTAGTCATTCATGAAGCAAATCGATAATGTATTTGGCTAAGATCCATGATTCAACATATTCAAGAGCAAAGTAAACTACCTTCAATCTCCAAAAATATTATATGACGATAATACAACCTATATCTCACAGCTCAAGGAAGGATATATCATCGCACCAAAGTTATTGTATACCCATGAGCTAGAGAAGAATAGTGATATTAATATTTAGCAAATTCGTTCGACCGAAAATTTAGCAGATTTGTTTATTAAAGCACTCCCATTGACTATATTTCAAAATTTGATGAACCAAATCAGAATAAGGCATCTCGCAGATCTATCAAACTGAACAATCATCATTTTGATCGGATATACTCAACAGGGGGAGATATGTACTCTTTTTTCCTTCGCTTTGTTTTTTCCCATTGGGTTTTACTTAGGAATATTTTTAACGAGGCAGTGCTTAGAATCTCAACTATTTTAGATATTTTAATGAGGTAGTATTTTGCATCCAACACTATCTTAATATAGTGGTTATCCAAGGAGAAGAATTGAAAACAAGACATTAACATGTGGGTGGATGTCCACTATCATTACTCTATTTAATCTATTGTCCCCCCAACCTCTCTACTGGCGGTGCAATTCAGTTCTTGTATTTGTCTATAAAAAGGCCTCAAAGTATTGAATCAAAATACATCGAATAAAATAGATCTATCTCTCTCTCACACACACACAAACACACACATGCAGTATTCTCTATTTGATTTTTGAATTAATTGTTTGCACCTACAATAATTTGTTAGTTTTATAACAAATATATAATTTTTATTCATGCCTTTCTTCTTTCATTTCTCAGCCGAACAACTTGCGAGCCATGCATGTAGCATCACCTAGTTTTTATTTATGCCTACATGTTTGTCAAATTCATAGAAAACTTTTGGTTATTATTTGTTTTTAAAGCAATGTCATATGACCTAATTTGCAGACTTAATTAGTGACTTAATTTACTGCAGCTACTAGATTAGGTATAAGTTCCTAGTTAAATGAAGTCCTTCTTTAATTAAACATTTGTAATTGATTAAGTCCTCATATTACATTTTTTTAGTTTTTATGTCAGATGGGGGAATAAAACTTTACAGCCTTGCCAAGCATTCCAGGCTTCAAGTTCTTATGGATATCCTCCCCTCAAAATGCTACATGGACTTAAAATGTATACTTCATAATCACAATCATTGATTTCATTGTGGGTCCCAACATTTATTATGACTCACTACCTATTCAATGATTGTGATTATCATATACACATTTTAAGTCCACATTTTAAATCCAAATAGCATTTCCCTTACATATATGGGGAGTTTAACTTAACGCATGAAGATAAACAAAGTAACGTAAAACCAAAAGTGGAGGTTTAGAAAGTTAAAACAAAGTAACGTGTTTTTTGAAAAACTCAAGTGAAGTCTGGGATGATATATTGAGGTTTGCGTTATCAGCTACCGTCACGGAGAACAAGTTGTATCAGCTATTGTTTCAAAGAGCACTCAGACGCATTGGACACAATATCACATATCGATGTACGAAATGCTAGATGAAAATATAAGTTCAAAACAATGAGAGTTTTAGTTCAAATCTCGACATCTTGAAACGGTATCGATCAACTAGAAGAAGATGACTCGGACAATTTGGGACTGACTCAAAGACTTAGTCGCGACTCGTGATTTACAGGGAGCTTATATCAAAATGGAATGTACCGAGTTAGGTACGATTTGACCAAGCAATATCTAGGTTGGCCCATATTTTGAACCATGGTTGAGATGGCCAAGACTTCAGTTCAAGATGCAGAGGTTCCAAGTTCGATTCCTAGACAGAGGAGGTTGAGAACAAGTCATTGTGGGGGTACTCCATGAGGCACTGAGGCACGGATTCTTCATAGTTGCTAGCTTATTTCCTGTTGTCGAAAACCCATTTTCCCCTCCTAAAGCCAAATCCATCAACCCAACACAGAACCATCATTCCATCAGGGTATAGATCATCATAATGCAACGACCATTGAGGGCGTCAAATCCTCTTTTTTCAAACAAGCTAACAACTTTAGTTATGAGGAATGTAGAAATTTCTGCTATGCACAAAAAATGGTTGCTTAAGTTCCATTTTTCATTTATCCAACCAGATGAGGACCAGATCCTTTCAAAGGAAGTATGCATGAATAAGTGACATACTTGACACTGTCTATAAGCAGCACAACAAATATCCGAGGGAGAGACTTTGGTCCCATCACACCATCACCATAATTGTCACCGGCCTCCATAGGATCAACAAGCACAGAGACAACCATCGAAGAACGAGAATTATTTCCATGAAAGTTCTGTGTCTCTGGATTCTTGTGCATATGCTCCTCAGTCAAGTTGTGAGAGGATCCAGCTAGAGGAATAGGAAGATCATGAAGGATCCTTCTATTCCTCCCCCTGTTGAGGTGTGTAGAATTCTCACAGTGCTCCGCCGAAACATTCCTCAATGATGCAGCTGGAACGATGCCTCCAGAAGCAGAAGCTGGTGACACCTCAAACTGAAACACTTCAGTGCAGATACCAGAACTTAACATTGGCCCTGCACAAAGAAACCAACGCAGCATAACATATTTGAAAATATGACAAATTGTAACGAGTATACCATGAGCAGAAACAATATAGCAGAAACACAAATATTTTAATTCAACTAGTACGACTTAGAATAATTGACAAAAACAAGATGCATACACAAAAAAAAAAAGTACCACAGGACTAAAAACGTTGACCACCAACCCAACCTAAATCCCCTAGCTTCTAACCTTCAGAAGACCACATGAGTATATGCTACAAGAACATGGGCATAATTCTCTCAAAATATAATTGATAAACAGGGTAAAGGCTGTAAAATATAACTTCTGAATTAATATTTCTCCCTTGTTTTCAATGACAAACAAAGAATGGGAACCCCTTACCCCCATTCCATCTACTTGGATACCATGCTAGTACTATTGCCACTGTGCTACATTGTTGTTGGCAATTAAATAAATGGTCATTACCAAGTTAGGTCACTGCTAATCGAGACCAGGAGGGGTGGACTAGATACAAACCAAACCTTTGGCTATATTTGCACAAAGTGGTTGCCTCATATTTGAACATGAAACCTCATGGTTCTTAGCCCAACATTTTTGCCACTGCATCAGGCAGCAGCATTGGCGATTGAATACAACTTCGAAATCAGAAAGCAACGTACTTTAATCCTGAACAAGTGTATTTTTTACAGAAGCATTTTACCTAAAAACTAGAATAACATGAGCAAGTATTAAGATGCCGAAGTTTAATGCATACAAAAAGCACATCACTTACTTAAGGAATATATATACATACAGGATTCAACACATAGTTATCCAAAATCGCTAAACCCTTGAAGACCCACGATATGGGTACGGTGATTCCGAATGGGGTGGTTCGAGATCCAACGTCCGACCCCAAATTGTAATGCAAATTTCAAATCAATTTGCTTTAGAAAATATATCACATAAGTTAAATAAATATTAATAAACTGTGTATGGATGTATAATTATATATAACTTTCGATAATAGGAAATTGAGCACAATTGTAAAATAAATAGTAATTGACTATATGTTTGTGAATGTACTATTATATATAATTTCATATACGGTGAAAATGATCTAGATAAGGGTTCCAAAACAAATTGCGACCGAAAACACTATACTAGCTAACCCTATCGAATCGCACTGTGAACCTAAGAAATGTCGTACTGTGTACCCGTACCCACTCCACATACCAAATCAACCCAAATCCTGGTAACATTGATTCAACACCCTACTTCTATAGTAATTTAAGGTTTGAAAATGGCAACATCACACGACCAATCCATTAGGCTAATTGTACGCCATGTACACACAAATACAATAGAGAAAGGAAAAGAGGAAATATAACACCATACCAGGCTCAGCTAAAACTGAGGATGAATTAGAACAATTATGTAATTTTGTAACACCTACAACCATGAGCTGACCAAAACTACCCCTTATGGTCATAATCATTCACCTCAAATTCCTTTGTAATCCTAATTGGCCCAAAAAAACAGCATTCTCACATCATCCTATCTATAAGGAAAAACTCAAAGCCATGCTCTAACTGGGCTTTCTCCAAAAAAACATTTAGATAATTGAGACACCACAAACATTGAGCTCCATCACAGCTCATACATCCATTCTAAAGGGTAAAGTATTTGTTAGTGTGAATTACCAAAAAATAAAAGTATGTGATAGTGTGGAAGATTTTTTACACTTGGACAAAGTTTCAAACTGCAAATTAGTAAATTACGCTTCTGAATGTGGAATCTTACACTATATTTTTGTACAACAAACTGAGAGCATGTTCAGTATTCTTATGAATATTCATAAATGCACAAAATCACCTATAGAAGAAAAAGTTAGAAATAAAGGGCGTAATACTCAAAGCTGTCAAACTGTGTGAATATTCTTGTGCAATTACAGAAAGAAGAAGGGAAATGAACAATAGGGAACTTTTGAACAAATAGTAGAGTTAGTGCCTTGCACCAACCCACATTAAGACGAAAGTGTTACAATTTACAACAGAAAAGTAATTTTTTCCTTTACATACTGAATTTGTTAAAACCTAACCTTGCTCTCTCTCTCTAGTATTTTTTCTTTCATTTGAAGGAGGGAGTGGGGAGTCATGGCTTCATCACTTGACTAAGGATAGAAGCCTAGATTGATTAAAAAGGGGGCAATGGAGTTACATGCACAAACCCTTTTCTGTTTAAGGCTTGAAACCTAATATGTGAATTAAACTTTACACACAAAAACAATAACATTGAGATTTTGTAAGGAATTTAATAATTTATGTGCTTGAGTGGTTATCTAGGTATAAGTTAATATCAGAAAGACTTGAGAGTTGCGAGGCACAGATAATGGAACATTTCAGCCATATATAATATGATATTAAACAGTAATTACCCGTGAGGCCTTCACGGAACCACTGCTGTAGTTTGCCATCAGCCACTGTAGACTTCCAATTGTCATCTGCAGAACCCGAAACAAGAGCCATTTGCCGTTCAGTTGGACTTATGTAAAGCTGAGGTTGTATGCCATTATTCCTTCCCACGCCTGAAATAGGGATAGCCAGAGCCAAATTTCCAGGGATTGCCAAGCCAGTCTCACTACTACTCTTCACTCTCACATCTTCACGAGACGCCATGGCCTTCTCACTAGCCATAACAGAATGGATTATCAAGTTGCCATCAAGCTTCACAAGCTTATCATTCCTAGGAACATACAAAAAGGCAGGAAGAGGCTCACTAGCACTGGCCATTTGACCAAACTCATCCAAATCAGGCAAGGGGTCTGATCCTCCTTGCTTCTGCTCAACATTTGACTCTGCTCCTCCAGCATGACCTCTCCCACAATGTATGCCAAGTTTCTCATTAGTCAATCCTATTCCATTCTTATGGTCAGTTTGATTTAAATGCCCCTTGATGCTTAACACCCTACCATGTTGCCGATCATAGATCCTATTGCCAACATAATCCGATCCACCAGTATGTGATTCCGTCATTGCTCCATACTTCACATTCACCATTGGAACCAGTCCACCAAAAAGCAGTATAAAAAACAACAAACCCAGAAAACTAACACTTGCAACCTTCTTAGTTTTAACCCCACTTTTCTTGCCTTCAAACTTCTTTGCCCGTGGTGCCGATACAGGTTGTTGCGGCTTCAGCTTCGGAATTGGCACCAACGGCACTTGAGACCCCAGTGGCTTCATAAAATAAGGCAGAGATGGCATCCACGGATAGGCCACAGGGGCCATTGGCGGATGCGGGTACATCCCCACCCCGGGTGACGCCATTTGAGGCGGCGGGCACATAGCATTACCACTGAATTGCTGCCTCAAACTCGCATTTTCAGTCATCATGTACCCAATCTTAGCGTTCAAATGTTGAATTGTGGAATGCATTGACCTCACTTTATCCTCCAATTCCTCAACATAATGCTTCTTTCTTTGCCTAGAAAGTTGTGAGCTATCTCGGTTCCTTATTAACCTTGCTTTCTTTTTTTCTTCCTCTTCGTTTATAGGATTTTCTACGTTATTTGATCTCTGACACTTATTTGTTCTAGACTCAGTATATAAATCTTCATTTTCTTGTTTTCTTTTTAATAAACATTTTTTACTACCCATTTCTTTCAATTTAAGTTCCTGATCAACAACTGTATTTATCAAATTATTGGCGGAGTAATTACCCGAATCGTGAGACGAAGAGTTCAGAGTTTCTGATGCATTAGACCCGCAATTGCCCGAACCCTGAGATGAAGTCGGTTCAAAAACTTCCTGCTCGCAAGTTTCCAAAACCATATTTTCCGAACCTTGAGAACAATCCCCGTTGGATTCAACAGAATCTGACAACGGCACTTTTAAATAGCCAGAAACATCTAAGCAGTGATCGCCAGACATCTGACACAATTCCGGAGATGCCGAAATTGAAACCCCAGCACCAATGGATACCCGATCGCCGGGTATATTACAAAACTCAGCCGATGTCAAATTTGACACCCTAGCACCACTGGAGCTCCGATCTCCGGAAGTCTGACGCGATTCCATCGAATTTAAACTCGAAACCCTAGCAGCAATATAGCTCTGATCACCGGTAATCTGATACAATTCCGGCGAGTTTGAATTCGAAAGTGCAGCACCAGTAGAGCAGTTATTGCCAGGAATCTGACACAATTCCGGCTCATAAATACGATGATTAAACGAACCGGATTCAAATTCCGACTCAACCTGGACGGGGTTAAAACCCGGCGGATCGATCGTACAGGAATTCAAGAAGTCTTCGAAGTCGGAGGGGATGTGGAGATCGTCAAAGGTGATGTCGAAATCGAGGCCATCAACGACGTCGTTTTCGGTGAACGACAGTAAGTCAAGAGTATTATCATGATCGTGGTCAGGGAAGGAGAAGAAGGTGGGGTCGAGAGGAGGGATTGGGAGGGCGTCTAAATCAGAGAGGTCGGCATTCGAGGGATCGTCGACCCTTGGGTCCGCCATTGTTGTTACGGTTTTTATCTGAGAGGGGAGAGATTGAGAGAAGAGAGTTGAGTATTATCATGGTGCCTTTAGAGCACAATACTGCTTTTTAAAATAAAGATTATTAAATTTTTTTTTTCAAAATAAAGAGCATTTTTATCCAAAAAATTAAAATAAAGAAAATTTAGAGGTCGGTCTCTCTATATAGACTTATTTAGACTTAAGTCCGCATAGAAAACTTATTTGTTATGACATCTGTTTTTTGTCAATTTTATCAGATTATTCATTCTCTTTACAAGTGAAGTAAAACTAAAAATTAAAAACTCCTAAATTTTAGAAGTTTGACTAACATTAACATTTTTTATCTCTCATATCTATCTACATTCATATATAGATTAGGACTCTATCTCTCTCTCTCTCATATCTATATAATAAAGTATAACGAATTTGAATTTTAGAGACAAAGAGCGGTGGAGATCGTTTCGTGACTAAAAAAGACATCATCCAAGGAACAGCGTTATCCTGAACTGTCTCAAGTTATTGACGTCTCAGATCATCTCAAAATTCTTGATCGAACGCGCTATTCATTTATGAAAATCTTTTTCCCGCTCACCATAGTTTCTATGTTTAACTCCTCCAAAATCACGTCCTCCGACTACCCTAATCACGCTCAAATCTCCTCTCCTTCTCCGGATCTCCTTTCTAAACTATTCCTATCTCAAGTCATCAATGTTATCAACGTTCATATATTGATCTTCCCATGACCCATCTTCTGACTTCTCTCTCCTCCTCTTTTCCCCAAAATACTCCCCCATTTCTTGATTTCCTCTGCTCTCAAACCACTTTCTTTCATCTCTCTGATTGAGACACCGCCTATCACCAGCGACGTCGCCAGCACAGTGATGCCAACCACCAGGTATCTTCCTCTCTGCCTCTCTTTCTCTATCTATCGATCTATCTATCTATCTATCTATTTGTATGTCTATCTATCTCTCTCACTTGCCTTCAATTTAATGTTGTATATAATTCGAATCTGGTTGTTTGATTTTGATTTATACTTATTTTTTTCTAACCACTGCTTATGTTGAAATATCCTATTTGTCACTTCCCATGGGTTTTTGTGGTTGTTTCTAACAATTACATTTTGTGCACAACCAAAATCAGCATCATTTTTTAATATTGTTTTATATTGTTTTATTAGCTTTTTTGCATCCAAGTTGTTTGATAATATGTGTAACTGATGGTGTTTTGCCCTATTTTTGGAATTTCTCATTCATTGATTTTAGATATGTTTGGCTTAAATAAGCAAGAGCAATCGCCTAGCTACACTCTCCATCACTAACGCGCTCGAAATGGTTCGTCGACGAACTCAAGTCCCGAAAGGAAGAGCATTTAAATCTTTGTAGTTATGGCCCTCCAAGACCAAAGTAAGGCTTCTCATTTTGTATTAAAAGTCTACATTGTTGTCACGCTCACCAGTGGTGAACATTGTCATTAGTTGCAACATCAATTTGTAAAAAAGAGAACAGTCAAAACTCATTAAGAACAGAACCAAAGGCACACACCCCCACACATACACAAATATAACTTACAACAAGAGCAACAGTGTAGTCACAACTACTATCGAAGCCCAAAACGATCAAGTTGGTCGGCTTTGTTTTGGATGTAATCACAATTTTATGAAATCATTATTTGCCCAAATTTTTTTGTTACAATCAGGAAGCTCCATTCTCCAAATCTTCATATTGCCCTACGATGTGAGGCGAAAGTATCCTAAGTGAAAATATTGGCTTCATCAGTATGCTTAATTTTGAATGCAAGAAACTACTTCAATTTGTACCAAATGATGCAACCAATTCTGTAAAATCCGAAAAAAAAAAATTAAATTAAATTAAATAAAAATTATTAAAAAAAAAATCATAATTACAGGGGTAAAATAATAATTAATTATTAAAGTACGGGTCATAAATGTAAATTTTAAAAAAAAACATAAAGTTAGAATATATATATATATGTATAAGTGGAAGACTTAAGTCTTCCACTTTTGTTCGGCTGGGCAGAGAGACAGAAAACGAGAGAAAAAAAGAGAAAAAGAAAAGAAGAAAAAAAAAAGTTAGACCCCCTGACCTTCTTCCTCAGATCTACGAAGATTTAACCGTCTAATCACCTCAGGCCAAGAATTAAAGTTGCTCTACGCAACGAGAGCTACGCAACGATACCAAAGATCGTACTTTTCTCCAAAGATATCAAGTACGAAATTTAGACCTAAGGCTTGAGAAGTTGAATTTGGGCTTTCTTTGGGGGCCTACTACGTGGGCTCACGCTACGAGAGGTAGGGTTTCCCCTATTTAGATGTAATTTCAGCCTAAAATATTGCATATGAAATGAGCAGGCTAAGGGTGTATGTCACATGTTAGGTCTTGACTAGTGTAACTAGTGGGTCAAATATAGGATTTATAATTAATTTTGTAATTAATAAAATCCTATTTTGATTAACTTGGTGTAAGTTAATGTTAGTGGTTTAAAGCATATTAATCGTACATTAGCATGACTTGATGAAATTATTAGCTTGTTATGTGATTATGAAATAATATGTAAGTTTAATGATTATTTAGCATATAATTATTGTGGTGGACTTGTGCTTATGTTTATAGAATTAATAAACATGTTGCCATGTTGGAAGTAATAAACATGCTATTTGTGTAAATGGATGTGCTTCTAGGTGTTTGTTTAAATGCCTAGGTGAATACAAGTATGTTAGTTGAATTGATTATTTTACATAACATGCTTGAGATTGTGTTGAAAATGTCATTATATTGCATTCATTATATAATTGACATTATAAGTGGTACCAAAGGCAATTGCGCATTGCATTGCATTATGCATGAGTTGCACTACATTCATGGGCATTGACATGGGTGGGAGTGTGTGCATGGTATGAAATCAATCACCACATAGGTGGTTGATCGTGGACTCGGGAAAGTCGTACCAAGGTCCGGCTGAGTCGCACGGGAAATTAAATGAATAAATGTGTCGGGGATAGCAAGAAGGGCTAGATTCTCCCTCGGGTGCAAGACCCGCTTACTTGGTTTATACACTTCCCGGCGGTGAAATTCCAGAAAAGTGTAACGGCGTAAACGGAGCCGCAGGTGGGATGTCCTGAAGATTCGTTGATGGTTGGTGTCACATTGGTGTAATACCATAAATCATCTCCCCACAAAGACACAAGAAAATGAATTAATTAGTCATTGAGTGTACATAACACCAATGACAGGGGGGCTTGGAATGCCCGGATACATACGCATGACATTGCATGTGTTGTGGGAGCTCGGGATGGGGCTCGGTGTTGGTATTGCTTGCATGAGTCTCATCTCATGACATGACATGATTTATGACATTTGTTCATAATGGATATATTTGAATGAATGCTTGAAATGGTTGTTGCATGTGACATTTCATATGCATTTAGGTTGAGAGGAATTCTCTATAGGAGTTACCCTATTGAGCGTTGGCTCACCCTTTATGGGAACATTTTTCAGGTATCGGCCAGGCATCCACCGAAGGCGAGGCCATGGGCCCGCTTTGACGACAGAGCCGATCTGTGGCTCTTATTTTGACTTTGCAGTCCCTTGTATATGTTTATTTTTGGCCTTGTATAATTTTTGTAACAAAACATGTTTATATTTTAAAAGGCATGTACATGAGACTCTTTTGGGACATTTATTCTTTTATGAATGAATGTACGTAGTGATGGTGATTATGGTAGTATTTGATACTATGCAATTATGTGTGGATAAATGGACCCGGTGTGGTCAATATTGTATATTGGACCTCGGATGGGTCATGTGATTGTATGACTACACAGGTTGTGTTTTGGGTAGAGTTCCCCGTACAAATGAGACTCTGCCCAAATTTTGTTAAATTAAGGACCCCCGGTTTTTGGGGCGTCTCAGCTTGGTATCAGAGCCTAGGTTCTCGATTTACTTAGGGCTTGTGAGGCATGAGTCTAGGCCATTGCATCAATTGTGCATTGCATGTGAAATGTATTAAATGTTACATGCTATGTGTTATGAAATTATATGCATAATTAAATGTATATAGAAATGAGACACTATGGTTAGAAAACATAACCTTAGAGTCGGGAAAGGAAAAAAATGGGAAAGCCTACTGTTTGGGCATCTACCAGTAGGTATATATATTTTACGGTTTTAACTTTTGATCCCTAACTTTGGGATATTAAGTTATTTGTCTATTGCTATCTTATGTATGTGTAGATGGCAACTAGAGGAAGAGGACGTCGGGGTGGACGGAATAACCAACCACCACCACCGGCTTTTGATCAACAAGCCTTTATGGAGGCTATGGGCACGATGGCTGCCACCTTTTTGCAAGCCAGTGCAAATGTGGGCCAAGGAGGCTCGAACAACCTCCAGAAGTTTAAGTCCCACAACCCACCAACTTTTGTAGGAGGAGGAGATCCGATGGTAGCTGACCATTGGTTCCAATAGGTGGACAAAATTTTAGAGGCAATGGAGATTACTTCGGACGCCACTAAGATACGGTTGGCCACTTTCCAGTTTGAGGGAGAAGCCCATCAATGGTGGACATGGGCAAAGCCGATAGACATCGGGAGGATGACATGGGAAGAATTTCAAGAGCTCTTCATGAAAAAGTATTTCCCACCAGCTGTTCGGGAAGTCAAAGCCCAGGAATTTCTAAATTTGAAGCAAGGAGCGATGACTGTTATGCAGTACGTGGCCAAGTTCACAGAATTGGCACGTTTTGCGGATGACTACGTGGCCACAGATTTGGCCAAGGTGCGAAGGTTTGAGAATGGCCTAAAGCTATCCATTCGTGGGAAGATTGTTGGCCACAGGTTGCACGACTTTGACGAGATGGTTGAGACAGCCAAGGCTATCGAGAGAGAGGTGGAAGACGCCAAGAGTATTCGAGAGGCCGGATTAAAGGACAGGAAGAAGGAGGGACAGTCCTCCACTACTAGCTCGGGGAAGAGACAGAGGATTTCTACCTCACAAAGATCACAGGGACAGGGCCGAGGTTATCAGGGCCAAGGCCAAGGCTATGGTCAATCTTCCCAGGGTGGGAAGAACTCAAGGGGCACACAACAGGGAGGCCCACGGACATGTTACTATTGCCACCAGCCAGGCCACTTGAAGAGAGAGTGTCCTTAGAGGCAGGGATCCCAGAGCTACGGGGCATCTCAGTCTCAGTCATCAGTGGGGCATCCACAGACCTACTTCATTCCTCCCTACCCCACCATGGGCCGGAGAAATCAGTTCCAGTTTCAGGGTGCAGCACAGGCCCCTACCACTTCACGAGCGGGGACTCCGCAGTCAGGCCAGATGGGCCAGGGCATGGGCCGAGGCCGGGGATAGGGTTCTCAGGCAGGGACTTCAGGGACCCAAGGGCGAGTCTTTGTCATCACACCACAGACTTTACCGGCAGATCAGTCGGTAATTCAGGGTACATTTCTTCTCTCTAGATTATGGACTAGAGTATTATTTGATTCTGGTGCATCACATTCTTTTATTTCTACATCATGCCTACGAGACTTGGGCTTAGAGGTTGAGACTCTGAAAGAGCCCATGTATGTGAGTTCACCCCTAGGAGACAGAGTTTGTATTGACAAGATATGTCGGGGTTGTGAGTTGGAGATCGAAGGGACCCAGCTTACCGTTGACCTTAGGGTCATCGAGATGACAGAGTTCAATGTCATACTCGGGATGGATTGGTTGGCGGCACATAAGGTCGTCATTGATTGCGAACGCAAGAGGGTTACGGCCTACACCTCAGACGGGGTTTGTTTCAAGTTTCAGGGGGAGAAGCACCATGCTTTACCTCATGCCATATATGACTCAAGATGGCACGGACAGTTGATAGGTTGGCTTGCTAGCCTTACACTGGAGGATGAGGCGAGACACGAGTTGGGTTTGCCTCGAGTCGTGTGCGACTATGCAGATGTCTTTCCAGATGAGTTACCGGGGTTGCCTCCGCATCGGGATGTAGACTTCACCATAGAGTTACAGCCCGGTGCATCCCCTATTTCTATGACACCACATAGGATGGCACCAGCGGAGTTGCAGGAGCTTAAAGTCCAGTTACAAGAGCTATTGGATAGAGGCTTTATCAGACCGAGTACTTCACCTTGGGGTGCTCCGGTGTTATTTGCCAAGAAGAAGGACAGGACGCTTAGGCTCTGCATTGACTACCGACAGTTGGACAGGGTCACAATCAAGAATAGGTACCCTTTGCCGCGTATTGATGACATACTGATATACTCCAAGTCTGAGGAGGAGCACGAGGGTCACTTGAGGGTTGTTCTTCAGACCTTGAGGGACCATCAGTTATACGCCAAGTTCAGCAAGTGCGAATTCTGGCTGACGGAGGTGAAATTTCTGGGACACGTGGTGTCGGCTTCGGGTGTGTCAGTTGATCCGGAGAAGGTTGAGGCGGTTATGAGTTGGGAGAGGCCGAAGTCAGTCTTCGAGATACGCAGTTTCTTGGGATTGGCAGGCTATTACAGGGGGTTCATTGAGGACTTCTCCCGACTGGCTGCACCTATGACTAGATTAACTAGAAAGGAGGTCAAGTTTCAGTGGGATGACTCGTGTGAAAGGGCATTCCAAGAGTTAAAGAAGAGGCTTACTTCAGCTCCGATTTTGATAGTTCCGGAGAGGGGACAGAGGTACACAGTTTATTGTGATGCCTCTAAGGACGGACTTGGGTGTGTTTTGATGCAGTCCGGGAGGGTGGTAGCTTATGGTTCTCGACAGTTGAAGAGCCACGAGCAGAACTATCCCACGCATGACATGGAGTTGGCCGCTGTTGTCTTTGCCTTAAAGGCATGGCGCCACTATCTATATGGAGAGCAGTTTGAGGTGTTTTCGGACCATAAAAGTCTGAAGTACATCTTCACGCAGCGGGACCTCAATATGAGGCAGCGCAGGTGGATGGAGTACCTTGAGGATTATGATTTCACTTTGCATTACCATCCCGGTAAGGCAAATGTGGTGGCTGATGCGCTGAGTCGGAAGTCACGAGGAGTTTTGGCCAGTATAGCTTCCCGGGAATGGCTGATGCTCGAGACTGTAGGACAGTTCGGATTACACTACAGAGGTCAGACTCAGGGCACTTTAGGGAGTCTAGTGGCTACGCCTTCCCTACTGAGCAGAGTGATTGAGTCCCAGGGGCAGGATGCTGAGATATTGTCCATTAGGGACCGGGTACAGTCGAGTACAGGTGACGAGGGCTGGGCCATTCACGCAGATGGTAGTCTTCGATTCAGGGGAAGAGTTGTGGTTCCTCAGTCTGCAGATCTGAGAGAAGAGATCCTTAGGGAGTTTCATTGCTCCCGTTTTGCTGTGCATCCAGGTGGCACGAAGATGTACCATGATCTTCGTCGCCAGTACTACTGGAGTGGGATGAAGAGGCACGTTGGAGATTTTGTTAGTCGATGTCTCACGTGTCAGCAGGTCAAGGCTGAACATCAGAGACCAGCAGGGTTGCTCCAACCTTTGGAGGTGGCTGAGTGGAAGTGGGAGCACGTCACGATGGATTTTGTGACCCACTTGCCACGGACATCACGGGGGCATGACGCGGTGTGGGTGATAGTGGACCGGCTTACGAAGTCGGCACACTTTTTGGCAGTGCGGATGACTTTCACATTGGAGGAATTCTGTAGGCTGTACATACGGGAGATAGTCCGGTTACATGGGGTGCCCGTATCTATAGTATCAGATCGGGACCCTAGGTTCACGGCCCATTTTTGGGAGAGTTTCCAGCGGGCCATGGGGACGCAATTGATGATGAGCACCGCTTTTCATCCCCAGACAGACGGTCAGTCAGAGAGGACCATCCAGACTTTAGAGGACATGCTACGGGCATGTGTCCTTGATCTCAAGGGTGGCTGGGAGGAGCATTTACCCTTAGTGGAGTTCGCCTACAATAACAGTTATCAGGCGAGTATACAGATGGCACCCTACGAGGCACTTTATGGGAGGCCATGCCGTTCTCCGATTTGTTGGACGGAGGTTGGAGAGAGATCTTCCACGGGTCCAAATTTGATTAGAGACACCTCGGAGAAGGTCGACTTGATACGGAAACGTCTTCTCACGGCTCAGAGTCGACAGAAGAGTTACGCCGACAGACGGCGGCGACCTCTGGAGTTCGAGGTCGGTGATCATGTCTTCTTGAAGGTGATGCCTAAGAGGGGAGTGGTCAGGTTCGGGAAGCGGGGAAAACTGTCGCCGAGGTATATCGGGCCCTTTGAGGTACTCGAGAGGGTTGGCGCAGTCGCTTATCGGTTGGCATTACCGCCAAATCTATCTGGTGTTCACGCGGTGTTCCATGTCTCTATGCTCCGGAAGTACACTCCAGATCCTACACACGTGGTGGATTGGGGTGAGCTGGTGGTTGATGCGGATGGGACCTTCGAGGAGGGACCGGTGCGTATCATGGACAGCCGAGAGCAGGTTTTGCGTGGCAAGACTGTGAGGCTGGTGAAGGTGCTGTGGCAGCACCGTGGGGTGGAGGAGGCGACATGGGAGCGTGAGGACACTATCCGAGCTACCTATCCGTTTCTATTCGAGGATGGAGGTACACCTCTTATAGTTATAGAGTACTGAATGATTTTTTTTTGCATGTGCATGTTATTATATGTGCATGTGGATGTAATTTCGGGGACGAAATTCCCTTAAGGGGGGAGAATGTAAAATCCGAAAAAAAAAAATTAAATTAAATTAAATAAAAATTATTAAAAAAAAAATCATAATTACAGGGGTAAAATAATAATTAATTATTAAAGTACGGGTCATAAATGTAAATTTTAAAAAAAAACATAAAGTTAGAATATATATATATATGTATAAGTGGAAGACTTAAGTCTTCCACTTTTGTTCGGCTGGGCAGAGAGACAGAAAACGAGAGAAAAAAAGAGAAAAAGAAAAGAAGAAAAAAAAAAGTTAGACCCCCTGACCTTCTTCCTCAGATCTACGAAGATTTAACCGTCTAATCACCTCAGGCCAAGAATTAAAGTTGCTCTACGCAACGAGAGCTACGCAACGATACCAAAGATCGTACTTTTCTCCAAAGATATCAAGTACGAAATTTAGACCTAAGGCTTGAGAAGTTGAATTTGGGCTTTCTTTGGGGGCCTACTACGTGGGCTCACGCTACGAGAGGTAGGGTTTCCCCTATTTAGATGTAATTTCAGCCTAAAATATTGCATATGAAATGAGCAGGCTAAGGGTGTATGTCACATGTTAGGTCTTGACTAGTGTAACTAGTGGGTCAAATATAGGATTTATAATTAATTTTGTAATTAATAAAATCCTATTTTGATTAACTTGGTGTAAGTTAATGTTAGTGGTTTAAAGCATATTAATCGTACATTAGCATGACTTGATGAAATTATTAGCTTGTTATGTGATTATGAAATAATATGTAAGTTTAATGATTATTTAGCATATAATTATTGTGGTGGACTTGTGCTTATGTTTATAGAATTAATAAACATGTTGCCATGTTGGAAGTAATAAACATGCTATTTGTGTAAATGGATGTGCTTCTAGGTGTTTGTTTAAATGCCTAGGTGAATACAAGTATGTTAGTTGAATTGATTATTTTACATAACATGCTTGAGATTGTGTTGAAAATGTCATTATATTGCATTCATTATATAATTGACATTATAAGTGGTACCAAAGGCAATTGCGCATTGCATTGCATTATGCATGAGTTGCACTACATTCATGGGCATTGACATGGGTGGGAGTGTGTGCATGGTATGAAATCAATCACTACATAGGTGGTTGATCGTGGACTCGGGAAAGTCGTACCAAGGTCCGGCTGAGTCGCACGGGAAATTAAATGAATAAATGTGTCGGGGATAGCAAGAAGGGCTAGATTCTCCCTCGAGTGCAAGACCCGCTTACTTGGTTTATACACTTCCCGGCGGTGAAATTCCAGAAAAGTGTAACGGCGTAAACGGAGCCGCAGGTGGGATGTCCTGAAGATCCGTTGATGGTTGGTGTCCCATTGGTGTAATACCATAAATCATCTCCCCACAAAGACACAAGAAAATGAATTAATTAGTCATTGAGTGTACATAACACCAATGACAGGGGGGCTTGGAATGCCCGGATACATACGCATGACATTGCATGTGTTGTGGGAGCTCGGGATGGGGCTCGGTGTTGGTATTGCTTGCATGAGTCTCATCTCATGACATGACATGATTTATGACATTTGTTCATAATGGATATATTTGAATGAATGCTTGAAATGGTTGTTGCATGTGACATTTCATATGCATTTAGGTTGAGAGGAATTCTCTATAGGAGTTACCCTATTGAGCGTTGGCTCACCCTTTATGGGAACATTTTTCAGGTATCGGCCAGGCATCCACCGAAGGCGAGGCCATGGGCCCGCTTTGACAACAGAGCCGATATGTGGCTCTTATTTTGACTTTGCAGTCCCTTGTATATGTTTATTTTTGGCCTTGTATAATTTTTGTAACAAAACATGTTTATATTTTAAAAGGCATGTACATGGGACTCTTTTGTGACATTTATTCTTTTATGAATGAATGTACGTAGTGATGGTGATTATGGTAGTATTTGATACTATGCAATTATGTGTGGATAAATGGACCCGGTGTGGTCAATATTGTATATTAGACCTCGGATGGGTCATGTGATTGTATGACTACACAGGTTGTGTTTTGGGTAGAGTTCCCCGTACAAATGAGACTCTGCCCAAATTTTGTTAAATTAAGGACCCCCGGTTTTTGCGGCGTCACAAATTCAGTAGGTACCAAACGACGAATATTTATACTGGTTCAAGAGCAGTATGATAAAAAAAAATTAGGTTCAATGTTTTTGTACCTACTTTATTTTTTTAATTTCCCTAATTACTCATTACTATCTTGAAAACATAATAATGATGTATACCAAAAAATCTGTAAACAATCTCACTATACTCTTCTACGTCTTTCATCAAACATCTACCCTTCAAAATTTATAAAAGACTTTATAACCAACGCAAGTAAATTTGGTGGACGTTATACCCTTCAAATTTTTTATGCTTTGGAATCTTCTTTTAATTCTATAGTCGTTACCTTTATTGCACAAAATTGGGGTAAGACAAAAATGGAAATACATTTACTACCATACCCAATAAGATCAATTAGAATGCCCATAATTTAAAAAGGTGGTTTCAATTAGAATGCCCAAAATTTTGCAGTCTTTTTGGTAAATGCACACAAAGAACTCAGCAACTCACCATTACACACATGATTTTAAACATAGAATACTTAATCTTTGGAGAATTTGAAAGGTTATATAGCAAATGGGTCACCTGTGCAAATGATTGATAGAGCAAGAACTTCGATGGGACATCACCAGAACATGCTATGTTGGTGGATGATCACGGGCATTACACAGTACTTGTAGCTGTTGATTGAGCAAGAAGATTCAAAATAGAAGGATAGAATAGAAAAAAAGAAAATGATTTACAAATAGCAAGGCTACCCAAAATATTCCTTACCTTCTAAATCCATCTGGGTAGTTGAGCATCCTCTGACATGTGTGTCATTTGCACAATTCAGCCATGCAAGCCAAATAACACTTAAAGTTACTAACTCCTAATTTCAATTTTACCTCAAAATTGAAATTAAATCCAAGTAAATCAACACATAATTCCAATTAAATCAACTCAACACCAGAAACTATAATGGTAGATCAATTATGCAATACATTTTGGGGGTATGTGTTGTGCACTTCCTAATTGGTAGGAACCAATGTTGGCTACTTTATCAAATTAAAAGCCTATTAACCACTAAAAACATATAGTCACTGAGCGGATTTATTCGAAACAACCCAAGGTTAATATCATAACAATTAGCTTTAGCATAAAACTACCATCAATCTACTAATTGAACATTAATCCAAGCATCATAGTTTTAAGTGGGCAACGATGATATGGCGTTGGGTTGTGCTGGTGGCGTGGGCAGGGGTTTTGAGTTGGGGATGTTGTTGGCGTGGGCTATAAAACACCTAAAAAAGTAAGGTCATCAAAATAAAAATGTTCATAGTTCTTTGGGTAATTTTGTCGAACATGTGGGATATAAAACTTTGGCTACTACTTGTTCAAATTAAAAACCTATTAACCACTTAAAAAACAAATAAAAAAGGTTGATTCAGAGGTGTGGGGTGTTTGCTAAATCAGAGTGGTGGGGATGGGGTGGGATGAGGTGGCGTGGGGTGGTACTGGTGTGTGCAATCGTATGTGTTGCGTGCATGGGGTGTGTGTGTATGCATGTATGTATTTGTGTGATTTGAGGGCAAACGACATACATTTGACGCAGAGCGAAGGCATTGAGGCCGAATGTTGCTTTGGTGTTAAGGGCGAGAGAGATAGAGGAACAGTGGTGAAAGAGAGAAGGCATGAAGAAGGAGGAGAATTGGGGAAGACATTCAGGCATGTAATGGGCAGGACATTAGGTCAATATTTTGGGGATAATTTTTGGTATGGAAAGGAGATGATCTCTATCTCGATGGGGAGAGAGAGAAGAGTGATGGGGGATATTGTGTGAGATTTGGGGAGAGAGATGACAGAGAGATTAGGCAAAAATTGGGAGAGGAGGGACTGTGTCCGTGAATTAGGGCGAGAGAGAGAGACACACACACAGAGTAACAGGATTACTTACCAATTGAATTTGCGTGACATAAGGGAAGTAATTAATTTATGGATGTTAATTTTAGAAATTAAAAATTTTGAGCGGCAAAAATATTTCAAGAGTTAATGTGGTACGCTGGATCGAAACGATCTGAGACATCAATAGCTCGAGACAGTTTGGGATAACGTCGTCCGTTGGATGATGTCTTTTTTGGTCACGAAATGATTTCAATCGCTCTTTGTCTCTTGGATTCAAAATCGTTCTACTTTATTATATAGATGTTACATGAGTGATGCTCTGATTATCAGTGTTATAAGCGAATTGTGTTTGTATCGAGTCATTTTTACATGATTAACTAGATAGTTCATGTTAGGGTTGAGTGATTTTTGACATGAATCCAAAATAACACAATGCGGTTTGATTGTCATCCCTATTTTAGGCATTAAGGATGTTGAATTTTTTTCAAATGAATTTTTAGTTTTCTTAATGATATTTTTTGGGTTATATAGTACATTCAGGCATGGACAATTGCTAGTATATATATATATATATACTAGTATATGCGCACGTGCGTTGCACGTGAACCATTTTAATTTATAAGTTTAATTTTTATGTTGTGAAAAATTATTCCATGCAACTTTTGTATCTCTCTTTATACATATCATCACAATAACAATTTTGATGAGTAATATATTCTATCTTAAAAATAAAAAATACTAAAACTATGTGTACACATTTGTCGTAAAGATAGATAAACACCACACTCAATGCATTTTAAATAAAAAAATAGCACACACAACAATAATATGAATTAACACTGAAGTTGTTAGAATTAACTAAATAAAAAAAAGGCAATCTTCCCATATTCCTTTCAATTTAACAACATGTACGCCAATGACCCATAGAGAAAATATTCTCGTTCACATGAAAAACACTAAAACTGACATATTAATGACTTAAGTCTCAGTCAACCACATTGGAGGAAGTTCTAAGCTCTAGGACCCTAGGATGATGGAGTGGTGGTGATGAAGCTTTGGGTTAAGGTAGGCTTGGAGGCATCCTTGGAGGCACCTGTGTCTTGCTTGGGTGTGAGATCGAAGGTGTGACGCCCCAAAATTCGGGGGTCCCGTTGATAACCCATCAACCCGCGGAAACATCCGTGGATATCGCTCAACCCGACACCACATCTAGAATATCATTAAGCCGGAATTATAACCCATAATGAAAATTCGGTTTAACATTCATTTGATTCAATTAAAGTCCCATACACCGTGGTTTGTACCCCATTAGGGTCCACTTTGATCATTTAAATGAAGGAAATTCAAAGCCCAAAGATTTGGCAAAGCATTTAAAAATTTCAGATTTTTGGAATGACTACCTGTCGGCTACCGGTAGCTGTTTCCTTCTGGAAAACAACTACCTGTTGGCTACCGGTATCTGTTTCCTTCTGGAAAACAACTACCTGTTGGCTACCGGTAGCTGAAACATTCTGGAGCTACGACTACCTGTTGGCTACCGGTAGCTATTTCCTTCTGGAAAACAACTACCTGTTGGCTACCGGTAGCTAAAGGCAGATTTTGCCCATTTCATTAGTTTTTCATTTCCAACTCATTTCAAACTCTTCCAAACTCATACCAAACATATATAATGAGAATTCTCACATTATACATAGTCCATCCAAGTCATATTACATACATTCATAATTCAAAATATAATGTTTTACAACAACATTTCAAATCACTTAGAGACCACATGTTGGCCTCTCTTCAAACTTGGCGCTCGTCATGGAAACCATCCCTCGGCACACGACCCTCACCTGAAATGTTTCCCGTATAGGGTGAGCCAACGCCCAGTAGAGAAAAATCCTACAATGGCTACTCTTCCCCCTAGATGCTCATGCTCATGTAATCACATACAACATAATAACCAATCCTTTCACTCAATTGTGCATTCTATGTTGGAATGCAATAAAGCCATGTCATAATATGAAATGGAACTCCCCCATGAGCCTTAACCCAAGCCTTTAGCGGCTTCCACCACAATGCAATGCCAATGTGTGTGAACCCGTCTATTGACGGAGAACATCCAATGATCGTTTTGAATAAGAAACCGTTCGTTTTATAAAAATCCGATCATCTTTGGAGGCTACCCATTTAATGGGTGTTTTTATACAACAAAATCTTGTGTCTTCCTAGGCAACGGATTTTGGAATCGCACTGCCGGCTCCGTGGGCCTATCTACACTTTTTGGACTTGCACCGTCGGAGTGTATGAACCAAGTGGTTTAGGGTTTTGCACCCAAGGAAGTCGTCATGCCCCTTCTTGCTATACCCAACACAAGTTTTCCTTATGCAACATGCGACTCAAAAAGGATCGTCGATCCACTTTTTCCCCGAGCCCACATATCAAGCACCAAACAAGGTGTTGATTAAATCTATGCATCTCCCACACACCAACACTCATGCACAATGCCAATGAATGTGATGCTATATTCATGCTCAAAATGCAATGGCCACTACATGAGCAACATAATCATATGTTCAACATATCTAAATTTCATGGCAATCTTATCAATTGTATATGACTACCAAATCTCAACAATGTCAACATATCACAATCATATCTTGACGACATAGAGCATAATTTCAATTATCTCTATACACACAAACATGTTATCACAATATAATTGAAATAACACCCATTTACCAACTAAGGCATTTAAACAAACACTTTATGGGCACAAACCATAAATCACAAAGCATGCCTCCAATAATACCAAGTCACATAGTGAATCATGTATGTAACTTTCCCATATCCAAAATTAGACTAGTAACAAGGCCAAGCCAATTACATGTTCACTTTGTTTATTTTCTTCATAACCATAACACACATATATATATATATCAAAATACATACATATGTACATTCAACCCATACTCTACCAACAACTAAGGATGGAATAGGTCAAGGTAGGAAACCCCCTACCTCTTGGAGCGTAGTAGAGGTTGTAGAAAACCTCTAGGCACAAAGCAATCCAAAAACCTTGATTTTCCCCAACTCTTGATTTTTCACCTTCGGTGGAATTCGTTGTTTTTGGTATGTAGAGGAAGCCCTCGACGAGTAGATCACTTCTCCCTTCTAGCTCGACGGAATCCGAGCGACGGTTGTCGGAGAAATCGCCGGAGAAAGGCTTAAGAAAACCATTTTTTCTCTCCTCTCTTTCTCTCTCTCTTTGAACGGCTGAACAAGGCTCAAGTGGGCTTAGAAAATCTGATTTTTCAGATATTTTAGCCCTATTTATAGTTTTAAATGTGTGGTCTACATCGCACCGCTCGTTTATTACTTTCGGGTCCGTTTTTCGTCCCGAAACGACTCATTAAGTCCCGGATTAAGTCCAAATAAATTTTATTGGCACATTAATCAAATTATAAGGAATTTTAATATTTCTCGTTTTTGGGGACCTTTAAAAGGTCAATCGCCACGTAGTCGTCTCGATTTACGTGCAAAATCCGACTCTCTCGGAATTCAACGAATTTTCTGGTAGTTACTAGATTTCGCGTTGCGAATCCAATGGCGCACTCCGTTCCCTCCTCTGAGGTCTAGAACATATGTATTTTAAATACGTGCAGTAGTGGCAAATTACCATTTTGCCCTTTTTCAGAAAAAGTTCAAATTTTTCCGGGTTTCACAGAAGGTAGCTTAGCTGGTGTAGAGCTTGGTTCATGCTAAAGATAACGTTAGTATCTAATGGTCACAAAGAAACCCATTGATAGGTCATAACCAAAACCTGGGCATAATTTACAAGTAGATCAAGTACCTTGGGCCCTTGAAAAAATCAAATACAGATGGACTTAACAAAGGATTTTAAAGGATGCATTCAATTTAGTAGAATAAAAGTCCTAAAATTAAGAGGGAGAGAAGGGAGGTACACACCAGTCTAAAAATTTGATGGGATCTAATATCTGTTTCGTTGAGAGGTCTCCCCTATTTGTGCTTGAGCTTCAAGATAAAATCAGGAACATATGTAACACAACCATTTATTAGAGAATAACTTTTGAAAAATGCCCCAACTTCACAGATGGACAGGAGATCATTGAAATGACTCCAATGCCTCAAGTTTCCTCTTTGATTGCAGAGGACTTCAAAGAAAAACAATATGCTGCTTGAGAAAAGGAAACAACTATTTAAAGAAGCTTGAAAATAATGAATGTGTATAAGGAGAATTTAGTGCAGAAAAATCGACACCGAAAATAGCATGTAATTACCCATTACATGTACTATTTTATACCATATTTGGTGTATGTCTTTCCACTCTTTCTTTTTCCATATGGCAAAATAGTTGCTGATTTGAGTTAAAAATGAAAAGTATTTACTCAAAAAGAGATGTATTAGTCAAAACAGGAGATAATTTAACAAAACAATCTGATAGAATTTAACACATCAAACTGAATGTTGTGATCTAGATTACAGGACTACATAACTGCAAACTACAACTGGAACAAATAAGTCACTACCCAATGCTCACATAGCATTCGAGTTTATTCAAGAAAGCACTTTATGCTTTTCGCATGAACTCCGTCAATTTTGGCACCAGGCAGACCAATTGCATGTGTGGCCACAACACATTTTCTATAACTAATCATAGCACAAATTCTGCAATCTTGAACAACTTGGACATGCAGGATCTGATTTTGATTTTATAATTGTTTGTTTATTTAATCTGCGAGTGGATGTTTTCTTGGACCTGCTTCAGCTGATCAGCTAGGGAAGCCTTATTAGCCAAGTCAATGATCCCCTCTGAATCTGTTGTATTAGCATGCCTTCCCAAACTATTGTAGCTGAAAATTGACGTATTTCATGACTAATCAGGATGGTCATATCACATGCAGACAAGCAGTAAAACAAGTATAATATATGATGTAGAGCATCAATACATGATGTGCAGGAGAATGGTCATCGTCTTACTTTTGATTTCGCTCAAGCTTTTGACACTGCTTATAGTGTGAATGAATAATATTACTTCATAGTAGAACAAACAAAAATAACTCCAAAAGCCAAATAAAGTCATTGAATCTAAGAAAGTGAAATTTCTCCCTAAAAGCTAGAAGTCAACTCTACTACTTAACTCTTCAAATCAAGGTTTTTCTAGCGTCTATGTATATGCAATTGAAGCATTAATTGGTTTGACTTCAATTTTAAAAGATATCATACTTAACAAACAGCGTAAAAATAACCAAAAGGTTAATAACATAGCCTTGCCATTGCACCTCAACACCACAGAACTATCACTCACAATAGATATTACAGTAATTTAGAGATATGATTCCTTTTCTTTTTGACCCAAACTTCAGAATTATGATTCCATTTCTTTCCCATTTTGCACAACAGTATGAACTACTCCATGTATATTGAGTTTCATGATGAGCCAAATCCAGTAACGTCAAGACTCTGTATGCTTAAATCATGGCTTTTTAGCAGCAAATCCTTATCTCACAATAATCTTGGAAAAAATATCAGCAGCCAGTTCCAGACTGAGAGTTTTAACAGTGACACTGCATCAGGTTCCTCAATAAAGTCTGACAGAGGCAAGATGTCATCCAAGAGATTACTACGTAAGAAAAGCATCCCACCCTAAATTAATGGCAACCTGTAACAAAATTATTATAAGCAGGAGTCCTGTGACACACACTTGGTCCATGTTCGAACTGATACTGACCTGGTGTAAAGAAATAGGCAATTTATGTCTGCGTCAAATTGAAGGTGTCTTGAATGTCGAGCAAATGTGGGCCTTTTCACAAGAGTCTTCACAGCCTAAGAATACAATATGGACAAACAGCAAAACCTCATAAAGAAGCAAGAATGATAAAACACCCTCTTTTTAAATATAGACAAAGAGGATATGGAGAATCCATTAATCGATATATTCAAGAAGAACTACTGCTGAAAAGAAAAATTATAGCCACTATAGTTCAAATACAGCCATTTGTAGCACTTCAACCCTTATGATCAAATATAGCACATAACTCTCACTTAGTTTGGGATGAATTTGTATAATTGACTCTATTAACGATGACAACCAAATGACCTTAATATATTCCACATTCCTAATTTTAGTTAAAAGCCTAATCAATTTATCTATTCTCTCTCCTCAAAATCATCACTACCAAGATCCACCAATTGATCACCCTTATAATTCTTGCAGATATTTTGTACAATGTGTTACATGAGAAGCATATCAATATGGATATAGAATTTAGGAATGAAGCTGACACTTTTATACTAATCATTGGCATCGAAATAAGTAGATTGTTGTATTAAAAATTGTAACTAAAACAAATTACCTGATCAAGCTATAGACCAATGGTTGCACAGTTCCAATAAACAAAGTTGGGGGCATCTGGGTGAAGAGAGAAAGGCATTTTATAGATTAATTGAATTCTACAATTGAATTCCAATAATGGCCAAAGCAATGGAGAAGCCCTAAAGGACAATTACAGAGAGACAGAGGAAAATGGAGATGGAGAAGGTGAAGAGAGGGAGGACTGAGCGGTGAATACTCAAAAGAGAGGGGGAGAGAGATAAGTAACGACAGATGAGTTATGAGGCAGGCGAAAGAGAGAATAACGGCAGAAAACATAAGAGGGAGTAAGGGTTAGTTGATGAGTTAGGTTTAAGAAGGCATTAATTTAGATGGATAATAATAGCATATCAGGAAGGGAGAGAGATGGAGAAGTAATGGCAGCAAAGCTAAGAGGCATAATAACGGTGAATTGATGATTTTAGTTTAGGTTAGCATTAATTTTGAAGGATAAGATTGATATATTTGTTGCTTTGAAGGATAAAAATAGAAAAAAATTATTTTTCAAAGATGTTGATATTTTAAAGTAGTATAGATATAGAATAACATTAAAAATAAAAAATAGTAACATTCAAATACAAAAAAAAAATATCATTTAAACACAAAAAAAATAGTAACATTTAAACATAAAAAATTAGTAACATTCAATATTAATATTTTAAAAAATAACAATAGTAACATATTCAACAAAAATAATAACACGTTCAACAAAAATAGTAACATGCTTAACAAAAAACAGTAACATGTTTAACAAAAACAGTAATATATTCAACAAAAAAATAGCAATATAGAACATTGAACAAAATTGAAAATAAAAATAGTAACATTCAAACTCATAACTAGATGAAAAAACCTCTAATTTTTCAGCATCTAAAAAAATAACACTGAAAAAATAATAACATACTCAACAAAAAATAGTAACATGAAAAAAAATAGTGATATATGTTAGTAAATTACATTTTGAAATTGATGTTACTGAACTAATGTTACTATGCTAACATCAAGTACTTGGCATGCACTGCCCATGTTACTTTTTCAAAATCTCGAGCTCTTACTCCAGCTTCAACCTTCATCCCTTTCAAATTATCCTCAAATCTCAAAAATCGATTATTTAAATGTATAACAAACAAAAATTAACTAAGAATTTAAATAGTATTATGGAAATCTTGTAATCGACAACTACTATCATAAATCAAGCATTCTTATATTCAATCATTGGCCTCCATATATAGCTCATTGTAGATAATGTCTTCAACTTTCCATAACTGACCAAACTAATACTGTTAAGGGTATTTTTGAGATTTAAAAAAAAAAAAGGTGAACTTAACTCCTTACTAATAAGATTAAAAACGAACTTACTCCCAAATAAGTTTCCTTAATGGACTCAAATTATTATATGTCCATCTAGAAGGACTCAACCCCAATTTTCACTTAAAATAAAGATTAAAGTCTCTTTATTTTTATTATTTTATGCTTTATCTTTTTAAGAAATAAATTTAACTTTCCTCTTTTTTTCTTCTATTCTTTTACTAAACTTTATTTATCCATCATTTCTCATGATCTCGTTCCATCCCCTACCATGCCTCTTTCATCTTGTTTTTGCCCCCTCCCATATTCCTTGCATCTCGTTGGAATGACAACAATGTTGAGCTTTTGAACCATTCTTCTTTGGAGTGTTAACGTACATTTACTTATGCAAGAAGTTTCATTTTGCTAAAGTTCATTGAATAATCTCATTTTCATTTCTTTGATTCGAACAAGTAAAGTAGTTGATTGTTATGTCCTTTGAACAACCAATGAGGGAAATACACTTGCGCATTTTTGATGAAATGCTTATAGGCCATCTTTGAATTTTCTTTGAGCTTTAGACCATTCTTCCTAGAATTTTATCCTTAGAAACCCATTTTGAGCCTAAAAGGTAAATTCGTTTCTTAGCCAAAATCATAAATGAGCTAGTTACAACTTTATATATTTTCTTACCTTGGTTAACCTGAATTTTTTATATACCAATCAACTGGATGAGGGCTATTGAAATGAAAAAATAAAAAAAAAGAAATACCAATGGGAATTCGTGCAAAATGGAAGGAAAATGAAAAGAAAGAAAAAAAAATATGCAAGATTGCAAAGAAAAGAAAGTCAAGGGCTAAAGAACGAAAAAGAGAAAAAGTTATGAAGAGTATGCTGCTATCAAGTTTTATTAGAAAGGAAAGAGGAACGTTTTCAAGAAATAACATTCCCGGGTTAACCTTTTTTGAATTCCTTTTTAACCCTTCATTTATTTACCTTTCACCCAAGACCACATTACAACCTGATGACAAGTCCTATTTGATCTCAGATAATATGCATGTGTATGGAACTATATTATGATAATGGACATGACATCAATATTACTTTTATCTTGTACTATTATCCTTTCATGAGATTATGCCAAAATTGTTTTGTTTTAAATATCCGTCCTTTGAACTTTTCCATATGTAAGTAATATTCTAGCTTGAAATACATGATTCATGTCACATATGGACACTTGAGTGTAAAGTCAGTATAACTAGAGTATTTCTATTGTGAGTGTTACTCCCAAGAGAGGTTTGGCATTGAAGCTTATTATGAATAGCGCAACAGAAAGGATGTTATTTACATTGTTTTGAACTAGAATGATCAACGCACTTATAGAGTTTTGAATAATGATATGACAAGTGACTAGTTTTGATTAGCATGAAGGCTTATGAATGGGCTTATATGGATTCATTCAAGTGTTTATAGATAGACATTGTTATAATCCCTTTTTTTTAACAAAAATAAATTATCTCAATTATGATTGGGTTTTCATTGAAGTTTGTAGGTATCTTCACTAGAAACTTTCATGAGACAATACTCGTCCACTAGGGGTTCAACAGCTTATTGCATATGCTAAATGCAATCACATCACCTGCGAAAATAATTTATAAATATTAATTTAATTTTTGTTTTTGAATTACTAGGGACTAGTAATATTCAGGTTGGGGTGTGATTAAACCAAAAAAATACACTTTTCAATGCATTGCATGGGTTAATTATTTATGACTCGTGTTAAAAATTGATGTGAATTATATGATTTGTAATAGTATAGGATGGATTAGAGAATAACATGAATTTCAAAGGTTAAAAGTTTAATTCCCAAAGTTTAAAGGCAAAAGTATGGAGGGAAAGGCCAACGAATTCAAAGTCGAAGACCTTCTAGAATATAGCCACCGTCCGGACGCCAAAGCACAATCTAGATGCCCCTCCAAAGTCAAAGAAAATCAGACCAAGATCAGACAAGGAGTTGCCAAAGCTGTTTTTGCATAGGTGCCATTTTCAGCCACTGTCTAGACTCCCCCATACCATCCGGACTCCATTTCTAGGCAGTCACTTTCCAACTTTGACTTCTCAAATTTGAATTTTGTGTTCCCCTCCCTATAAATACCCCCATACTCTTGAAGCAATGACCAACTTTGGAAGAGGAATAAACCCTCCAAACTAATTAGTTTTCTTCTACTTTTTAGTATTTCTTTCATTTGCTTAGGCTTTCTCCTTCAACTAGAGGAGTGAAATTCTCTCACCCTTCTAGCTCTTTTATGGACTTGAAGAGTGGGCAATATTTCACTCATTCTTTGGTGGAGACAAGCATTGTATTATCTTTGTGATTTTATCATTATAACCCTAAGCTCCTCTACTTAGAGGGGTGAGAAATCACTCACTTTTCTAACTTCTTTTTAGCAATGAAAAGTGAGTAGTTTTGCATTCACTCTTTAGTGAGAGGTGATGGACATGTAATGTATTGTTTGGAAGTTATATTGGTGTAACTTCATCTATGCTTGTTGTATTATCATTTCCTTTATATGTTGAATGATTGAATGAATCTAACAAAGCTAAAATACTTTATATAATTGTTGATCACCTATAGACAAGTTAAGACTTGACATAGGTAACTCTTACACTTCTCCGCAAGTACCCAAGCTAGGTCTTCATGACAATCTTTCAATCTTCACTTACATTGTGTTTAACTTATGGTTGAATAGCTTCACTAATGCTGGATGCTTTGTAGAGTTATGTGATTGTTTATAGATGGGTTAAGTCTCGACATAAGTAATTCTTATTGTAAAACCCGGATAAATTTGAATTTTTTATGAAAAAAGGGCAAAACGATAATTTATTACTACGGCATGGGTTGGAACCTGAATTTTTCTAGAACTCGGATGACGAAACCGATCTCGTAGTTGGATTCGTCTCGCGAAATCTAGTTACCTAGTCAATTTTCGTCGAATTCCGAGATAGTCAGATATTTTACATTTTACGAGGCGATCAGATGTCGCGTGACCTAAAAATGAGACATGGAATTAAATTTCAAAAATTGGATAATAATTTAAAAGAAGTTCATATAAAAATATTTTGAACTTGAACCGTGACGAAATTTAATCATTTCGGGACGAAATTTAATCGTTTCGGGACGAAATCGGATCTTAGATTGGAGGACGTGTGGCGCGACGAGGGTCAAACATTCCAAGGGGTGTTAATAGATTTTCTCCCCATTTCAGTTGGGTTTTTACGTTGGAGAGGGAAGAGAGGAAAAAAGAGAGAATTCTAACTTTTCTCTATGATCTACAACGTTCCTTTGGTCGAATCGACTTGGGCCAAGAATTAAAGTTCCTCTACGTGACGAGGGCTATGACTACGTACCAAAAATCAGAAATTTCACCAAAGATTCAAAAACGGAATTTTGGGGGAAATCAAGGTTTGAGCTTGGTTTGTGTGCTTAAAGGTTTCTACAACTTGTTTTTATACTTCAAGAGGTAGGGTTCTTTTTTAACTAGATTTATTTTCAACCTAGGGTTGTTATATGGAATGAGTAGGGTGTTAGAAGTGTAATTTCTTGTGTGACACTTACCTATGATAATTGAAATGTGGAAAGTGGGTATAGAAATGGGTAAAATTAATTCTAGCTTGAATTGGGTATGTAGAAATTTATTTGATGTGATTTCTTGAGAAATGTGATATATGTGGATGTTTGATAAAATGTCTTGAATGATATATGTGGGTGTTGATAAAATGTCTTGAATGATGTATATGGGTGTTTGATAAAATGTCTTGAATGATTGAAGTATGTTGTTTTGATGATATTGGAATAACATGCTTGGATGATGTTGTAAATTGTAATTATTTGCTTAAGATATAATTGACAATTGGAAATGTTGAATGAGATAGAATGTTGTTCATTATATGCACATGACACATAAAACATGATGTTGAAATTGCAATTGAGATCTTAGTTGCATAATGATATGAAATGCAATTGTACATTTACATTGCATATGCAAGGATAGCATCACATTTACGGGCATTGACATGAGTGTGGATGTGTGTGCATGGTTTGATCAAACACCATTCTTGGTCGAGGTTCTACTGATTCGCACGGGTTGCATTGAAAATTGGGTCGGGGTTAGCAAGAAGGGTTAGATTGTCCCTCGGGTGCAAGACCTAGTGATTGTATACGCACTCCGTTGGTGTAGAGTCCATAAAGTGTGTCGGCATACGAGGAGCCGTTGGTGGAAGTCCATTAATGCCGTGTCGGTTGGGTGCCCGTTGCTGTGAGTCTATAAATACTCACCCCAAGAAAGACCCAAGATTTATAATAGTCATTGGATGTGCAACATCAATGGCGGGAGCTTAGAATACCCAGATTCATACGCATGGTGTTACATGGGTTAAGGGAGCCGGTAAAGGCTCGGGTTGAGTTACATGTGCGAGTATCATCTCATATCATGGTATGACTTAGAGGATTCTATTGTTGAATTGTATATTCTTGAATGGAGTGATTGTTGCTTGTGAATTGCATGTGAACATTTCCTATGCATCTAGGTTGGGGAGTAGCCTCTTTAGGAGATACCCTATTGAGCGTGACTCACCCTTTATAGGACAACATTTCAGGTGTGGGATATACACTGGTGGACAGCTCTCAATCGGGCCCTCATTGTTGAAGAAAATTCGAAATGTGGCTTTTGAATATGTTTTTGTAAAACTAAGATGTAATCTAGTTTTTGGACATGTAATGTCATGTAAATGATTGTAATAGAATTTATATAAACTGTATTTTGTTTAAAATGGATGTTATATGAGTTTGGGTTGGTGTTGTAAAGGGTTGGAATGGATTGAAATCGAAAAATGATTGAAACGGGGAAAAACTGGTAAAACCTACCGGTAGAACTTTTTCAGTAGGTTTTTCCTACTGGTAGAATGTCACGTTTCTACGGTAGAACATTTTCAATAGCCTTTTTCTACCAGTAGAACTTGTACATCTTCTACTGGTAGGTTTTGTTCAAATCTCAAATTTTGAAATGCTTTTGCTATGCTTCCGGGTCTTGAGTCCTTTTATTCAAATGATGTAAATGGACAATAATTGAGTATGAATTGAGGTATATTGGACCTTAGAAGGTTCATTTGATTGAATGGTACACATGTTATGCGTTTGGGAGTGCCAGGTACAAGGGAGACTCTGTCCAAACTCCGTGTTGTTTGTGATCCCTGTAAAAGGGATGTAGTACCATGATGTCGGGTTATGCGGCATTCACGGATATTTTCGCGTGTTGATGGTTAATCAACGGGTTGACAAAGGACCCCAGGTTTTAGGGGTGTCACACTTATGGTCCTCTACTAAGACATCGGAGCTATGCTATAAATTCACACATTCAATCTATATCCTCTAATAAACTTGTTATTAACGTAGGGGCTAATTATGTAATTAATATTGCACAATATAGCACTCAAACACATATCCACACGTCCGGATCCTCGAATTAAATAGTGGCTTTTATTTTCATTTAAAGAATCTTATATTTTGTTTAAAAAAATCCATCACCATCTCAACTTCGAACTTCAAGATTTTCATTCACCTTCATCTTTATTGATCTTAACTTCAAACATCAATGTTAGTTCCCTATGGATTCGACTCCAGATTATGACTACAACTTGATCGCCTGCACTTGGGTGTACACATTTCGAATCAAGTCAATTTTTTACTATCAATTCAAAGATCAAAAGTTAAAATGTAATGAAATCTTCGATTTTTCAACCCATATAGTTTGTACATTGTTTGTCTTTTTCTAGTTCATCATCTTTCTAGTTACTGGATCAATTGAACTTTCTTGCTACATGTCGAGCGTAAAATTGATTGGCGTTCCACGTGCATGGCTTTCAACGGTTGCAATCATACCAAAAGGGTAAATCGTATTATGCCGATTAGGGTTGATGTAATCTATGGTGTTGTATACCAACATAAGGGGGGAGGGGGAGTCATTTCAATGCTAGATGTAGAGTTGATTTGCTTCATTTATTGTGTTCGGGAGCTTACCTTTTTTAGATTACTTGATTGCACAAATTTTCATCTCTCACTACAAAGTAAGTCTGTAATAGATTGCTTAGCTTCCTAAGCACACGCACTAAGGATTTTCAAACTTATCAGTTGAAATGCACTTTATGTAATTCTAGTTGTTGCAAGTATCACTTGATATATATACAAACACGCACGCATAATATATATATACTAGTTATTACCTGTGCCTGAAGGCACGAAGTAATAAAAAAAATTGTCAACTATAAGTATATTTGTATTCACACCCAAAATAAAATCACAAACATAGAGGAGAAAGAAAGGACTTTAAGCACCGGTTGTAAGGAGTGAGCGATGGTAGTGGTGGTGGTGGGAGATAGTGATAGTTGTGGTGGGCAGCGACGATCGTGGTGGTGGCGGTGGTAGCTATGAGTGACAACGGTGACGATGGTGGTGGGTTTTGGGTGACGATGGTGGTAGTGACAGTCATGGGTGACGATGGTAGTGGTGGTGGCAGTAGTAGGTTGTGGTGGTGGGTGTGAGTGCATTGTGGGCGACAGTGGTGGTGAATGTCAGTGGTGATGGTAGGTGTGATGGGGGTGGGTGACAGTGGGTGGCGGCGACAGTGGGTGACAACGAGTGGTAGTGGGCAACGATGGTAGTGGTTAGTGATAGCAGTGGGCGACAGTGGTGGTGGGATGGTGGTGGTGGTGGTAGTGGTAGTGGTAGTGGTAATAAATATAAGAATGAGATGATGATAGTGGTGAGTGATGACTGTTATAACAATCGGTGGTGGGTGATAATGGTGGCGGTGGTGGAGGTGGGGTGGCAGCAACGGTGATGGTGAGGTGGCGACAACGGTGGTGGTGGCGGCGGTTATGTGGGCGGTAGTGGTGGTTGTGGTGGTGGGGTGGCAGCAGTGGTGGTGGTGGTGAAGTGTTTTATAGAGAAATGATTTTAAAGTAGTATAAATTAGTTTTTTTTTTTTACTTTTACTTACTTATTTGAGTGATAAAACTACTTTTGACTTATTTAGAAGTAATTAAAATAAATTGTTCCAAACACTACTTATTTTTTTTAAAAGTGCTTATGAGAAGTCATAAGTCCTAGAAGAACTTTTGAAAAGTCACATCAAACACACCTTTAGGGGCCCTCTTTTTCCTATTAAATTTGGGGAGTTAATATTGGCTATCGGATAAATTTGAAAATAAAATTTAAAACAATCTCAATTGAGAGAAGCAAAAACCATTTTTTATATAATACTTTATTATATAAATGTATATATCAATCTAATATTTTGGTAAGTTTAAATATTTCTACTACAAAGTTGTACGTTAGTTTTCGCACATAAACCTATGTGAAAAATCAATGTGTCCTGTTTCCAAATTTTTGGGTGCTTCTATTAGTTACCTATTTTTTAAGTCCTTCGTTGTCATATTTGTCCAGGGTTTGTATCTTGCTATCACTTTGGTATACTGATTGACTATGGGAGATGTATTAGGAAAGGTTGTGTCACCTAAGGCTTGGATGTCAAAACAAAGGTTGAGGCCAAAATAAAAGAGAAAATGCAACGTCAAGTATAAAATCTCATAGAAGTCTCATTTTGTGGTCCGTGTATAATAAGTTAAAAGAGCATCAAAATCAAATTTCTTTTTTTTTTGGGCAAGTATATTGAAGTAAAATGTTGTGTAAAAAGAAAATGTCATAAATATTTAACTACTTGTTAAGGTATATGTTTTGATTCCTAAACTTGTTGTGTGCTTATATGTGTCAGATATCCACATAATGGTAAACCTAATTTATTTTTATTTTTTTTGCTAATATTGATCCAATTTTTAGTTTGTATTTTGTTAGAGGCTAATTTTCTGTGGCGAAAAGATAATTTGTATCAAGTTACTTAAATGCGATAATGGTTCACATGTAATACACGTGTGCACCAATTAATAATAAATAAACGTATGAACTCATTTTATAAAAATGTAAGAACAAGAACAAAAATTATAAAGCCTAGGGGTTGTTTGGTTACTATCTTTGTCTTGTGTTTTGTGTTTTTTGTTTTCAATTTTTGTCAAAAATGAAAACAAAAATATGTTTGGGTACCAAAGACAAAAAAATGGGAACAAAAAATTTTTGTTCCAGGAAACACGCGTTTGACATTTTAATGAGGTCTTAATTTCGACTCTTGTTAGCCACAAAATACCACATCATTTGATGAACTGTAAATATGGGGACTGTGTGGTCTTTTTTCATTTTCGTTCTCCCATCTCTCTCTCTGTGAATGACTCTCTTCACCTCTTTCTCCAAGTCTCTCTTCTCCTCTCTCTCAACGACGCTCTCTCCGACTCTTTTCTCCTCTCTCTCTCTTCCAGTCACAGATCGACGAAGCTTCAGCTTCCAGTCACAGATCGATTAAGAAGAAGCTTCAGCTTCCAGTCACATATCGACGAAGAAGAAGAAGGCTCCTTGTCTCCTCGCTGTGAAGGTAAGTGTAACCCCTTTACTTGTATAGATATATGTATATAAATACATAGATCTGTATATATAAGCATAGATCTACATAGATCTGTACATCACAAACCCTAATCGTATTTTTTTCATAAATATTTGTATTTTTTTCACTACAATATACATAGATTTGTATATTTGTATGTCTTTATTTTCGGGGTGTGTGTGTGTGTGGTTTGTGAGTGTGTTTTGTGTGACTCTGTGTGGTCTGTGTGTGGTTTGGTTCTGTGAGTGTGTTCTGTGTCTGTGTGTGAGGCAGTGTGTGGTCTGTGAACAAGTTGGTCTTTTTTATTGGATGGTAATTGATTGAGCCATCAATTTATGCCATATTTGAAATTGTTGATTACTTCATGAAATGTAAAGATCTGGTGTGAATAGAACAAGGTTTGTTTAATGAAGCAGATCCTTCTAGTGCCACAGATGTGTGTTTCCATGGACAATTACTCTAGCTTGAGAAATTGTTTGCGTCACATCTATTTTCTTCTATAACCATCCTAGCAATTCTCATGGTGCGCTTCATCTATAAGACTTGATGTGTGGAGGCTTGACCATATCAGGTTGATATGTGAATAGGAGAATGATGACCAATTAGTAATTAAAGGTAATTTGCAGTTATGAGGGGGATAGTTCACATGCCAGATGCATATATTTTTTGGAAGTAGACTACTTTTATCTCTCTAATTATGCCAGAAATTGTTGGGTTGTGTCCCCTTGTCTCTATTCAACGAGTTTCGCTTTGTTTAGTTCAAAAAGTATAGACGAGAGAGATAATTATATGTTTGATAAAAATGTTTTTAATACTATTTTTATCATTTTGCCTTTGATTGTTTCTTGCTCTTGGATTAAGATATTTTTGAGGTTACTTGTTGCTTGACTGTTCTAAATGTTGTTATTACGAACCATGAAGTGGAATTTGAGAAGATTAAGCATATATCTTGTCACATGCAGACTAAGCTTTATCCAAGATTAATTCAATAAATGTTGTTATTACAATAAATCATGTAATACAAGGGCATGAAAGTACAAACTAACAACTTGTTATTGAAATGAAAATTGTAGGCATATCAAATGTTGCTCGTGGCCTTGCCTGGATTATATGAGGAAGATTAAAACTTTTCTTAGTGGTTTGGAGTATTGAATGGTGCATCTATTTTGAGAAGCAAATGTTGTTGCCGATAGAGTAGTTGGTCATGCAGTAATGGGTAGGAGATTTGTTGATTTTTCGCTGGATCTGAAACTGCCCAATGAGGTTGGGTTAACTTTGTTTTCTGATCAGAAGGGCCTGCCAGTTTTGCGTTAGAAAAAAACTTTGATTTTTTATGATAAGGGCTAGTAGTTGGGATGGTTTGTTGGCCGAAGTTGGAGCGTTGTTTTGTTTGAAATTTGGGAAATGGAAGAGAGCTATTATGATGGTATTGGATTGTAAATTCAAGGGCTGGCTGTCTACTTGCTGTCTTAGATCGTGACCGAGTTTTTTGGTTTTGTTTTGTTAATTTTGTTTGTTTGTAATGGGAAGGTGTATATGCCTTTCTTCTGCTTCTTGTAATGCTTTGCTTTGTGAATAAATAAAATTTTTTTTTTTGGTTAAAGAAACAAAAAAGTGGATGTTTTGGGTTAAGAAATTTTTGGATTTATATTTTGTTGTATGAGATATTATAAAACATATTTATGATAAAATTTGAAGTAATTAATAAACATGTTTTTTGTTTTTATTCTCATAATTTGATAGTCAAAAATGACTCGCAAACATGTTTTCTGTTTCAGTGTTTATCATAAAACAGAAACAAAAATTGTCTCTATTTTTTATTTTTTTGAAGACACGAAAACAAAAACGTTACTAAACTACTTCCCAGTTCTTTCGATAGCTTTATGTCATCCCGATTAGAGGGAAGACAAGAAGCTAAGAAAACTAGTAACGAAGCAAACGGTATATGGATACAACACGCTAATGAAGTCGCTGTATGGTAGAGGCTTTCCTTAATTATTTGGTATAATAATATAGATACGGCCCACATTTATATTAGCCAATCAAATATTGACACATCATAACCCCATACGCCGTCTCACCAATTATCCTAAGCCACATGAGCAGTCAATTAACCTCACGTGCCAATCACGTGATTGTCACCCGCCGGCTCATCATACACCGACTGGCCAACGCACTCGGTTCGTTTTCCACACCCAAAACGCTGACCAAAAAGCGTGTCAGTGTATGGCCTTTTATGACTTTTCACCTTCATAGACAGAGAGAGGGAGAGAACACAAGCAGACAAAAACAACACTATATATCTAACCCTTTTCTCTCTCCTAAGTCCTCTTTCTCTCTCTCCTCCTTCGTTGGTGGTGGGATAAGAGGACGCCTGGGGGGTTTTCTCATTCTCTCCTTTTATGCCGATATAGAGAGAGCATAGTCGCTTCTTCTTAAACCTTCTCCTCGGGGGAAGAGAGTGAAGAAGATACTTTTTGTCGTTGCAATTTTCTATTGCTTAAGTTTAGAGAGAGAAGGCGGCCTTCCTCTTGACACTATGGACTCCAATACAAACGATGTCGTTGTGGACGAATATGCCTCAATGGTGGATCCTTTCTTGGTTGAGGCTCTTCAAAACCCTCGACATCGTCTTACCAGTGAGCAATTTTACCCTACTTGTCACCTTAATTTTTGTTTAATTTTGTGTCGATTTTGAATCTGATCTTTGAATTATATGTATCACTGCGCATGTATAATTGAGATGGTTCTTGTGATTGGATTGAATTAGGCTTCGGTGAAAGTTCGATTGGGGTTATGTCAGATCGGGAGGAGTTTTTTCCTTTTTTCTTTAAATTAGGGTTCCATGTTGATTTTCAGGATTTATGGGTACTTATTTTGGAAGTCTTGTTTACACGTGAGCAATATTATGTTGTGAGAAATCGTTGGTTAAAGTGATTTTTGTTAATAGCAATTTAGAAAATGTAGCAATTGGTGCTAAACAGAAGTTTCCTCGTAAATCGTAATGTGTAATGGGCCAAGAATACCAACCTAGCTGTCAGTGTCATTTGTGCTCGCTCGCATGGGTTTTTTTGATCAACAGATTATGTTGGTGGAACTCTTTGTACGAAACTTGCTGATTGATCTTCTTGTAAATTTTTAGTATGGTGATAGATTCATTCATTTAGGAGTAATTGGGACTGGGTAAGGGGGAGAACATGTGGAATGGCCAAGGAGTTGTGGCGCAATCCCAACCTGCAATTGGGTGCTGGTTAGAGTCTTATACACTTCCCTCCCCTATTTGTGTGAGTGTTGCATAAAAATATTGTACTTAGGCTTCTCATGTATGAAAAAAGCAGACTACTTGGGTTAGGCTGGTGTGGCTGCTCACACTGATGAAGCATCAATTGCTGTGGAAGCACTGCTACCTCTTGATGAATATGTCTTTCTTTTAATTGACTGCCCAAAGTAACGGATAATGTTTCTGTTGATACAACTTCCTACTTAAAAGGCCTTTTATATGGTGCTCTTGCACTCCCAAGTAACCTTACATCATTGAAGATGACCTATTCTAAATTTGTAAATATTGACTAAAACTATTTAATTCTTCGCAGATAGGGGTGCAACTTGGGCGGGTTAGATAGTCAACCCTAGCCCAACTCTAGGTATATAATCTTCAACCCTAACCCTAACCCTACCTCGGGTTGAGAAACTCAACCCGAGCCCAGCCCGAGTTTAATTCGAGCGGGCTCGGGTTGAATTCGGGTTCACTGCAAGAGAGACAGAGAGAGGGGGGGAATAATTACAAATTCATAAAACAATCCATATATTTCATTCATAACAGTGCACGATTATTGATCATCTGTTTTCACACCAAAAAACTAGTAATCTCAAAGTACAATCCCAGAAAACATAGAAATTAGACTCATAAAAATATTAAACTTAAAACATCACACTATCACACTAATTGAATTCGGGTTCGGGTTGAAATCGGGTTGCCGATGTCTCAACCCGAGCCCGGCCCAAATTGAATTCGGGTTGAAGTTTTTTGACCCAAGCCCAACCCAAGTATTAAAAACCCTAACCCAAGCCCTAATTTTTTCGGGTTGGGCTCGGGTTGAAATCGGGTTGCCCAACCCAAGTTGCACCCCTATTCGCAGAGCATTTGATTGGATCCTTAAGCTCTATAAATTAATATGTATTATTGTATATTTGATGGATGCTTCATAATTTGGAAATTGAATGCTTTTATAATTTTTGGATACTTATGCTTGACAATTGTTTCAATGAATCGAGTATAGCTTTTTATTTGTAAATTTTGCCTCATTTCCATGCTAAGAAGTATGGACACCAGATACGGATATGACATGACATGACACAAACAAGCAAACACGACATTTCTAAAAAAAAGTAAAATACGGATACGTTCTGATAATTGTGTTTTCTATATAAAGTCATAATTTTTTGCAAATATAGTTGATTCTGATCCACTACCGGAAGGAATTGCCGGTTAGCCTATGATATACGACCATAGATTCAATTATAAAGTACTGAAAGTCATTTAGTTCCAAAAACAAAAAAATTCAAATATAATGACAATGATATATTATTCATTAAAAAATTCAGTATTTTATAATAAATAAATGCTATGTCTAGTCATCTAGTATGAATCTTTAGAATAAAGTATTATAATAGTTAATAATCATCAATTTTTTGGTAGACAACGATTATCCAACATATATAATTTAAATTGTTGCTCTCATTTTCTCAAGTACTGTTTAAAACTTTTATGCGTCATTTGTTCTTATTATTATATTGGAATAACCTCGTACCTGAAGACACTTTACAATACCAAAAATCGAATATTGATCCTGTAATATTTATATTTTAAATAAAAATTTATTTTATCTTTTCTTTAATTACCCAATTTAAAATAAGAGACATGAGAGAGAGAAAAAAGAGGTAGTGTGGATTAATGTAGTTGTTTGACATTGGAGAGTGTGTAGGTTGTATTGTCTTACATTGGGAGTCCTGCAGAGAATATGATGTTTTTAGGGAAAAAATAATGGGATGAATTATATGTCATTTGATCAAAATAGATGAAAGTTGGATTAATCTTTACCATTGTTATACTTTTATGAGTTGAGAATTTAACTTCCTAAATGTAATATTAGATGAATTTAACATGTCTAATTTTGGTAATTATATGTTCTCTTATAGTATAAGATACTTATTAGTCAAATTTTTAAGCTTTGTTAATCACATGTAAACACAGGTTTATTATTTAGTAGTAGATATGATCTAAAGAAGTGCCGGACACGTCACCGAAAAAGTGTCGGATACGAAAATTTTATTATTTAATTATGGACACGGATAAAAAAGAATTGAACACGTGTTCATGGAGTGTCGCTGTCTGACACATATACATCACCTTCTTGAGAGTGTTCATGCTTGGTAGCTACTATGAAACCCTTACCTTGCCTTGGCCCAATGAGACCGTTTGCGCCTTGGTCGCCCTGTGCCTTGAGTAACACTATCCCTTACTTAGAGCATCTTATATGAAGATTACGCTTCAAATTTGCTTTACTTGAATCTTTCTACTCGGAAGTCCTACCTCCTGAAATTGAATTACAATAAAATTTCTGAAAGTTATCCAAAGTCCAAAAAGCCCCCAGTGAGTATTAAGTCATGCACTGCTCTATTAGATGATTATAGGGTGTTCTTTTTTATTATTATTTTCAACCCAGTTATTGGGAGAGAAAGGGAAAGAAAATGAAGAGCTACCCCCAAACCCAATTTGTTGTGAAGAGGTTGCAATCTCCATATTGCAATGAGAAACTAATAAAGTTGGGGAAATTTCCCTACTTACAATTAATAAGTTTTATGGAGCACCCTTGAGATCTGTTATTCAATTTTGAAGCCTAATTACCTTACATCCTTCCTTCTTTTGGAAGCATTGGTTGTGTTCTATTTATTTGTGTAACAATTTTCCCTATGGAGATTATTGAACAGTGTACTCTTCCTGTTGCTTTCCTCATCCCCGAGTTTGTCTATTTTGGCCAACTGGCATCTCTTCTGATCCAATCTAAAAAAATTTAACACATCTCCCGAGACCTACTTTTGGTAGGAATCAGATTATATTTCGTTATAGTAGGCGCGGACGTAGGGATTAGGAGTTATTTGTCATTTTGCTTTTCAAGGGCTTAGTTGTCATTTTGACTATTTATTTATTTTAGGGTTTATGCTCTCCTTTATCGTGCCTGTAGGCGTAACACTAGCGCCAAGTTCAACGACAACAAGAAGAAGAGAAGGACAACGACAACGACAACGACGATGGCACCCAAACGATGATGGATCGATGACGAAAAAGCAAGTGGCAGCGATGAAGTCGAACACAACGAGTGCTATGGAGGACAATTACGAGTTTGATTCTTCTCCCTTTTTTTTTTGGGTTGCACAGACCTGTGATTTCTAGATTTTTTTTTTCACTGCTTATGGCGATGAACAGTGTGCGATGAACAGTGTTTTTCTCGATGAACAATGTTTTCCGGTGAACAGTGCACGCGAAGAACAGTGATGATGTGATTTTTGTGATTTGTACGAATCGAAGTTGGGCTCTGATACCAAATTGATGTAGATCGTATTAGCTCTGATACCAAATTGATGTAGACTAGGAAGAGAAGAACTATAGATGAAAATAGAAGAAGAAAGAGGTGAGAAAAGAAAAAGAATTTTGAGAAGGAAACAATATCAATACTGAATAATAATCAAAGTCTGCTAAAACAAATACCATATCTCCTATATATATAAAAGGAGAGCACAAACCCTAAAATAACTAAATAGTCAAAATGATAATTAAGCCCCTGAAAAGCAAAATGACAAATAACTCCTAATCCCCACGTCTGCGCTTACTATAACGATATATACACACGTGTCAGTGTGATGTCATGCATCTTATCCACCCTTTCAGGCACAGAAGCATGGAAACGCACCAGCATTTCCCATACTCTAGTTTGATATGGGGGTCAGTTTGCAAGGTCGTCATTGATGGGGGAAGTTCATTGAATGTCATCTCTAAGTCGGCTGTAGCTCGGTTGTACCTTAAGCCAGAGTCACACCCACAACATTACAAGGTTGCATGGGTTAACAAGACCTCATTGCCGGTCTCGCAGAGATGTTTGGTCCCTATTCAGATGGGTGACTATTCAGATCATATATGGTGTGATGTCTTATCCATGGATGTCGCTCATGTCTTGTTAGGTCGCCCGTGGTTTTTTGATCTAGATGTGACAAACTATGGGAGGGACAATATCTATGTTTTTAAGCACAAAGGGAAAATCATCTAGTTAAAACCTGCAAAACCCTCATAAGGTAATAATTCAATGCATAGGTTATATTCCCAGATAATTCACTAGAAAGACTCTCACATCGTGGCCCATAGGAAATTTGAAAAAGAGAGAAAAAAATATGGCGTACTGGTAGCTCTAGTTGTCAAAGAAGTTTTACAGAGTCCTTTGGAGTCTAAGGACGATCTTTTGCCTGATGTTGATAGTCTATTGAGAGAGTTCCACGATGTGATCCATGAGGAACTACTCGATGAGTTGCCACCAATGAGAGATGTTCAGCATGCTATTGACTTAGTTCCAGGATCTCAGTTGCCTAATCTTCCCCATTATCATATGAATCCCACTGAGCGTGCTAAACTCCAAAGGCAAGTAGATGGACTTTTGCAAAAGGGGTATGTTCGTCATAGTCTTAATCCATGTGTTGTCCCTACTTTGTTGACCCCTAAGAAAGATGGCTCTTGGAGAATGTGTGTTGATAGCTGTGCCATTAATAAAATTACAGTCAAGTATCGATTTTCTATACCAAGACTTGAAGATATGCTTGACCTTTTGGTCGGTGTACTTTGGTTCTCCAAAATAGATTTACGCAGTGGTTATCATCAAATCCAAATTAGACCAGGAGATGAATGAAACAACGCCTTTAAAACCCAGGATGGACTTTATGAGTGGTTGGTCATGCCTTTTGGATTGTCTAATGCACCTAGCACATTTATGAGGGTTATGACTCAAATATTGCGTCCTTTCCTAAGGAAATTTGTGGTGGTCTATTTTGATGACATCTTGATCTAAAATTGGTCTAAAGAAGAGCACTTGGATCATCTTCGACAGGTTTTTCAGACATTACGTATGAAAAAATTCTATGCAAACCTTAAGAAGTGCTCCTTTATGCAAACTCAAGTGCTTTTTCTCGGATTTATTATTTCTGCACATGGTATTACAGCTGACCCAGAGAAAATTCGTGCTATTAGGAATTGGCCGGTGCCAAGAACAATTTCTGAGGTTCGAAGTTTTCATAGTTTGGCCACCTTCTATAGACGATTTATTAAGGGGTGTAGTTCCATTATGGCTCCCATCACAGAGTGCATGAAAAAAGGGGAGTTTCAATGGACTCTTACCGCAACTAGAGTCTTTCAAGAAGTTAAGCACAAGATGACAGATGCACCCGTCCTTCGACACCCAGATTTTTCTAAGGTGTTTGAGGTTGCCTGTGATGCATCTGGTGTAGGGATAAGTGGAGTTTTGGGTCAAGAGGGTCATCCTATTGCTTACTTCAGCGAAAAGCTCAATGAAGCTAAACAATGATACTCTACATATGACAAAGAGTTCTACGTTGTGGTACAAGCTCTCTGCCATTGGAGGTATTATCTATTGCCATTTGAGTTTGTGTTATATTCTGATCATCAGGCATTGAAATACCTTCACTCCTAGAGTAAATTGAGTGTTAGGCACGTTAGGTGAGTTGAGTTCCTTCAGGAGTATACTTTTGTTTTTCACCACCGAGCGGGCATTGAAAACAAGCCTGCGGATGCTCTTAGTCGTGTAGTTGCTGTTTTACAGACTATGAGTGTTCATGTGATCGGCTTTGATAGGATTAGAGATGAGTATGTCTCTTGTCCTGATTTTGGTATCATTTTTCAGGATGTTCAGGCTGGTAACCGTCATGAGTAGATTGACTTCCTCCTAAGAGATGGTTACTTGTTTAGTGGGTCGCGCCTATGTATTTCCCGTACTTCACTTAGGGATTTGTTGATTTGGGAATTACATGCGGGAGGTCTAGCACAGTGTTTTGAAAAGCGCGCCTAGGCGAGAGGCGAGGCTATCTCGCCTGGAAGACCCCAAGCGAAGCGAACTTCAGTGAAGCGAGAAAAAAGCGATCAAGGCGTTCGCTTTTCGCTTAAGCGCCAGGCGAAAAAGCGAGCGCTTCAGACAATTGAGGCGAAATTTTTTTTTTTTTAATTTGGACCGTTGGATTGGGCAATTGGAAAAAAAATTATAAGATGTGTGATACACCGAATTATTCCCTTATTCCATAAATACAAATCCCAAACCCTAAATCAAACAGATTTCTTCGTTGGACATACACGATATCTCGTTGCTTCCTACGCGATCGCTGGACAGCCTGTTGGACCCTTGACGATCGACGGACTCGATCGACAGAGGCGATCGACAGAGACTATCGACAGAGGCGATCGAAGACGCTGGAGGCTGGAGTCGCTGGACAGAGTCTCCTTCCTCACTGATCTCGCTGCACAGTTGCTCCTTCCTCTCTGCACAGGTTAGTCTTCTCTTTTCTTTTTCTCTCTTCTATTTCTCTTTTTTCTTCTCTTTCCTAGTTCTGGGTCTTCTTCCTTGTTGTACAAATTCTGCTCATTTTTTTTTTTTTTTTTCTGATTTTGCTCGTTTTTTTTTATTTGATTGTGCTCCTGTCCTGTTTATTATGCTTCTGATTCTGCTCCTTTTTTTTTCTTCATGATTCTGATTCTGCTCGTTTTTTTTTTATCTGATTGTGCTCCTGTATATTATGCTTCCTGATTGTGCTTCACCGGTTTTGCTATTTTGTTCTCCTGATTGTGCTCCTGTTCTGGTTTTGCTATTTTTTGCTCCTGCTATTTTTTGCTCCTGATTGTGCTCCTATTCTGGTTTTGCTATTTTGTGCTCCTGCTGTTTTGTGGTTCCTGATTGTGCTCCTCCTGTTCTGGTTTTGCTATTTTGTTGTTCTGTTTTGCTGTCCTGAAATGTGATAAAAATAGATATACTTTAACAAAAACACATTTGTAAATATACTTTAAAAATAGATTCAGATTCAGTACATGGCATGTTGTTTTTGACATAATTCAACATAACACAACATATTATTAGTGTTTGTTTGAATTTAAATGTTTAAGCTATGACTGTTATTAAGATTTGAGATATTATTAGTGTTTGTTTTAATTTAAATGTTTATGGTTTTACTTGCATTTAAATATTTAGTATATTTAAAATTAGAACTTAGATGTGTATAAGTAATTATACTAAAATATTTATTTATTTTTTAACTGTTCGCTTCGCTTTGATAAAGCGTGTCGCTTCGCTTCTCGCCTAGGCGTTAGGAGCCTCGGTCGCTTCGGTTTGCTTAACGCCTTTAATAACACTGGTCTGGCAGGCCACTTTGGTAGGGATAAGATATTTGCACTTATTGAGGGTAGGTTTTATTGGCCCACTTTGAGGCGTGACATTATTAAGATAGTGTTACAGTGTCGCACTTGTCAGTTAGCAAAAGTTAGGAAGCAAAACATTGGGTTGTACACACCATTACCAGTTCCACATACACCATGGAGAGACCTTAGTATGGACTTTGTGTTAGGATTGCCTAAAACAACTCGTAGTCATGATTCCATTCTAGTTGACATGGATCGGTTTTCTAAGATGGCCCATTTCATTTCTTACACTAAGTCTGTTGATGCCTCACATGTAGCAAAGTTATTTTTTCGAGACTACATGGGTTGCCTATTTCCATTGTGTCTGATAGGAATGTCAAGTTTGTGAGTTATTTTTGGAAGACACGTTGGAAACTCTTTGGGACTAGTCTTAAGTTTTCCTCTGCCTTTCATCCCCAAACTGATGGTCAAACTGAGGTTGTCAATCGTAGCTTGGGAGATTTGCTTAGGTGTCTAGTGGATGAGAAAATGAGAAATTGGGATTTGTTGTTGTCTACTGCTGATTTTGCCTATAATAACTCCGTCAACAGGTCGACTGGTAGATCCCCTTTTGAGATTGTTTATGGTCATTCTCCTAGACAGCCTATTGACTTATTACCTTTACCTCCTGATTCCCGCCCTTCACACTCGACCGAAGTTTTTACCCAGCATATTCATGACTTGCATGCCGACATAAGACAAAAAATTACATTAAGTTATGAGAATTATAAATTGGCTGCAGATGCTCACCATAGGAATAAATAATTTATTGTGGGAGATTATGTCATAGTTCATGTGCGTCCTGAACGTTATCCTAAAAATTCTTTCCAAAAGTTACATGCTCGAGCCACTAGCCCTTTTCGTATTCTTCGTAAGCTTGGACCTAATGCATATCACCTTGACTTACCTTTGAATATGAGTATTAGTCCTATTTTCAATGTGGAGGACTTGTTTCCTTATCATGGTACTTTTGAGCATCCTATGTTGCCAGCAGGTGTTCCTACAGGTGGAGTTGTTTCGTCATCAACATCACCTACAGTTCTTATTCTTCCACTGTTTTCACCACAACTGCATGACCAGATTACAAATGTACTTGACGATCAGATTGTGGGCTCCTCGGATGGAGGATATTGTCGTTATCTTGTTCGGTGGAGAGATCGTCCAAAGACTGATGTTTTATGGACTACTTGGGAGGAGTTTTGTCTGCTTGACCCTGATCTTCTAGAGCATTATCATGATCGTACCTCTCCGAATGCGAGTACTTTTCAGCCGGGGGAAATGATAAGAATCGGATTATATTTCGTTATAGTAGGCGTAGACGTAGGAATTAGAAGTTATTTGTCATTTTACTTTTCAGGGGCTTAGTTGTCATTTTGCCACAGAGAAGGGGTTGGCTAAATATGCATCAGATATGTTCATAGGCAATGGTTGGATATTTTGTGTGAGAGAGAGTTTCCCAGCTGTTTGAAAGAGATTGCCTTTTTGAGATATCTTGATATCTAAGTTCATATGTGTTTGCCTAGCCGATTTTGGAACAGTACATATGTCATTGAATCGACATGCTCTGGTAAGGGCTTTAATTTGTTGCCCTGACCAAGCATGGATTAGAAAATAATTACAATGTTTATAGGAAGCAAATAGTTTGAAGTGACAATTTCGAGTGAAATCTCATGAGTGAAAATGATTTGCAAACATTAGAAGACATAAGAAGAATTAGTGGAATGTCACACGAACATCATAGAAAATAGGGTGATACTATGATTTAGGGGCCTGCAAGGCTTTGTGTGGTAAGTGAAAAACGTATCACCGATGTTATGTAAATATCTGCCCACTTGTGCCAGTATAGTGAGGAAGGAAAAGTTGCATCAGGCTTGATTGGCTCACTTTCTAGAAAGCCACACATCTTCCAAATGATAAGAAAAATCATTGCATATTATCTTGGTGCATGTGTTGTTTAATGCAATAAATTTTGGAGGCATTCAAATTCTTATTTGTGTTTGAAGACTTCCAGGCATTGCAGCCTAAATCGACCCAAAGTAGTTCGCAAAATTGACCTGATCCATGACAATACAAAAGTTAGGATGATGATGCATACTTAATTAGCTGTTAGTTTGAGACCTATCACTGTGTTATAGGGTTTGTCATGATAGGAGAAAAAATATAAAGTTTGTATATAAATCTTTATGCTTAGAAAGGTACCCTCTAATTTTCACAAATGGTGTTTACAAACCATTGGCCCCAAAAATGTTGGGATAAGACTGTTGTTGAGACTAGTGTATTCTGACTATTTTAGTCTTGTATTTATTGTCTATTTTTTGAACACTTCATCCATGGAGGTTTCTGAAGACAGATTTAGAGTGCGATGAGTTATTATGGTAACCACATAGCCCCCCCTAATTCGCAGACCATCCCAATTAAACACAAAAACTCATGATATATTGTAAAGAAGAATTGAAAATTCCCAAAATAAAAATTTTCTTGCAAATGATTTCTAAGTTTAACTAGAACCAACTGATTCCCAACAAGATTTGTAATTGAAATGTCATAACCTATGACTGGTTACCTAGATAATAAACCGTCCTCGTGTAGGTTTCTTGTTAATTTATTTGCATTATTATTCACCACCATTCTTTGTAAAGCTGCACTTTTTACCTTCTATATTAGGGGAACTCTCTGTGACTGAAACATCATATAGATATTATTGTTTGATTACACATTTGTGAGATTTGAAACCAAAACATCTTCCCTCTATAGCAGTTTAGTGGGTAAAAATTATAATTTGCAGGATATATTGTATCAAGGTAGAATTATTTATCAGGCAGTTTCCTAAATTTTAGAAAAGTATGCTTGTGTTAAAGCTTAAAGGATGCAAATTTTGTATATTGTCTAATTAAAGTTTGTGTTTGTCATATTTTTACTTTTTAGTGCTACCGTTTATGGAGATTCCATGCAGCCAACTAGGCTCAAAAGAAAAACAAAGGTTTTTGGAGCCATCTGAAAACTGACCTTAGATGTGAAACTACCTTAGAATATAGGTTTGTGTGGTTTAGTTAAAAAGTTTGTAGTAACAATTGTTATGACGGTTTTTATGTTGGGACTATTACTTATTTCATTTCTTTCATTACATAGCTTGCATTGCAGGTTAGAACTTTAGATGTTTGTTAAACTTTAAGTTCTGTTTATTCCTATGGTAGGTATAGATTTGACAATTTCACATGGTTGACTGATATTTAAGTTCATTATTCTTGACAATTCCACTTTCTTTTTATGTATATTTTTATTTTTTAAGAGAATGCCCTATCAGCTGAAAAAAGAGAGAATGCCCTATTAGCTGAAAAAAGAGAGAATGCCATTTTTATGTTCTAAATATGTGACCAATAGTTATATGTTAAAGTTGCTCCTGATTCATTTTGGGCTGAATGCAGTGGTTTCTATTATATTTAAGATTTAATATGATTCTATTGAAAGTGAAACCATCTCCCTGAAATTCTAATCATCCTGCTGCATGTCTTTTTGGATTATTTTGTTATAGCTTTCTGCGAATTGAGATTTATTTATGATTTTTTGTGATTCTGCTGAACCCTCTATTTTTCTATCTTGGATTATTAGTTGTGTTTAGTTATTTGTATTTGGCCTAAAAAAGTTTTGATTGGTAATGGGCATACAAGCATTTGTAAATGGTACCATTGCTAATTGGCTTAATATTTGGTAGCATGTTGACCAAGTGGCTTAGCTTGGTAGAAACAAGATCTTTGATGCTCCCAAAATATGTTTGGATTCATTCTAGGTCTCATATAATTTGCTTTTAAGGCATTGTGTCCTTCAAGTAAGGGGGTAAAAAAGAATTGTAAGAATCAAGTTGGCTGAATTGGCTGATTTGAGTGCGAGAATCATTTATTAATTACAGCAGCATTTGACTATTTGGGTTTGAGGAAGTACTGATTTTCAGAGCTTTTCACAGTCCAGGAGAAAGATTAGACAGGCATGCATTGACCTAATAACTTAGTTTTTTGAATTTTATTTTTGTTGATTAATTTTTCTTTTTGGTATTTGTCAGTTCTTCGGATGGAACTCGATATTCAGAAGTTCTTGCAGAATCCTGATCAACAGCTGTTTGAGTTCCATCATTTTCCTACCTCCTACCTCCGTCTTGCAGCACACCGTGTTGCTCAACACTATGGTCTGCAGACTATGGTTCTGGATAATTTTACCGATGGTCAGGGAAGTAAAATTGTGGTTAGAAAACTGGCAGAAACTAGATACCCTGCTGTCTGTTTATCAGATATACCAGCTAAAAAGTCGGAGAATGACAAACATGAGCAGTTGAAGATTTTCCTAAGGCCAGGGCCTAGTAAAGGATCCTCCAATGGAACCAATGAACTGGGGACTAAACGCAATCCTCTAAGAACTATGGAAGAGAGGAAGGAGGAGTATGACAGGGCACGCGCCAGAATTTTCAGTAGTCGAAGTTGTAGTCCTGAGTTCGAGGATACACTGCCTCAACCCTCTTTAAATGGAAAGAATTTGTCTTCTGGTGGAGACGAGATCGAAGGGTTGAGGAACTCCATCATGGATTTAGAGAAAAATGTCAGCAGCAGGGATGGTGGTACTTCTTCTCGAGTAGCCATTTTCCGAGATAGGGAGAAGGATCGCACTGACCCAGATTATGACCGAAGTTATGAAAGGTAATAAGATATCGGTTTCTGTACTGGAAGTTATTTAGGTGTTGGATGGCTTTTCAATGTGGACACTCTTATTTTTGCAGTTATATTTCTGGTGCGAACAGTTTTTGTGTCAAGACACTTTCTGTAATTGATGTTTGATTTTTCTTTGGAATTGCTGTATTAGGCACCACATATCCTCTAGGGACCTTGGTATGTAGCTGTATGGGGAGGTCATGGTATCTGTGATTTAAAGAAGTGTTTCTGCTCCCTTTTTCCTTTCTATCTTGATAAATTGTGTTTCATTTGGTTTGTATGCAATGAAGAACTAATAGTTTCCTTTATTTTTTTTGTGCTGTTTCCCTGGCAATATTTTACACTGAGGCTTTAATCCTGATCTCGGGAAAAATAGTAATCGTCTATCGTCCTTTTTAATTTTATCCTGGAGACTTTGGCATTATCATTATGATCTGATATTTGTTCTTGCAGCTTAGGTTATGTGTGGTTGTGTAAGAGGGTTAGGGGCGACCCTCTTAGACCTGGCATTCATTACTGTTTTACTGGAGACTATGTATAATATTTGTACTGAATCTTTAGTATTTAGTTCAATTTTTTTTTTACCGCAATTTAATTGTTGACTTGATATGCACTTATTTAAGGTGTATCTTGACTTGATGACGTGTTGAGGTATTATTCGGAGAGAATGTATATTTGTGGTTTAACATTTCAAATTTTGTGATTTTTGAAATGAAACACAAATACTATAAGATTGGTAATAGTTTGAGCTTTACAGCCGCAGTCAGTTCTGATATGTATGTGCATTTCCATATTTGAAAATTAGTGAACACCTGAATGATACAAGCTGATTGTTTTTGTTAAACTGTTGCAGGTATGTTAAGTGTATTCCAACCAACCAAAGCTTTAGCTTGATGCCTTCTAATATGCAGAAGTTTCAGCCTCCATTCGTGCAGTATGATTCTGTTTTTCCTCAGTTGGGGCAAATGCCAAGGGCTCAAGCTTCCCTCGGCTACAGGAGCCCAGTCATGAGCCCTTTCTGTGCCATGGGATTGAATCAGACAACCAGGGATGCTGTCTATATGCAGTGGCCATCTCAAGCCATGATATATAATCAGTCATATGATCAATTTAGACATGGTGTTTTCCAGGTGGGTCACAGTTCCTTCTCCATCATAACTCTCTTTAATCTCAAAATATTAATAAGTATATTTTTTGATTCTACGCAAGACATTGTACGAGTTGTTATAAGGACGAGTCACTGGAGATCATCATGGTGTAAACGACAGTATACGAGTTGGTATAGGGATGAGTCACTGATTTTCACCCTCATTAATTTCTGTGATTTTTGAATTATGGTTCAAGGTCGCGGTATCGGCCCTTGATTCGGGGGCCACTGAGACACATCGGTCGCGGCGTCGCGGCGCGGTATCGACCGATACGCCCAAAACACTATATAGAAGGCTCAAAAAAATTTGAAAAAATTGTAATAAATGTAAACATCATCATCAATGCATCATATCCCTAAAATACATTATTTAACACATTAATCATTGCAAAAAAGAATAATAAGGATGCTACCGAAAAATATTTATTATCATCTTTATTGAAGATTAATATAATTTAATTTTTAATTTTTAAAAATTATAAAAAAATATAAGTGTATATATATGGTTAACTTAATAACTTTAAAAATGAAAATCTATTTATAAAAAAAAATTTCATTTAATTATTTATTATGTATCTAATTAGATCGATTATATGTATATGTATTTTATGTATGATGATTATATGTATTTTCTCCATTATGTACATTTAATTATTAAATCATCAATACATATACAAAAACAAACTTAAGGAGTTAAGTTCTAATTAGATTATATGATAAATACTAAAAATTATATAATTAAAAAAATTGGGCCAAAAATAAAAAAACAAAAAGAAAAAGGGGGGGGGGGAATAAATTTTTGGATCTCATAAGGCAAAGCCTCACGTATTGACCCAAAGCCTCTCACCGTCTCACGAACACAGAGAACAGAGAGAGAGAGAGAGAGAGAGAGAGAGAGAGAGAGAGCGCAGAGACGATGGGTCTCTGCTACTCGAGACTCATCGTGAAGGCCGGGTCTTTTGCTAGTCGAGTAGTCTGATCGTCGAACAACCTTGGGTCTGTGATGTTGATCGATGAACTGCGAAGAAGGAAAGTAAGAACTGCGAAGAAGAAGGGAAGTTCAATCTGCGATGTTGATCGATGATATTGGGTCTCTGATTAGGGAGATTTACCACAATTTTTCGGGTTTGTGTTCAATTTTGTTATAATTTTCTTGTTTTGTTTTTATTATGGTAAAAGGGGTCTGATTTATGGTTCAATTTTTCATCTTTTTGGCTTTTTTTTTGGCATTTTCTTTGTTGCTTGGACGATTCTGTGCGTATTAGTTCGATTCGAAAGTGAATCGGCCGAGTTAGTCCGAGTTTGTTCGAGTTGGTCCGAGTTGAATCCGAGTTTGTCCGAGTTGGAACCGATTCATGGTAGACTCGTGATATTCTTGCATCGTGTATCGTTATCGGATCGATGCCTGTCGAGGCGGATACGACTCGGCCGAGTTGTATCCTACTCGGCCGATCCTTTGAACCTTGTTTTGAATAGATTATATCCATAGCTTTCTTAAGATGATCATGCATGTGTGACGATGCAATCCTTCGGGATATTCACTCTGCATGACATAGAACATGTAATTTTATATCATTCACGATATGTCTTCTCCACAATAAAGATAAAGGAAGGCCAGAAGTTATAAATTACATGATAAAGTGTCAATGGTGTTGCCAACAATTGCTTATGTTTTTCCCTTTATGTGAAGCGGAGTACATAGTTACCCCAAAGTTTGGAATGTTAGGCAGTTTTTTCTTACATGGTTTTAAGAACTGCTTTCTTATGAGACAAATTTAAACTTAGAGACTCGGGGGGGTGAAGTTGCAAGTGTTTCAATTTTTTTTGCGTCCTACTCATGGGCATGTGCTGGCAGCCACTAGTGTTGTCCATCGAGATACATTGTCAACGCAAATTTTGTTCTTCAGAATGATGCAACTTGTGTTTCATTTTTGTGCCGCCATTTCCTAGGTGATTAGAACTGTGTACACAAGCAAAATTATACAGTATTGTCCTTTTTTATTTTCTCTTTTGGTTCAATTATCACTCTCTTTTTCGTTTTTCCTGCTGTTCTTGTATATAAAGCTAATTAATGTCATTTTTACTATTGTTGCAGGCTCCCTTTTGTCAGCAGCCACTAAGTTTGGATTACTCCCAAAATTATTGAATGTCAATCTGAATATTGTTGGATGGTTGAATGTTTGTATCACTGGACAAAATGCAGTTTTCTTCTCCTAGGGTTACCTAGTCTTTTGGTTCCAAATTAGTTGTTTCGTTTTTGTTTTCATTTTTTGGTGAAGGATATTATTGGTGATGGATAGTAGTAGTAGTTATATTCGTACTGTTGTTTGTAGTTAGAGTTTTATGCATTGTTTGTTTGCTATTTTTGATTGTCTTACCTTCATTTTGCTTGATTGATTAATGTGTTGAGCCAGTATAGTTTATCTTATTCCACAGTGACGCTTTGGTCTTGCTTCTGTTTTTTTTGGCAGCTCGTGTGCAAGCCTCAGCTTCATTTATTTTTAATTGTTTAACTCTAATATTGAAAATGCTTCACATATTTGCCCAAACAAGTGATAAAATCTTTTAATCAGAAATGGGTGGGTTAGTTGATCAGGGTTTCATTTTATACAAAGCTGGAATTTCTTATTTCAAGTCTCTTTTAGGTGTCACCTAATGTTTTAGTTGTTTAGTTTGGTATTTAAGATGGGATTGTATATATGTCACAGAATTAGTTGGATGATCTATAAGGTTGGGTTATCTCATTTATCTTCTGGTTAGCACCTAACAAAAAAGAGTTTCAACATCTACGAGGCCAAGCCTCCAATCCCATTAGGCAAATGATGTTATCATCGAGTGAATAACCCAGGTTGAGTCTGCAACATATAGTTATTGGAGGTCCTGCGGTTATGAAAAAAAAAATGTCTTTTATGGATGGTTTATTTGGGTAAAACCAAAGAAAAAAGATTCCAATGACGAAAGACACCATTAGAACTCCATTTGAGACGTATTGTTATACAATGATGTCATTCGGTCTCAAAAATATTGGGGCCACCTATTTTATTAGAAAGAGTTATGATGTAGATATTTTGAGATTAACAACATAAAACAATAGTGTTACGTGGATGACCTCGCAGATTTACGAAGGATCTTTAAGAGATTTCGAAAGCACAACATGAGGATGAATCCCCAGACATACTTTTTGGGGGGTAATAATTGAATAGTTATTGGGTTTTGTTATTATAAGAGATGAAATTACAGTTGACTTGGCCAAAACGAAAGCTATCCTTGAAATGAAACCACCAACTAACCTCCGCGGGAACTCAAACGGCTGCAAGGGACGCTTGGCCTACATCAAAAGATTAATCTCAAATCTATCAAGAAGGTGTCAACCGTTTTCACGCCTAATGAAAAAAGGGATCGAAAAAAGTATGAGATCAAGCCTGTGACAACGCGTTCCAAAGAATCAAGCAATACTTAACACAACCACTAGTTCTAGCCTAAACCCATCCACCGCCCAGGGTCGGCCTTTTTTATGTTATCTTTTCTTTTCTTTTTTGTTTTTCAAAAACTGAAAAAAGTGAAAAATAAATCAATTATGTGGAGGAGTTTAACATAAGGTGGCTCATAAACAAAAGTAGATTTGTCTCACCGGTGAGGGAAATCTAGCTCAAGGCATGCATGAGGTCACGTTTCATCAACCACGTAGTTTGGTTTCCATCCCTTTAGCTTACGAGTTGATTAGATTCATCGTTATATATAAAAAAGAGAAAATTTGAATTGGTCAATGCATGAAGTTATAAAAGATAGCCCTATCAGTGAAATTGTGCACCATAAAAAATTAATATTGACACATGGTGGGGGAGGGTGTGGACTACATTTGAAAAAAAAATTAAAAAAAATGCTAATAATGGCTTGGAACACCTCAATGCCAGCTTGATACATCAAATATCCCCCCCCCCCCCCCCCCCCCCCCCCGGCGGGTGCTTACAGTATGAACGCCAGTTTCTTTCAATTATCACGTGCATAATATATTTACGCATAAAAACATTAAATATATATATACGAGTATTTGCTAAACTGACCAAAAAATGAGGCAAAAAAGTAATAAGACATTAATATAATGAAAAAAATTTAATTTTTAAATATGTAAAAATGAGACTAACAACACCATTATGATACTGCCTCATTTGGTCCCATTTTTTTATCAGTCTAGTATTACTCTATATATAATTATGTGGACAGTATAAATAGGTAGACAATTTTGGTAAATCTGAGATTCTGCAAAACCACAATAATAAATGAAGCAGACCAATTTAGAATTATCTAGTAGGATTCTTTATTGAGTTGCCACCAGGGCATAATAGATCGATCGGATCTGTTCCGGATAATAAATTAGCAGGCCCCAAGGATCTCGGTTGCCACGCCTGTTTTCAATGGTTGATTTTATGATAAAAAGTAATGCATGTCAAATGGGTAATCTAAATTTGTGGCCATTCAGACCGACCCATTACATCCAATACAACTAGGGGTGTTCAACCGACTTATAGGATCGGAAGTGAAGACTTTCATTGGCCAAACCGAAAGAGGTCGGAAGTAATTTCTATCAACCGAACTGTCCTAATTAAAATACACAACCCAACCGAAAATCGACCCCTATAAGTCGGTCGGTTTCAGATCGGTTTCGATTAATACTATCAACCAGATTTCAACATTTTTTTTTTTTTTTTGCTGGTAAGATTTCAACAACTTCATTTCAATGTTGAACTTCCCTATTTACATACAATCTTACAAGCCAAAAAAAAAACCAGTCAAACTTGAGTTTGAGATCCTTTTGAAGATCAAAGGCATTTTTTCGAACCAGTCGAACTTGAGTTTGAGATCCTTACGCTTGCTTTGAAGATCCAAAAATCCACCCGATGATATCTTGCTTGATCATGTACTCGAAGATCGGTTAGGTTTGAGATCCTTTAGCTTGTTTTGAAGATCCAAAAATCCACTCGAATATATCTTGCCTGATCGTGTACTCGAAGATCGGTTAGGACTGAAGAAATGAAGAGCAAAGGAAGAAGAAGAAGAAGAAAAAGAGGAAGAGTTAGAAAAATAAAAGGGGCAGCGTTTGAGAGAGAGAGAAGAGGCTGAGGAGTGAGGAGAGGCTTAGGAAGACCAACCCTCTTCGTGCGGGAAAGAGGACAACAATGGCTAAGCCTTTCCTATCAAACATTTGTAACTAACTACTGAAGGAAGCGGATCGATCGAACATGTTAGTCCTATTTCAATCGACTTCTTTCTCTTTACTATTGAGGATCTTGATTGGCTAGGTAGGGGAGATCTCCTATCCCAATTCGGGCCAGGACGAGCGGGCAAGTGTTCTGAAGAAGAAGATGAGGTAGGGTTTGGAAATTGCGGAATTTTATATTTTTGTGTTTTTTTTTAAAGGACAAAATTAATTTTTTATATTATTAATAATACTGTTTGGACAGTTCAGGTATTTCGGGTTATGAATTGGACTTACCCGTCATCTGAACCGATTCAATCAGGTAATGGTTTATAACTTTCGCGGGCTAAATCAGAAGCATTTTTCGCCGTCCATTTTCATTCTGAATGGTTGGTTACGGATCAGGTGGTCGGGTTTGCGGGTTTTTTGCACAGCCCTAAATACAACCATCATATTACAAACCATGTTAGACAAAAATATTTGTGTAAATTATACTAGATTTTGCAATGGTGGAAATTTCATGCACTGACAATCAAATTCTTTTTTTTCCCCCCCTTTGAATGTCGAGAATAGAGGGGCAGTAGAATCTATTAGATGAACGTTAATAGATGGTTAATAGATAAAAGTAGTAAAGTCGTATCCTCGCGATTACGAAACTCCTCATTCCCAAACACAATCTAGAATCAAGAGTTACCACAAACAATCTCTAATCAAGTGTTACCAGCTACATAACAATCCAGTCCATGGAAAAAAAAAAAGAGGACGAATGAGGCTGCTCTTTCAATTTCAATGCTCATTATTCATACGAAATCTACGTAACAACATGACATAGGAACAAACTTCAGGGTTCAATCATCGCTGCAGTAATATTTGCTAGTTTCATGCCATGATAATGTGCTGTCCTTAAAAAAGATTTTACTTTGGAAAAACAGAGGTGTTAAAAAACACGACAAAACAAAAAAAAAAATCAAAAATCAAAAACAAGAATTTGATGCCCTGTTCTTTAACTAAGGATCTCCAGATATGCTTGAATCAAAGACATGTTTGCTAATCTCAATCTCATTTTTATGTTAGTTATGAAATGATCAATCCAAAGTGTCTGCTGCCAATGGCTTTTGACTAATACATTTATTTTGTTTAGGAATTTTGGTTTGTACAGGCAACTCTGATTTGGTCGATCATGGCATACCAATGATATCCAAAGGCTATTTGAAATTTACTTACTTGCCGAGCTCTCATATTGTTGTATAATGCACAAAAATTGCCTAATCACCAAACAGCAGGCCTTCCGGTTTGATGCTATAATGCTATTCCAGTAATGTAACAGGAAAGAAAATGAATCCATCAAAAAGTAGCACACAAGATTTCAAACCTGGAGGAGGGTACAGTGCAGGTGACCAAGACGGATAATGCCCAAAAATTGCCTAATCACCAAACAGCAGGCCTTCCGGTTTGATGCTATAATGCTATTCCAGTAATGTAACAGGAAAGAAAATGAATCCCTCAAAAGTAGCACACAAGATTTCAAACCTGGAGGAGGGTATAGTGCAGGTGACCAAGACGGCGCAGGATTGACATCCGCGTGCTTAAACAAACTGCCAAAGCTATAGAGTTGATGCTATGCTAAAGTTCAATAGCAGGGTTGGAATGTGAGTTCAAGTTTAACCTGGAGGAGGAATAGTGCAGATGACCAATGCAGCATGAGGTTTGGCATACCCATGTTCTTCAAGTGAACCTTGTCAATGTGCTGCACTAAGAATAGATCTGGCTTTGCTATCACTCCAAGATCACAAACCTGATGTACTGAGGATCTTCGAACACAAACTTTATGGAGATTTCCTACTATCATCTTGTCATTACACTACAGAAACAGTGGGCAGCCAGCTGACACAAGAGGTGCCTTACTCTCAGAAAAAAATTTGATCAAATGGAGTAGGCTTCAATGTTGAGTTGCTATAAAAATCACCCCACACCCACAGGAAAAGCAATAATACCACTTTAAGCATTATGTTGCAAACAGCTTAACAAAGAATGCAGACTTCCAATTTTGCATACCTTTGAGGGTGCAGCTTACATAGTGACAAGAAGAAATAATGCATTTGACAGAGTACGAATACAAATGACATTATCACAAAAACTGTAATCTCAATCACAAAAACCCAGAAAACTTGATGGAATATGTGACTATTGAGATGACATAGGAAAAGCACAAGCCAATGCTACAACTGTAATTCAAGGTACATCCACTTGTAAGATCCAGAGTTTACTTTTTTTATGCTCCTTCACAGTCAAATGCAGTATGAATAAAATTCCAGTACAAAGTTTGCCATATTCATTTCTTGACGAAATAAAGATGTTTGACTAGCAACTGTATTATGCATCAGAGCAATCGCTCAAGTCATAAGATGACTCCTACTACTTTTAAATAATACTTGCTATAACTTGCAGCCGAGACAACGAAAAGATTTACAGGGATTGTTAATTACAGACTACAAATGAGGAAGATGCGAACAGAAAACTGGGCTTTCTAAAAAATATATCTAGTCCCGTATTTATTTACAAATTTCTCCATGTGACTGTGAGAAGTAGATCCGGCACAAACTATAAATTGTCCACTTCCCAGTTTTTTGTGTTAGAATCCAATTGAGTTGTAAGACTAAGGCAAACACAATCAATCAAAGTTCAGAACTCAAACCATCGCCAGAAACAGGTTCTCTACTCAGACGAAATTGACTCCATACCAAACAACAACAAAGTATCCAACAATTAAAATGTTAAGAAAGTATTCGAATCTGCTCTACTTCTCTAGGACCCAGTTAAGAAACTAACGTCGGATCTTACAACTTTGGGTGAAACTTAAGCCTTAAAACTTTTGAATTAGAATTGTAATAGTGTATTTTCTACTAGGAAAAGACCAAATTGGCACAAAAATCATACTCCAAAAGATTTGTGAAGGCTTCTTAAGAGCCGGTCCCAAGCCTGGATTGCGTTAGGTAGCTAACAACCAGAATAAAATTTTGTCAGATCCAAAAGAAAATGAATCCAAAGAATAGAGCACAATGGAGAAACACGAGGAATCAAGCAGATACCAAATAGTTGGGATCAAAGCTTTCTTGAGTTCAGTTTTTCTAAAGAAAATCAGATCAATATTGGTGAGTTGAGTTTCAGTTAAATTCCACACCAGAGCAGTGTTTCAAGAAACTAGGGATTCCACTTCTAGGGCTAATGCTTGATTCCTACCTCACAAGTTTAAAGTTAGAGAATTCAGAGGCCAAAGTAGAAAGGAAAAAGGGTTAAGCTGTGGGATTAGTTCATCTATCTTGAAATACAGACCTGCCAACATGGTGAGCCAAAGTAAAGTTCTCCATACCAAAAATTAACATACATAAAGCACATATTATGTTCTTCAAGTGTAATAGACGACTGTTCCACTCCAAGCGAATTCTCCAAAGGTCAATCAAGCCTTAATAATATCCCAAACAGGTTCAAGTAAAGATGGTATTGAACGCATAACATATCATGCTCCACTTAGGGAAAGAAAAGATAGGAGATTCAGTAGAAGCCTGGAATCATGAATGAATGCAAAAGTGGTATGTGAATTGAAAACCAACACACAGAAACTTGAATTATGAGAAGCACAAGAATATGTAAGGAATCAGCTTTGCATCTGTTGATTAGTATCAACATATTGAAGAAGTCATGAAACAGGATTTCAAGTGTCAAGATGACTTCACTTGATTCCGATACCAACCATTTTTCCAAATTAGAAAATAGCACGGTTGGAGCCATTCAATACAGCACAATCTTCACATAAGGAGGAACTTACGGGAATATCATTTTGGAAACAGAAATGGAAATCATGATGGCTGCACCAGGATTTTGGATTATATAGGAGACTATTACTAAGAGGACCTAGGCATTCCTTCACGTTCATTTGGTTGGCATGAAGTCTTGACGAGTGAAAAGTGAAAATTGAATCTTTTAACAATTATCCTGACCTTGAATAGTTTAGAGATTTCGAGAGTCCACTATGCAGTCTTTGTCTTATCAGTTGTTAAGTTATTTTGGGTAACCATATACTTTAACAAGTATCGTGTAACCAAGTCTATAACATCTAAATGGATTAGAAAATAGCTTACTTGGTAGATCAGATGCACGAACTAAACAGATGGGAAATGTAACTCTTATCCTCTAATAGCCAGACTCAATTTATTTCAATCAACAAGCTTCAGTTAGTTTCACATTTCAGAATGCGTCAAATTGATATAACAGGCAACGTACGAGTATGCATTTTTTTTCTTTTTTTGAACTGTGGTAAGAGTTTGAATTGGTGTTAAGACGTTAACATTTTAGCTTAAATTGAGATGCAATTATTAATAGAAAAAAATTGTTGAATGCCTCATTTCAAACATGGGGGTTAACTATGGTTATCTTCAATGCATAACTGGGCCGTATAGAAGTAATTCATAATTAACTATTAAACACACTACATTTGGCAAATGCATCTGGGCCGTATAGAGGCAATCCATAATTAACCGTAAAACATAGTAGATTTGGCAACAGCAGTGAGGAACACTGAACAACTAAGCAATTTCAGGAAATGCAGCAACCATTCATCAATGTTCATGGAGCATTAAAACAGAAAGACATTCCTAATCACATCAGAATGGTCATTGTTCTTTAAGAAAGATTCGTCAATACCGTAGTATTAAGTCCTCTATGGAACAACACAATGTACAACAAGGAGGACTCAAGCCACTACACAGGAGAATCCTGGAAACTGCCCAAGTTTGCCATCCATGGATTGCATTCTTGGATTTCTAATGAACATAAATAGTGCCGCCACTTATTCACCCTCATCTGCAAGCTCAAGATTCGATAATTTGTTGCTTCATCCTCCAACATCATCGCCAATAACAAATCAACCTGACAAGCAATGCTCGAATGTAAGAAAATCAGCTACTTCTCAAGTTATGATAAAATCAGCTACTTCTCAAGTTATGATAGACTAGAACAACTATAAGAAGACGCTATTGCCCAAGACCAAAAGGCCATTACAACTGCCGCTATTACAGTATTATTGCCACCAAGAATAACATCACAATCAGTATAGACTGACATTCCCTCCAATAAAATTTCTTTTCTCATAATGGTAGATTAGTTACTGGATCCAATCCATATCCAATGCCAGAAGCCAACAAGGGGGTACATGAACTGCTTATTATGACTTATTAGTTACACTTGTTTCTACTCACCCATTGTTTGCCTAATCTTTTGAGACAGACATAACCGAGTTCCAAACCACAGCCCCAGCATCTCAACAGATATTTTGCAAGTTCCATGAACAGTGAAGACCAAATATAAAAGGACTCAACCCAGAGTACTAAGCACAACCATAATAACAAGAAAACTTAAACCAAGCTCTAAAAAGTCAAATCCATACACATATTTCACATGACCCACAATCTGCATTGATAAGGAAAGGTATAGAGAAGGCAACAATTACCCAAATTCAATCATCCCCAGTTGGAAATAGAGTGAGAACTTTCCTTCCACTCGCTGCAGTGGCCGACTCCAAATCTTCGATATAAGAGGGCATCGGGTTATGCACTGGAGTCCCCACCCTATGGACAGGCTGCTGCGACTGCCGGGCAAGAAAGGGATGCTCAAACTGCCCGTTTGGCGGTGAACCAAAATGCCCCATCTGCCTATACTGCGGCTGAAACTGTGGATGCCCCGCTACAGCCGCCATCTGCTGCTGGTGGTGCTGCTGCTGCAGCGCTGCTACAGGCACAAACGGCAAGAAATGGTCCGAATTGGGCCTCCCCGGATGCAAAAAATGTGCTGGCACAGGTGAACTCGCAAACAGATGATCTGTAGCAGGATCAGATGCTGAGGATAGTCCTCCACCACTACCACCACCACCATTGGAAAGACCCTGCATTCGCTTCAAATACAGGCGATACTTCTGCAAATGACTCGCAACATTTTCACGAGTCAACCCATCAACACTCATGAGCTGCATTATGGTCTTGGGGACAGCATTCTTAATCCCCAAGTGGGCCACAGCATCCACAAATCTTTTGTGGAGCTGTGGCGTCCACACGAGCCGAGGCCGCTTCAGGGTGCGGGCAGGCTCGTCCCCTGAACCAGCTCCACCCAACTCGGCGGAATCGAATTCCGACGAGTTATTGGTGGTGGGTTGGGTGGAAGGGGTTTGAAGATGTGGCGGAGGAGGTGGAGGTGGTGGTTGTTGATGGTGGTGGGGCGTTTGTGGGCTATTTGGGTATCGGATATCGAAGGCAATAGCTAGATCCGCGGTTATTAGGGTTTGGGATAAGGGCATGAGCTCTTCAGGAGATGGAAGTTCTTCTTCCCACTTTGAAAACCAATTCGAGTCATCCTCTCTCATTTTTCCCACCACTTTTATCAAACCCAATTGACCAATTCTCTACGCAATAGTATTTTTTATCAGTAATTTTTTCACAGCAATTCAAGGGAGTAGACGAAAAGAACAAGAACACTATATCGTAGAAGAGAGTGAGAAATTGGAGGGTGGAATTTACTAAAACGGGTTTATTCTTTTCGATCTTTGTCTCTCTCCACCTAGAGTTGTGGAGGAGAGAGAGGTGGAAGAGAAAAAGAATGGAGGAGGAAGGGAATGATGGTTGGGGGGTGGAGGTGGAGGTGGAGGTGGAGGGGTCTTCGAGGTGGATCTTGTTTTCTTCTTTGAGGCTTTTATAGTGGTTACTGTTGAATGTTGGTGATGCTTTTTTCTTATGATTTTATGTGGGGTTTTATTTTCCGGGATTTGGGGGTCTCTATAGTTTATACTGGACACTTGGGAGTGAGTGTAAAAAGATTTTCCTATTTACCATTTTCCTTTTGTTTATTTCACAAAGTTGTGTAGGAGCGGTATGTCAATTCTGATCCGTTAATACAAACTTGACACGTACTCGGCACGAATGATTATAAAATTAACACGATACTAAATATATTTATCTTTTCGTATGTCTTGATATGAACACGACACAAATAACAATGACACAACACGAATAACACGACATGCGACTTACACAAATTGTTTTCGAAGGCCTTGTGTGTTGGGTTTCTTTCTTTTACTATGTTTTTTATTCATCCAATTACGAAATAATGAGTAAGAAATATTATTATTTTATTTTTTCAATAACTAATAATTACAAATAACTCCTACCAAGATCTATGATCAAAAAATATCTATATAATAAAATTATTTTACAATTCAAATTTTAAAAGATAAACAAAATGACTTTTACTTTTCGCGGTTCAGATCGCTTTAAATTTTACTTTAAAGTTAATTTAACAGTTAATATTAACATCCTAAATTTAATAGGAAAAATAGGGCCCTAAAAGTGTGTTTGGAGTGATTTTTTAAAAATACTTTTAGAAATTATTTCTCATAAGTACTTTTAAAAAAAAAATAGTATTTGAAATCGCCTCATCATTACCTCTACCACCACTGCCGTCACCACCTCTGCCGCCGCCGCCACCACCACCGCCACCACCACCACCACCGCCGCCGTCACCAACGCCGCCGCCACCACCACCTCCACCACCACCATCACTATCATCGTCATCGCCACCACCACCACCACCGTCGCTGTAGTTGCCGCCATCGTTATCGCCGCCACCACTACCACCACCATCATCGCCATCACCGCAACCACTGTCGCCGCCGTCGCCACCACGGTCATTGCCACCCACCACAGCCACCGTCATCTCCTACCACAACCACCTCTTACCCCCACTACAATCGATACTTAAATTTATATATCTCTCCTCTATGTTTGTGATTTGATTTTGAATATGAACACAAATATGTTTATTGTTTATCATTTTTTATTACTCTGTACCTTCAGACAAAGACAATAACTAGTTTTTTAATATAGTACCAACAAATATTTTTCAATACTATAGTGTTATCCCTTGAGTAATACACGGTCAATAATACGTTTGGTAGCAATACTAGACCAATTTTTTTTTTTAACTGAATAATACATCAAATTGACATGAATTTTGTAGTACATAACTTTAATAATGTCTTGATCTACGTGATTGTAATAAAAAATTAAATAATTATAATAATATTATTAGACATTACGATAGGGTATTAGACAAAATTATTAAGTTCTAATCAAACTAAACGTTGTAAATTTGATAAAAATGAAACTTTTGATGGATAAACTACAGTATTAAAAAAAATTATTATTCTTAAACTTCATATTATACTTTTTAAAAATAAAATTATAATTATTTGAAGTAATTCATGAGATGTTTGTGATCAATTTAAGGGTAATAAATTAACCTTTAAAAATTATAATTTTTATACCTAAAAAATTATAACTTGATTTAAAAACAGTGAAATTTTTGGTGCCGTACTTGTTTGGATGCCATAATTTTTTTTGTTGGTTGACAGAAGTCTTCAGAAATAACTTCGAGGTTGGTTCTATGTTCAACACCCCATGTAGACTTTGCTAATTTGCCTAATGCAAGTGTGTCAAAATAATGTACATTTACGATTTCTTCGGTTAAATTATGATTCGAAATTCTTTTTCATAAAAAAGAGATCGCCTTCTTCGGCTATGGGGCTCCTTAACATTAAGAAGAAAAAAAAAAAGTCGTTTGAGTAGATTTTCAGGTCTCATAGGAGGGCCAGCGACTCCTTGCTAATTTGCCAAAAGGTGAAGGTGGGAACCTCGTTATGATATTTGATATCGAGACACTCTTTCACTCACACCTTTTAAATGCGACTTCTTTCTGCTTTCTCCTGTCTTTGGTTTTATTGGAATCAATGTCGCTATTCCACAACTGCAATCATTGATAGTGGAATCGAGGAAAGATGAGTGTTTAATGACTGGAGTCTTAATTGAGCATTAGTCTTATTGACTCGAGCATGGGTACGAGCGCCCTTCTTTTAAAGGGACTTTCTTAAGTGCATTTATTTGAACTAGCTTATTCAAAAGACATGAATGAAAATTCTCATCGCAGAACACGTATGGGTTGTATGGGGATGTGATTATATGATGTGGAGAGAGAGAGAACAAAGTTTGGTCACTTTGTGGGCTTTTTTTCCCCAAGTTTGGTCACATAAATGTTGATGTGGGAATCAAATGAGTTTTAAGGTGTGTTTCTCTTTGAGGTGTAAAGATAACTTATTTAATGTGGAGGATATTTTATTCTTTTGATTAAAAGAGAATATTTTGGGTGCTCCATGTGCTTGGGGGTGATTTATTTTAAAGATAAATCCTATAGGATTTTTGGGTTGACTTTAATATCAACGTTCATAATTTCTTTAAAATTAGAGATTAGTGGCCTTGATGATTAGGTTCAATGACACTTGTGCATAACAATATTCCTCAAGAAGGAGCTAAATATATTTAAAAGCTTAACACCCAGGCAAAATCCCTAGGAGCAGAATTGCCCATGTGACAGGCTTATTTTTATATTAATGCAGTTTTAGGAGTGGCATCATCAATCAGAAGAATGCACGAAAATCGATTTTAGGACATATTTCTTGAATTGAGAGTCAGAATGCCATTACTATCGGATTTCAAAGGTGCTACTTTGTGGGTGAATGGTGTAGAAGGTTGGAGGATCAATCCAAGTTTTAGTTCAGGTTCTTAACTGAAGTAACAAATGGATTTGTTTTGTTAAGTACTTGAACCTCACCTACACGGCTACACTACAGCTACGAACGTGGAAAGGGCATGGTGCAGCCAGCAAGCTGCATGCCTGGCCTCGAGAAGTGGGTTCATTACCGTCAATACCAAGAGTCCTTGAAAAAAAAGAAGAATGAAATGTTTGACCCCAAGGAGAGGCCGTCTAATTCTAGGTGCATACCAAGGAAAGGGGTTGAGTTAAACCGGATCCATTCAATGCGAATAGTATTTGGGTTAGATTTGGTGGTGACATCTTAACTCGAGCAATGCCTTAAACTTAAATAGGATTGAGATATTCAATTACGATCTAGGTTTTTAAAACCTGTCCAACTTGGATTAGATTCCAATTGACTCTGCCTTTATTGTACACCTATGTCCATCATTGATAGGACATTTTGATAGGTTTACTGTTTCACCACACACACACACACACAGAAAAGGAAGCACAATATATCTCCTTCTAATGGTTCCAAGATCCAAGCTTGTAGCTCTTCTAATTATCCTTCTGACCACAAAAAAAAAAAAAAACTCTAAACAACAACCCTCAAAAGGAACACAAGAAGTAATTAATTGTAGAAAAACATAAACAAAGATTATCTATGGCACTATTACGGCATTTTGGTTTGAACCATCTCACTAAAATGACAAAAAATTATGCTCACACTAATACATACTCATAATCCAAGTCTGAGCAAAATTAACAGATTTAAGATGGTCGACACGAGGGTGAAAACATGCCACATTATTTCTACATCTTCAGCAACCTCAGCCGAGAACTCCTTTCTTGGCCTTCATCCTCCCTACAAGCTTTCCAAAATGAATCATGTCAAAACTGGCTTGCCAGTTTTTTATGCGGTTGCAAATCAAATTTCCAGTTACCAAACAGTATAGAAATGACTGCACAGTTGTCGTATGTAATGTACTCCGATAAACCAGAAAAAGCCCATTCTAGCTGTCTGGAAAAATCGGAACAGAGAATCGTCAATTGCACAGACCCAACGAAATCATCTCAATATATGTTGGTCAGTTCTGAAAGGCTTGTCGTGCTTCATTGAGGTTGGAGCTTTTGATCAAAAACGTTGTGTTGATAGGGACGGGAAATGAACAACTGAACTCATATGGGATGAACAAATATACCACAGCCTCCAGAGAAGACAGACTATTATGGCCTCAATTTTGCTCCGACATTTATTTCTTTCTTGGGAGGGGCAAACACTGGTATGGCAACTGGTCAATTCAGAGGGGTGAACACCAATTATTCTAGCCCCTTAAGAGTTAACATCCAAAGCACATCATCGATAATTGTCACTACTCCAAGAACTGATGTTGTTGGCTAAATGCATGGAACACGAATGTAACTCATCGCACAAGGAGGCTAACCACCTGAAGAAGATTTTGAGTGTGAAACGGCCGCTAGGAACTGACAAAAAATTAGTACAATAGATTTTATCTGGGTCTGCTTCATCAAAGTAGATATAATATTTAATTGCTTAACTACAACAGATAAATGTGCCCAGAAAAATAGAAGAGAATATTTCTTGAAAAAAGACAATAGTGTCGTGATAGTTATTGGAGAGAAAGAGACAGACAGAGAGACACAGAAAATATCAATGCAACAAGTAAAAAGCAGCTTTGAACCATCACCACACGGTTATACATTGATCTACAATTGAAGAAATCAGCTGCAATAACCATCAAACTGCAGCAATAGCAAGCTACTTATAGAAGAGTCCTTTCAAATAAAAGATATGTTTTTTCCCCTTTTCATAGTCATACCTTCCCTAATAAATTTAATCTCTTTGGTAGGAATAATAATAGTATTTTTAGGAGCTCCTTTAGCTCTTGCTCAAAAAGATATTAAGAGAGGTTTAGCCTATTCCACAATGTCTCAATCAGGTTATATGATGTTAGCCCTAGGTATGGGATCTTCAAGGCCTATTCTTTGTGCTACATTTGAATAAAATAAAAATCTTGCAGACTCCCCAAACTATGATTGCATTTCAGAAGCGTTATGGTGCACATCCAAGTCCACAAAAACCAGATTTAAGGTCATCTCCAATCATGACTCAAATAGTAAACGGCTTGATGTGATACAGACTATAGCAATGGAAGAACTCAAATTTTTACTCAAAACTTATACTATTTAGTGTATCAGAATTCTTATTTTATACTATTAGCAATATAGGGTAATAATACAATTACTAAAAATCAGTTTATTATAAATAAGAGAGTGTAGGGCAACATAGCCTACACGACATTATTTTTTGTCTCTCTTCCCTTCTTACAAACACCAACTTCTACAATTTTAACTTGGTATCAGAGCAATACTAATCATCTCACATTATTTTTTTCTCCTTTTTTTTTTCTTTCTCACTGTTTTTTTCTTTCTTCTTCATTACCATTGTGTTGGTCCTTTTTTGGTGAACCCAACGTTAATCGGTCACTGTTGATTGGGATCTTTGGACCCTAACACCTGTTGAGGAGGTTTATTTTTTATGGCTGGACGTTGATTTTCTGCATTTTGTTGCCGGAGGACATGAGTTTCTGTTGCTTCATAGCTGGTGGATTTTGGGTGTTTGTTGTTGATTCTTGTGATTTGGTTGCGATTTTGTGATCAGAATAGTGTTTTTTGGCCTTGTTTGGTCATTAATCTCACCGGCAGTGAAAATTTGCAGTCACTCATCATTCTCATAATCCTTCAACCAACTACCCATGGTAAATGGCTGTGATACGCCATCTCTTTAACTCCACCAAAAACCACACACCATTTTGATTGATCGAATCACCCTCTTGGGTGCGAAACAGTCCCAAGCTCTTCTTTCTCCCAATCATAAGACATTGTTGTATTGTTCCCCAGATGATCATACTCATTCCAAATCATTTAATAAAAATACATTCTATGGACAACTCATCCCACCCACCTTCCAATAATAAGACACTGTTGTATTGTTCCCCAGAACATCATACTCATTCCAAATCATTTAATAAAATACATTCTATGGACAACTCGTTCCACCACCTTCCAAGAACAATAAATATTATTGTTAGGTTTTTCGCGGAAGTTGTGAAGAAAGGTAGACAAAATTTCGCAACCACTGTCATGGAAGCTGCAAAGGTCAGCGATGGTGGAAGTCGCAAAGGCAGGTAGACAAAGATGCATAGACAGCCGAGTTGTTGCAGAGACAGAGATACACAATTTATTGAGCTAAATATTACTGTTAGGTTTTTTGACCTTTTTTACTCGATATAAAAATGAGTCCAAATTTAAGTAAGGGTTAGAGATGCTCTAACAATTGCCAAAAGCTTCGGAGGATAATCGTGTAACATTAGCAGCCTTCACGTATATGATGGTGTTACCATCAATAAACTTACAGTCAAGTCTGCAAATCTTCACAAACGCAGTTTATTAGCCTTATGTTACAAGGAAGTGGTGCAGTCCATCACATGTTCAAAGAAAGGCAAATTTAAAGACGTGATGAACTATTTACTTGGTTTGCTATCAAGACGGAAATCCACTGTTTTATTCGACTCTTGTTGAGTTGCTTTAACCTAGTTTGTTGGTAGTATTATTTTATGTGTATTTTTTCTATATTAGTTCTTGCACACAGTGCGTTGCACGTGAACTATTTGTAACTCACTTCATGTACATTATATAATGAAAAATAAATCATGTGTAACATCATCAGATCACAACGGCGTTAAGTTTGGGATTTCTTACCCCAATTAACAACTCTTGTTACCGGTTCAAGAGATACAAAGTGTTGAAGTGATGTAAGAGAAACACTTCTATTCCAAAATAAGGAGGGAGAAATGATGCAGACTGGATAATACATAAATATTCGTAGTATGTTACCATGCAACCCGTATGTACATTTGGTAATTATGATATACATTTTATAAGGGAAAAGAAAAAAAGAGTTGATGAACATTATTAGTTGAGCTACTGTCGAAAATAAAGAGATAAGCAGAAGAAACCAACTTAATCTTAGCATGCCACCATTTGTTTCAGTATTTACAGATTCAAAAGGAGCGCTTGAAACAAAATCAGGCACCACAAGTTTATGGATTGTCCATGTCAATTTATTGCACCCAAATGGAAATTTGTCCTTTCCCTGAGATAGTCAGCTATTAACCTAAAAGAAATGCTACGAATATGTTGGACCTAATCTAATCAATCATCGAGAAGTTTGTCAAACTAAAATCATGTGAGCCAGTGGTACTAAACTGTATCTCCATTAGCAGAGATCAAGTAATTAATCTTTTTAACCCTATTCAAAATTCAGTAACAAAAATAAAAAGGATAAAAAAAAAAGAATGATAACCAACATTGCATCTAAAGAGGAGAAGAGTTTGGGTAATTTGCCAATGGCTACACAGAGACTTGCATTGCGATAGAATTCCATAATAAAAATTCAATAAGAAGATCTAGTAACAAATTGATCAGTTCATTGAATAATGAATATTCATGTAAATTTCAGCTCATGGACATTAATATTTATCATGTAGTTACACAAAAACTGAGCTGACCTCAGACGAATCATCAAATAAGTATACTGACCTTGAACCAGTTCAATTATCATAAACAAGAAATCATATAACAAAAACCCATAAGAGGCGTAAATCAAAACGATGCACCTGTCCACATTTATTATTATGGGAATTCACACACACAACCTTGTAAATTGAAAGCTAATATCTTAAAATGAGGAAAAAGAAAACTTAGACATTTTTTATGCTACATATGAATTGAGATTTAAGGAAAAAAACTGTACGTGTACAACACCATCATATTTGACGGAATCATATAAAAAAAAATGAAAGTATTTGTCTATTTGATGGAATTGTAAAACTCAACTGTTGAATTCGCCCATCTTAAACAAGTAAAACATCACTGACCTTGACCGGAGAGTGATCAGACAAGTGAACCAGGTGAACTGAAGATTCAATCACCATATAGTGAAAGCAATACCCACTAAAACATCTTGTGGGTTTGGAATTGGGTGGGACACAGAGAGAGATGGGGGGTGGGGGGGGGGGGGGGGGGGGGGGGGGCAAAAGTGTTTAAATCTGTTAACCATAAGCAATTCTAAGAGAGCATGTTATTATAACAGTCCAACTTGTCTTTTCATCTTTGTCGTGGCATGTGAAACATGCGAAAATGGGGAAGGCCTAAAGTGGTTCAACTCCTAACTTATTAATATTGTATAATTGATACATTTATTGTACATTTCATATTTGTGTGTTAGATGTTTGTGAAGAAGCCACAACATGGAAGATGAATGGTTCATATCCAATGACTAAATGTTATATTTATTTCCTAGAGTTGGCACCGTGTAAGAGTTATATATTAGTCATAGTTATTCGATGAACAATAATATTGACTGTATAGGATTAGCTAAGAGTATAACTGAAAAATAAAAGTTTAGAATAGTAACTCAATGGTCACAATTGCAAATAATATAGCATTAATGTTGTTCTTCTAACTAAAAAAGGGTATTATGGGCATTATTTATTTTATTAAGGCTATTATAGTCAATCAAAAATTTTTCACTTTTGTTGACATTTTATGGTAGTAAAGATTTTGGAGTTAGGAACATTTTTGCAATTCCTAGATTTACTAGAATTGGTTATAAGATGACCTATGGGACTTTTTTTGGGTCAAATTCTAGTATTGCATATTTATGTTAGGAAATTGCACATTATAATTGGCTAATTCCGTGATGTCACAATATAAATCTCAACTAGATCCAAGGTCATGAAGCTATAAAATGAAGATTCAAAGCTAGAAAAGTGAAGAAGTCCAAGCTACAAAGTCACATCATAATAACTTCTCAAGATCTTTCAATGCTTTAGGAAAGGTAAAGATCTTAGAAACCACTTGGTAGTTTTACTTTGGCTACTTAGTTTTTAATAAAATGGATTTAGAATGAATCCGTACATGACTCATAGGATTTTTATTGAAAATACTTTTGGAACATCAAATGTTATTTTGAAAATATACATTGAGTTATGGATCGACTCCTTGTTCAACAACACCCCTTAGTGCGTAATGAGGCAAAAAATTTGCTTGATTTTAGGGTCAAAACCCAGTAAGGACGGCCCTCTGCTCACTGCCTACGAGTAGAGCGGTCTCTGAACAATTAGAAAAAATTTGGGAAAAGGCTATGCAGTCGACAGTGGATATGGCTCGCTGACCACTCGAGTGGTCTTGCAGAGAAGGCTCATTGACCGCTCGAGTGGTCCATGCTCAACTAACCTAGAATTGACCCTTGTCACATTTCAATGACAACTGCCCGCTAATAGCTCGAACGGTTTTTCGAGAGTTTTCTTGGGCAACAAATTGACTATATTTTCAAGGCTTATATATATGGGCATATCTTTCCAAACTAGGATAACTCTCCATAAGCCTCAAATAGCCTCTTATATCATCTAGAGAGCCGAGAATAAACTCTAGCAATCCCTAAGCGACCAGGCCAAGTCCATCAAAATCTCATACTTCACCTTCAAATCAACAAGAAGAGAGAAATTTTGTAGAAACCCACTAAAGCCCCATTAGTGTGTGAAGGATTAGATAAATAGATCTTGAGAGAAGTCCTTGAAGATCGAACGAGGAGAACCTGATTCGATTTTAAAGTTAGTACTCAAGACATTGCAGTGGTGATTCCGACGGGAAGATTAAAGGAGAAAAGCATCTAACCATGGACTTAGTTGACGTATAAGACCTTGTGATCCTATTTTGAGTACAATGGATTAGGTTTATGTGGAGCAAGAGTGGTCTCGTAATCTCGTTTTTCTCCGAGAAAGCTTTCACGTTAAAATTGCCTTGTGTTGTGGTTGTTGTTGATTTACTTATTTTGCACACACACACATCATGTGCATTGTTTGATTATTGAATTTTATATTATTATCAGTGTAGTTTGACAAGTGGTAGAAGGACTTTGAGGGATAAGGATGATGAATTTGAATTGATTGGTTGTGATTATTGAATTGGGCATCTTGCATCCACACATTCAATTAAGGGTCTGTTCGTCCAAAAGGGGTTCATTAAACTTAATTACATTAATCAGTTGGTAATTGTGGTCAATAGGTCTAAATTGGTGTATGTTTCCGCTTGAAGTGTAAAAGACCTATTCACCCCCTATCCCTCCAGGTCTTATGTGATTCCACGTGTATAATGGTATCAGAGACGATCGAACTACACTTCTTAGGTTTTCTAAATGTAAAATCCTTATTCTAGCCTATATTGCTTTTCAAAAGTATACATAATTTGGAGTCCTAATATTCTAGACCTAGGAAATAGTTGGACCTCTATGCATAGCTATTTGATGTTTTCAGTAAGAATGAAAAGAGAATATTTACCACAAATTTTCAGCAATTACATGCTTCGAGAATTGTGTGATGCAATTCTAACCATAGATGTGATGCCCAAAGAACCTTAGGAGAGATTCCTAGTCTATTCCTCTTTTTCTTTTTCTTTTTCTTCTTCTCTCTTCAATTTTTCTAAAAGTATCCAAGTTCCAAACCCCATAATCAGCCGACCATACAAGTTGGTTAATCAGTAAACTTTTGAGAAAATCTCAATTGTGGCTGAGATGCACTCTTTCACATATAAATACCAATAAGTCAGATTTTTCTCTCATTTTCACCTATTTCACTCCTAAAACACCTAAAACTTGAGAGAAAGAATACAAAACCATCATCCTTGTCATCTACTAGAGTCAATTAACTTAATCATTTAAATATTTTACGTCCCTAATTGTTGGATTGCTGAGATTCAACAGAGTGGTGGAGGTAAAAATTTCACAAGAATTTTCTCACCTAGACACTCATCAAACGGGTAGGACTTCTATCTTTCTCTCTCTCTCTCTTTCTCTCTCATACCATGACCAACACCACCCCCACAAATGATCAGGTCATCTACATTTCTCCGGTTTCAATATTCTCTACCCTTTCTATATAATCTCATTTTTGTACTTTTTCACATCCTTTTTCCTTGTCTTTTCTGGAAAGCTTTCACTATGGGTCCATTTGATTAGGAAGAAAATAATGATAGAAAATGAAAGTGGTAGAAAGTGAAAGAAAAAAGAAAAGAAACTATGTTTTCTTGCATATATTTGGCTAGCAAGAAATATGTACAAGAAAAATTTGTAAATTTTTTTTTCTATAGTTTGAAAAGTAAGAAAGTTACAAGAAAATCTTTTTAAATGTCAATATTACCCTTGACATTTCTCGCGAAATAAGGGAAGATCTTGTGTATATAGGTAATGACCAACATGTGAGGAAACATGGGTAAAGTGGGAAACCATATATGCCTCTTCAACTTTCACAGGAAATATAATCTAGGGGAAATAAGAATTGCAGTTTACTAGAAAATTTTGTGGGCCCGGGAATTTAGTTTCTAGTATTTTCAAACAAACTCCAAAAATTCTGGTTTTTTTTTTTCCTTTCCAGCACTTTCCGTCAATCTCTCGCTAACCAAACAAAGCCTATGGGAAAAACCATGAATCCTCTATCTGAGATGGCAGTTGTTATCAAGGAAAATGATACTAGTGCTAGTAATAGCGATCAGGAAAGTGCCAAACAAGTATCCAAGAAACGCCAAGGTCTCGATCTTGATTGCCAAGACCATGGGAGCAGCGGGATTGAATCCATGGAAGCTGTTGAACCCAGTGTTTCAGGTTGCAGCAGGTGTGAATCACGTGCAAGGAAGCAATGATGTACAAGTTGAAAAAGCAAACCATCTAGCCACCAAAACAAGGCTCCAGGCTTATAAACTGAGGTCTACTCGTAACTCTCGTGTCACGAAATGTCAGCCAAATGATGGTACAAGGAATTCAAATTCTCACCCATCCAAAAAAAACACATGGAGTCAAATACTCCAATCACATGGACCCATCCAGGAGACACTTGGGCCGAAGGAAAATAGGAAGCCCATGAGACTGAAGTTTTGTGAGCCTGCTAGGAGAAATAATAGAGTTGTGGTTACTCCACCCAACTCAATAGCTAAGCCGGGATACTACAACCGGCAGTTCTGTCTAGTAGGATATTTTCTAGAGAAGAAGTAACCACTTGTCTGTGGTAAACACCATAGCTCAAAAGCTCTGGAAGCAAATGGGACTTATGGAAGTCTTGGCAAATGACAAATGGTTATTTTTCTTTAAATTTTCTAGTGATGCTGAATGCTCTAAGGTGTTAGAACAAGGTCCTTGGATGTTATCAGGGAAACCTCTAATTTTGAAGAAGTAGCTGCCTCACATGAAGTTGACAAGAGAATCACATTCCAAAATACATGTTTGGGTAAACCTGTATAACCTGCCATTGGAATACTGGACAGAGGAGGGTCTAAGACTCTAAGTTATGCAGCAAGCGCAGTGGGTAACCCTCTTTATGCTGACCAACTCACTGAAACAAGGAAATGTATTAGTTATGCCCGTGTATGCGTTGAGGTAGAGGCATCTCATAAGTTGATAACTTACATTTGATCTCTATGTCAATGATGAAAATTATGCCAATCCTATTTCCATTGAGGTCACAGTGGAGGAACCATAGTTACCCCAATTCACTAAACCCTTAACGACCCACGATCTGGGTACATCGATCCCAAACGAGGTGAGTTTGTGATCTGGATCACCAAAATGGACGACCCCAAATTGTAATACTAACCCTAACTCAATTTACTTCAGAACATGTAGCACAAATATAAAATACATATTAATTGACTGCAAGTATATAGATTTATAATAATATATTATTTTAGATAATAGAAAATCAAGCATAATTATAAAATAAATAGTAACTAACTTAGTGTGTATGAAAGTTTTGTAATATATAATATTGTATAGTAGTGAAAACGATCTACATAAGAGTTCCAAAACGAATTGCGACCCAAAATATTGTACCAACTAAATCTACCCCCATCGTACCACGTACCTAAAAATTGTCGTACCATGTACTCGTACCCGTACCACGTACCAAAGTGACCCACGATCCAGGTAACATTGGGAGGAACCTTGGAGACCTAAAATATGCACCCACTGCCAAGTCTTTGGACATACACTGATGACTTGTTCAAAGGTTCCTCAGCAAGTGGAACAAAAGCAACCAGATCAGTGGCAAACTGTTCAATCTAAAACTACTAGCAGAAAGGGGAAAGAAATTGCTTCCACAGTTGAGGTGATATTATCAAGAGATAAGGATCCTGGTCAGATGCCACAACATGACACACATCGTGGTGGAATTAATGTCTCGAGAGGAGACTGAAAGCATCTCTGATCAAGCTGACCAGGTAATTACCTCCATTATATCCAATTGTGCTACTAAACAATGCAATGAGATCCTTCCTTCTGTTAATAGATTTATTCAGCTACCAGAAGAGCATGAAGAGGTTAACTGTGATGAGCAAATAATAGCACTACTAGTACAAATGTTTCTGACATAAAGCTAAGTGAGTTGGTAGGCAATAAGAAGAAAAAGAAGAAACTTAAGAAGCATCCACTACTTGCTGGTAATGCTAGGAATTCTGAGGTAAATATGCTCCAGAAAAAAATACATAATAAATTTTAATGATAACTTTTGCCTGTTGGAACATTGCCTCAGAAAAACAGGAAGAGGTAAGGAAGCTGATCAGGGATCAACAGTTGGATTTAATGGGAATTGTGGAAACAAAAGTAAGGGTTGTCAATAATGTAGCAATTAGGTCTGTTTTTGGACATTGGGACTCGCTTTTGACAATTATCAGAGCCATGATCTGGGCAGAATATGGGTTGGATGGAAACCCTGAAGTGATTAGAGTCTCAAAAATGGAAGAAACTGATCAGGTGATTCACTGCTCTGTCTTTCATTTAGAGTCTAAGATCACTTTTTTTGTCTCCATTGTGTGTGCTGCCAATGATGAAAGAGAGGAGAGATTTTTGTGGGACAACATTTTACAACAAGCCCCCATCCTTGCTTTTAAACCTTGGACCATCCTAGGGGACTTCAATGCTGTGAGAAGTCTTCAGGAAACCATGGGCGGCACTGATAAGTGGGATCAAAATATGTCTAATTTTGATGGCTGCATTCAAGGGGCTGAGCTTATTGATCTCAAATTCTCTGGTATATACTTCACATGGTGTAATAATAGAGGTGTCTATAGCTGCATAGTAAGGAAGATTGATAGAGTACTGATTAATGAAGCTTGAAATTTACAGTTCAGCTTATCTTGTGCTGAGTTTCTGACTGCTGGTGTATCTGACCATAGTCCAATGATAGCTAAGCTTGGAGATATGCACAGAAAGAGGAGATGCCCCTTCAAGTTCTTCAACTTTATTGCTAGCAGAAGGGGATTTTTTGGATACAGTAAGCAAAGTATGGGACCAACCAGTGAGAGGATCTATATGCAATGCCAAGTGGTTTCTAAGCTTAAACACCCGAAGCTTGAATTTAAAAAGATGAATAAGTACCAGATTAAAGATGTTATCTTAAAAGCAAGGGCAACCAGGGAGGAACTAGATGTTGTGCAGTGAAAATTGGATCACCAACCTAAGAATAATGTACTCAGAACTCAAGAGTGAGTGTTGTTGCAAAACCATATTCAAGCAACTAAAGTGGAGGAGGAGTTCATAAGACAAAAATCAAGAATCCAATGGCTCAAGGAGGGTGACCAGAACACTGTCTTTTTTTTTTTAAAACAATGGTTGCAAGAAGGAATAAAAACAAGATACTTGTTGTCACTAATCAGGATGGTTCAGTTGCTGAAGTAGCTGAGGAAGTAAAACAGGTAGTGGTGGAACACTATATGAGTTTGTTGGGTAGCAGATCGCATGGTGCTCTTAATAAGGAACAAGAAATCAGTAGAATTAACTGCAGGAGGATCTCAAGTGAGCAAGCTGCATGCATGGCCAGGGAAGTTACAGAGGAAGAAATTAAGGAAGTGGCCTTTTCTATTCATCCAAACAAGGCCCCAGTGCCTGATGGTTACACTGGATGCTTCTATTGGAAAGCCTGGCCTATCATTGGTGAAGATGTTACAAGTGCTGCAAAGGAATTCTTTAACTCAGGATGTTTATTAAGGGAAATCAACAACAATATTATTGCCCCGGTCCCTAAAACCCCGAAGGAATGGGAGACTATAGGCCCATATCTTGTTGCAATACCTTGTACAAGATCATATCTAAGGTCATGGCTAACCGAATTAAAGTTGTCTTACCTGACCTAATAAGACACAACCAAGATGCTTTTGTTCTGTTAAGAGTATTAGAGTATTATTATGTGTAAATACTAGGTTGTAATAAGTATGCCATATAGAGGGTATACTCGTCCTTTGTATGAGTACAAGATAACTATAGTTACAAGATGTTTGTGAGAGGTAGGTTATGTTTTTGACCACTCTCTGTTTCTCTAATATTGTGTTATGTTAACTCTCTAAACTTAACATGGTATCAGAGCAATTAGATCTAAACTTACTTTGCAATTAATCCAATTAATCCTTCTTTTCTTGATAATAATCTAATTAAATCATCAATTCTTTATATCTTCTTCCTCTCTCTTTCTTGTTCCGTCACTGGTACACCCATGGCCATATTTTTCATAGTACATCAATACAATATTTATTTACCCAGAGAGAAAGAGAGAGGAAGAGAAAAGAAGGTCAAGAAAACTTGGGATCTTGGGTTTTCCTTGAAGATCTAGAGATCTAACTTGAAAATCTAGAGTTCTAAGGTAGGGTTCTTTTCCCTTCATATACATTAATGCATTCCATGTTGAAATCAAGTCCATTTGCATGATACATGTTGGATCTATGATTTCCTTGCTACAAATCTTGATAAAATGCTAAATATACCTTGGATTTGTAAAACCTCATGCATTCAATTTTGAGTATGGGTACCTTCCTTGCCATTTTACTTTGGGGGATTTTATGGAGTTATACACAAATGGTTTTGGATATTTGAGAATTGTTACATAAAATAAAAATATTGAGATTATGAAATTTCTATAAGTTTTTGAAAATGCCGAAATTGAGACTTGGTTTGGAAAGAGATTATGTGATCACCAAAACAGTGGCCTTTGGAAACTTGGTGTGCTTAATACGGACAGGCAAAGGAGTAGTAGCTAGTCCTTGGGGGGATTGGTGAATGGATAGTGGCTTTGAGTGATGGCCTGTGCTACATCACAAATTATACCATACTTGTCCCCCTTCAAAACAAGAAGCGCTTTGTGTTTCCTAGGGTAAAGGACCCTAACCTTGCACTGGATCCAAACTGTAAACTTTATGGTGTTATGCTTATGATGTCAAATGATGTTTTACCGGGTAGGTGTACTCATTTATGGTTTACACTATCTTGTGGTTATGTTTTTTATTTGAAACTTTACACTAAATGTTCATACTAATTGAGAAATTATTGGCATTTGAAACCTTGTATATGTTTGAGAAAGGAATATCCTACTGGGCTAGTTGTGTTCATACTTAAAGAGTATGTTTGGTATAGGTTTTTTTATTTTTTATTTTTTTTTGGTTTATTATAAAACAAATAGAAACACATAAGCAAAATTAAAAAAAAAAAATTGGTAAATTTTTTTTTATAAATATGTTGCACGCTCTTTCAAAAACAGAAAACTGGATTTTCTTGTTTTCTTAATCACAAAACGAAACATATCTAGTGACAGGAGAGGAAACATTTTCTTCGTGACCTCTCTTTGAATTCAATGTTTTTGTATCTCCATCGCAAGAGTCACACGTCACACTTATCAAATGGATATCAAAGATTTATATTTCGAGCGAAGAGAAAAATCAATAGATTTCTTTAAAAAACTCTAGACAGACACTAGAAACTCGATATAAGGCTTCGTTGAAGGTGATTTACATTGATGTTGCCCGAGAATCCGGATCGGCCATGCCAACAGTCCTTTATGCATTATCACATAGTCCCTGAACTAAACCGAGTAAAAACTTGGTTAGGAGGGGAACAATACGACCAATGAGACGTGAAAAGAGATTGTGAGCACACAAGATTGTCGCCTTGTTGGTGATGAATTTGGAGGGTTTAGAGTTGAGCAAGTGGGCATTTGGAATGGAATTGATGGAAGAATGCTGACTATGGGGACCAATGGAGGTGAGGGGAGTAGGGGTAATGGCGTGGAAGGAGGAGAAAGATTTTTGAGCGAGCAGTGGAATGATTTTGTATCTCCTTTTCTTTTTCTGTTTTTTGTTTTATTAAGAACATAACCAATCATTTTTTCGTTTCAAAAAAATTGAAAACAAACTAACAAAAAAACAAATCAAAAACTAAAAATAAAATGCAAAACCTTATTAACATTTTTAGGCATGCATCACGAGGCATAAATGGGTGGATTGCTACATGGCAGTCTTTGGCTAGAAGGAATATCTTTCGGTTATACATTAGAAACTTGTAAAGGGATCAATGTTACATGAATCTGCGTTTGTTGCAGCTTGATACATTGTTGATGATTAACTTTTGTGGAAAAGATTATGTTTCGTGGTACTTCTTGTGAAAGTAGGTTGAATGGTTGGCCACCGAGGTTGGAGGGCCTCCATTTACCTCCCTAGTTTTAGGATTTATGTTGTGATGAATGGATGATGTGGAAATTTAGTTTTGTTATGTTTAGGTTGCTCTCACCATTGAGTTGTATGTAAGATTTTAAGACAAAACTCCACCGGATTTTCGAATAACAAGTTTGATTCAATCAAATAACTACCCATACACAAATTTGTCATAACCTGGGGAGTATTTTCTGACAAAAGCATTTTCTAACTAAATCATGTCTTTTTGTGAAATTTGGGGCATGACATAAACTTATACAATAAACTAGCACTAATTATTATCAAACTCTAGTTACATGTCGAGGGCCTTCAGTTCTGCAAAGAACTATATATTCTTACTAACAACAATAACTTCATAGAAATTAAAGCCAATCAAACATTGCAAGTGGACATTTTAAACAACTATTTGGGTTTAAAAAAATGTGATACAATGATTGATATCTGCGTCCACTTACAAGCAACCATTTGACATCTTTCAAAATGTTTTACTTTTGTCCCAGGGCTGAAATATGCATTAACACGTGACCTAATCACTCTACCATGATAAAGGCTCGTGTGTGGGTGTGTGTGTTTCTATCCCCGTTCACGGGTCACAACAAAAGTGATATAATCCAAGAAAGAAACATTGGTCAGGAATGAATATGGTTACCAGAAAGGAATCAAACTTGATCTGCTTTGACATGGTTTACTGCTCAAATCATCTCTTGCAGCAGTTGAGTGAACAAGTCTCTGAAACCTTGATGACAACTCTTGATAAGACTGAATTTCAGATGGCTTCGCTTGTTTAATTGCAGTTTTTTAGATGCTCCATTGTTATTTCTGCGGCATCAAGGCTCTCCTGAGATCATAAAATATATACATGGAAAATATATCAATTTCTAAAATAAAGTTTGAAAAAATGAATCTAGTTACTTTGCAGAGAGAAAAATCCAACTAATCACAAGAAAAAAATGACAACCCTCATCAATAGCTGCAATGGCTGCTACACGGTAGATTAGGGATATATAAGCACCAGTACAACCTTCTGTGAGAAGAGCCAGCTCCTTAATGCAGAAATCAAATCAGCAAGGCATTTTCTGCAAATGAATGCGGAATATCTCCTCACGGTCTTTTTGACTTGGTGACCTCACAAATAGAAGCCGGTCAAATCGTCCTGTCACATTTTTTGATAAATAATCAGAAGGCTTGTCAAATTGATGGAAAGAGAAATAAATGGCTAGTGGCTAACTCAGATTTGAGAGGAAGTTCTAGCACCTGGTCTTAAAAGGGCCGGGTCAATCTTATCTGGCCGATTTGTAGCAGCAATAACAGTAACATTAACTCTTTGATGGAAACCCAAATCACAAAGTATTTGTTCATGTCAAAGACTAAAGTAGAATCATAGAGAAAGAATTTGACATCTTCACAGAATAAACTACATTACAACAATATTTTTTACGGATAGGAAACTAGCAAAATATTAATAATGATATAAAAATACACGAGAGGGCAAGGAGTCATCTAAGAAACAATATAAAAAAAAATATAAAATGCAACTGGAAAAAAAAAAAGCATTAGAAAGGTAAAAAGAAGAATCCCAAGTATCAACGTTCTTCACACACTTGAGCCCAATGATCCTCAAATCAAGAGAAGTGGAATTCCTTCAAACTCTTCTGTGGTGGAAGCCCAAAGAGATGCCATGAAGGAAATTTTATCTCATAAATCCTCCCAAGGATTCACCTTATCATCAGAAACCCTCCCATGTCTTCCCAACCACACTGTCCAAACCAATGCCAGAGCCGCACATCTCCATAAAGTCTTGGCTTTGTTGCTTATTCCAAATCCCTCAAATTCAATAACAAAGATCAACTCACAATTTCTAGCAGTCACCCAAAAGAAACCAATTGTAGCCAAAAGCATGTTCCATAATTTAGTATCAAACAGCAATGCAAGAATAGATGGTCCATAGATTCCTCCCTGCTCTTACAAAGAATACACCATTGCAGGTAAAGACAATCTGGTATTCATTTTTGGAGCACATCATTGGTATTGAGTTTCTTATATGCAAGTAACCATGCAAATCCTCAAACTTCAAAGGGACCTTAGACTTCCATATCGTATTTGAAGATTTAAAAATTGGGAAGTTAGGTTTATCAACAAGGGATTCGAAAAAAGATATACAAGGAAATCCACCGATGACAAAAGGGTCCAAATTCTTCGATCCTCAAAAGAATAATTCAACACAGAATTATCAAGAATACCCAAAAGAGATAACATGTCAACAACTTCTCTATCATTTAATTTTCTTTAGAAATCAAAGTTCGAACCAATTGGGGATGAAGAAGATGAGAACATAGAAGCAATTGTTGATTTAAGATTCCTAGACAAATGATATAAACAAGGAAACAAGGCTGCACAAGGAAAATGAAACCCCCAAGAATCCTCCTAAAAACGAATCCTCCCCCCATTACCCACAACATACTTGATAGATTTGGAAAAATAAGACAAACCTTGTTAAATGAATTTCCAAGGACAACGAGAGCACCCTCTCTCACTCACGTTCGAGTCCCACCCATTAACTTAATTATTTACTTCTAATCACAGAATGCCATAAACTATTGATCTTACTGGGAAAAGCAAGTAGGAAAACATTTCTAGCGACCCACTTTAATTTTGGATCAAGACACTAAATTCCTCCAAACCCAATGGTCTTTCTTTCTTTCTCCACTACCTTCCCATTGAAAATTCCTCATCATTTTTTGCTACCTTTTTTCACAACTTTCTGAGGCATCATAAAAAGCGACATATATAGAAAATAGGAACCCTCGCAAGCACTGAATTGATAAGAGTGAACCTACTCCCCTTGTCAAAAAAGCTTTCTTCCACCCATCAAGTTTTTTCCCAACCTTTTGAACCACAGCTTCCCAAAAAACTAAGGACTTTGGATTACCCCTTAAAGGCAACCCTAAATATTTCAAAGGCCACTCTAAGATAGAACACCCTAACACTTCAGCCAATCTTCTTGTTGTACATTAATTCATGTAATTGCACTCTTGGATAAGTTCAGTTTGCAGATGACTCCAGTCCAATACATTGCAAGATTAAAGCAATTGAATGAATAATCTTTTTATTCCCTTCAGAAAAGAAAATGGTGTCATCTGCAAATTGTAAATGAGTCACTTCTACACTTTCTCTTCCAATTTTAAAACCCTCAATGACCTCTCTATTATTCGCCCTATCCAGCATTTTACTCAAAACATTCACCACCAAAGTATAAAGGAAAGGAGAGGGATGATCTCCTTGCCTAAGACCTCTAGATGTCTTAAAACACCCTTTTGAAGCCCCATTAACAATCACAGAAAAAGTCACCGAATTTAAACAACCCATAATCCACTTCCTCCATCTTAAACCAAAGCCTTTACATTCCATTACATGCTCCAAAAAATCTCAAACCATATTATATGCTTTTTCAAAATCCACTTTGAAAACAAGACCTCTTTTTTTTTTTTCCTTATAATAATCTCATTAGCAGCAAGCACCACATCCAAAATTTGCTACCCCTAACAAAGGCACCTTGAGAGACAGAAATAGTACCATAAAATACATCTTGACGCCTTCTCGAAAAGACTTTCACCCCAAATCTTGCAAAGACTTTATCCCAAGACGATTTCTCTTTCTTAAGAATGAGACGAAAAGTAGTATTTGTGCATTAGTTCACTATTTCATTCTTGAAAAACTCTAGGAAAGCCTTCATGAAGCCCCTTTTAATAATCTTCCAACACTTTTGAAAGACAATCATAGTAAAACCATCGGAACCCAAAGATTTACCTCCAGTCATTACAAACATGGCATCTTTAATCTCCTCTTCTTCAAACGGCCTCTCAAGCCAACAAGACTTGCTCTCTCTAATAGAATACTAATCCCAATGATCAAAATTTTGTTTCGGTGCATTGTTTCGATCACCTAGAAAACGGAAATATTTCGACATGTTTCAGAAATATTTCAACCCGTTCCGAAAACAGAATGAAAAAAAATAAAAAATTTAAGAATTATTTTTTCAAAATATTGGTCGAAGTACACCAAAATATCTTGAAATACCTTGAAACATTCTGAAATAATTGTGCAAATGCATTAAAATATAACAAAATATTTCGAAACATTATGGAACACTCGAAATATTAGAATTTCGATTCTATCACTGATTCGTTTCGGTCTTCTTGAAAACGGAAACGTTTCGGATGTTTCGACCATTTCGAAACGATATTTTGATCCTTGACTAACCCAAACCCTCAATAATAGGTCTAATTGTACTCCCGGGGGATCTCCGTTCAATCCAAACCCTCAACAATATTGCGGATCTCTATTAAAGAGAATAACCAAGCATACTTATCCCAGGTTCTGTTGGCAACACATCTTAAAAGTGAAAATAAAGAAATAAATAAAATTCACACTTTACAATCAAACTTTGAGGAAAATAAGGTACGAGAGTATACTTTACATCTCAACTAATCCTTGAAATTAGACTATTATGTTGAACATAGCCCTCAAAAACACATGAAAATATCTTTCAAAGACATGGTGTTTATAATTAGTTACGTACCATCTAATTCAACAAGAAGTTGACTCATAACCAAGGATCTAAATCTCGTGTCGACACGTCCGAAACATCCGAAACGTTTCGGAATTTCAACACTCCGACACGAAACAGTGGTTGAATCCCTAAATTCCAGTGTTTCGGTCGAAACGGCACTGTTTCGGACCGTTTCGACCGAAACGGCACTGTTTCGACGAAACAGTGGAAAGATTCGTTCACTCCAGGCCAAAAGAAAAAAGAGAGGGGCTTAGAAAAGCAGATTCCACAAGTTAGAATTCACAGTTCCAAGCCAAAAAAAAAAAGGGGAAAAAAACAAACATCTCAGATCACAGGTCACCTCCTTCACTCCAGATTTTAGCAGATCCAGGTCTTTCAAGCCAAAAAAAAAATAGAGAGAAGAGGGAGAGAAAGGTACCAGACAGAGAGAAATATAGACCAAAAATTGAAGAAGTTACTGTAACTTACCTCCTTCACTCTAGATTTGAGCAGATACAACCACTGTCCAAGCAGATCTAGGGCTTGGGAGTTGTCCTATCTTCATCGCTGCGACCACGAGTTTCCACTGGTCCACGGATAAGTTTTTCTCTTCTTCTTCTTCTTCTTCTTCTCTCTCTCTCTCTCCGGCATCGCCCAGATCGCCTACGTCTCTCCCTCTCTGTCTGTCTGTTCGTCTCTGTTCGTTCGTGTGGTTGAACTGTGCAGGTACTATATATATATATTTTTGTTTTTATAAGTATGAATAATTACATTTAATACTCTATTGTAATTATATTTAATACTCACTATAATTACATTTAATACCCACTGTAATTACATTTAATACCTTATTATAATTACATTTAATACCCATTGCAATTACATTTAATACCCTCTGTAATTACATTTAATACCCCACTAGAATTATATTTAATTCTCCACTGTTGTGCAGGTCTTCTGCCTTTTATTTTATTTTATTTTTGTTATAAGTATGAATAATTATATTCAATACCCCACTGTAATTATATTTAATACTCACTGCAATTATATTTAATACCCCATTGCAGTGATCTCCGCCTTATATCAAGCTTTTTTTTCCCTCCAATTTAAATTTATTCTTGTATAAATGGATATTAACCCACTAAATATGTTGAATTAATCAATTATTTAACTTATCTTTATAAATAAATGAATTCTATTTGTGTTTCCACGTATTTCCATATTTTTTCTGCGTTTCCATTTCGTTTCCGAAACGTTTCCGCTTTTGAGCCGACCGAAACGGTACTTCGAAACGAAATTTCGATCCTTGCTCATAACACGATCAGAAACTGAAACTCCATCGCTTTCCTTACCACGAATGACAGCAAGACCATCTATTTCATCAAAAAATATAACTGATGGAGCATTTGCCCTTGCCTTAGCAAACAAAGACCTTACAGCCTTCTCAGATTCAACAACCCATTTGCTGAGAAGTTCTGGGCCCTTTACTGCAAGGAAATTCAACCCTGCTTCAGAAGCTACTGCACGGGCCAGGAGGGTTTTGCTGCAACCCGGGGGCCAAACATCAATACCCCTGTTGGAGGGCGAGTTCCAATGCGCTTGAAAGCATCCTGATACTTCTGGGGCCATTCAACGGCTTCCATTAACTGGATCTTAACTTCCTTTTGGCCACCAACATCATTCCAGCTAACCTTTGGAACCTCAAGCATAACCTAATAGTAAAGTGCACAGGTCAAGAATGCAGTGATGAATGCAAGAAGCAGAAGTAAAAAAAAACTATTAGGATCGAAATTTCGTTTCGAAGTACCGTTTCGGTCAGCTCGAAAACGGAAACGTTTCGGAAACGCAATGGAAACGCAGAAAAAATATGGAAACACGTGGAAATACAAATACAATTCATTTATTTATAAAGATAAGCTAAATAATTGATTAATTCAACATATTTATTGGGTTAATATCCATTTATACAAGAATAAATTTAAATTAGAGGGAAAAAAAGCTTGACGTAAGGCGGAAATCATTTAAATTAGTTTCAAACACTTAATTTTCATCAAATAAACACATTTTTACATAAAATATGACATGTATAACACTTTTAAATTAAAATATTATCCAATTAATAATACTATTTTATTATAATACTAATAATGAAGGGTATCAAATTAAATTTTTATGTATACTTAAAAATTAAATGTAATTACAGTGGGTATTAAATGTAATTGTTATGTGATATTAAATATAATTACAGTGGATATTAAATGTAATTACAATGGATATTAAATATAATTATATTAGGGTATTAAATGTAATTGTTCATACTTATAAAGAAAAAAAAAAAACAGAAGACCTACGGCAGTGGGGAATTAAATGTACTGCAAGGGTTATTAAATGTAATTACAGTAAGTATTAAATATAATTACATTGGGTATTAAATATAATTATAGTAGGGTATTAAATATAATTATTCATACTTAGAACAAACAAATTATAAAAGGCAGAAGGGCAGGAATTAAAAGGAATTATAGTGGGTTAGTAAATGTAATTATTCTTAGTTATAACAAAAAAAAAAATTTAAATAAAATAAAAGCAGAACAGCTGCACAGTTGAACCACACGAACAAAGACAGAAGAGAGAAGGGCGAGAGGCGAGACGCATCTGTCGAAGTCGATCGCGATCGCGATCGCGATGCCGTTGTCGGAGAGAGAGAGAGAGAGAAGACGAAGAGAAGAACATACCTGTGGAACCTTGGGTAGCTCGTGGTCGCAGCGATGAAGACTGGACAACTCCGAAACCCTATATCTGCGTGAATAATACTTGGATCTACTCAAATCTAGAGTCAAGGAGGTAAGTTACAGTAGCTTCTCCTTCAATTTTTGGTTCGTCTGGTGCCTTTGTCTCCCTCTTCTCTGGTATTTTCTTTTTTTGGCTTGAAAGACCTAGACTGGACATACATGTGATTTTTGAGAAGGAATCTGCTTTCTGCCCTTTTTTTTTTTTTTTGGCTTGGACCCGTGAACGAATCTGCTTTCTGTCCTTTTTGACTGAGCCTCTCTCTCTTTCTTTTGGCCTGGAGTGAACCGAAAATATGCAATGTTTCGTCGAAACGGTGTTGTTTCGACCGAAACGGTCCGAAACATTGCCGTTTCGACCGAAACCCTGGAATTTTGTGATTCAACCACTGTTTCGTGTCGGAATGTTGAAATTTCAAAACGTTTCGGACGTTTCGACACGACATTTAGATCCTTGGTGGTATCAGAGTAGGAGTGATTCGAAAATCCAAATGCATTATCATGTGGAGAGTATAATGGTATGGAACATGATTGATAGCTTGAATTATGCAATTAATTGTTGTGTCCTTATTTATGCCATTATTGTAACAGTTAAAACTGATAAGGAATTGTTATTCTACCAATGCGAAACAAAATAGTGGCTTCATTGTGAAAGTGTAGAGTTTGCGCCTACACAAAAAAGTTTCGGATAATGTTGAAGAAAATGCAAATGAAATACTCAAAATTATCAACAACTCGGGAAACTGACTGAGTTATTAAAAAGTTGCATACTGTGAGGGGAGACAATGAACCAATTTGCGAACGTCGGTGGCCAGAAACCTAGTCATTGCTTGTGTGGGATGGATGTGACCCAGCACCACCTCAGTGTGCTTTGCTGCTTGAAACCAAGCCAATTTCATCAGCTTTCAACAGTTCGACTCATCAAGATGTATAATCTTTTTAAAGAAAAAATCACTAGCACAAAATTATGCTTTATAGGCAAAATAGTCCTAATTGTTCTCCGGTGAATGAATAAGTGCTATTTTCCAAAAATGATTTCAAACAAGCAACTATATAGTTTCTTACCTTTGGCAAAAAAAAATCTATTAATTTCCATGACATCATAATTTATCAAAATATCTATTAAGAAAATAACATTTTCAATAACCTTATTCTAATTTGAATTCCAAATTTATTTTTATCAAATTCATCAATATATCTACAATTATTTATGTCACCGTTTACAATCAATATCAAGCAATGATTTCATTAAGTTATTACAAAGTTTAGTTTAATGTTGATTTTATGACTTAAGGTTGAAAAAATACTGAAGGTAGATAATAGTTCAATTATCCTTGTGGTTTACTAGGTGAAATAGGATTTCAAGTACAATACATATTTGTTTGAAAAAGATTTTAATCATGTGAGATGGTGATGGATTAAAAAAATGAATTGTCAACCATTTAGTGGTAACATGTGTCAACCAAGAGCGTCCACCATAGGAAAGTGACAAGCGTCAACCATGGGGTGGTGACACGTCACAACCACATGAGCACCTTGGAGCCCAAGTATGACCCCAATGGTTAGGAAAGTGCAGCAAATTTTAGTTTCAAATTAGTGGAGAGAGAGAGAGAGAGAGGTTTCATGCTCAATATCAAACGGGGATTTGTGGTACAATTTTCATGAAATTTGTGTTTATTATTTGTGGTAGTTTACATTTCATAACTATTGAATCGATTAACAATTTTGAGGTAGGGGTTAATATGCAATATGCTCTGCCATGAAATTCTTTGCAAATAACAACTCCTTAATTATTTTCCATTTGTATTCTATTTGGTTTAGCTGTTATGATCTTAAATTCCTATTGAATTCCCTTGAGTATGTTGAGTATGTTCATCATGTTTGTGTGGATAGTGGACTAGATCGTAGCCACAAGTGTAATGCATCGTATCGCGAGTCCAACAAACCTCTTTGGTGAGGTGAGGTGGGGTGATTGGTGAGTTGTCTGGTTTATAGCTAGGTCTTGCCTCAAATTTAATATGGTTGGAGTATGATTTCGATTGAGGCCCTATTTGATTCGTGTTGAGAAATTTGTTCAAGTGTGGGTTCAATTTGATACATTTGTTATACTTACTATATTATTTCCTATCACATTGTATGCTTACCCGCTTAAATATTTCTCAGATTGACTATGAAATAAATATATTGGGTGACATATTTCTCAGATTGGAAATTATTATTATAGATTTTTTAATATTTAAATTGCGAGATGTATTTGTATTTGGAGACTAAATTACCAATTGAAAGTTGATTGAGGTAATTTCGCCCTGAAATTGATAATTGGAGAGATCCACAAGGCTTTTGCATTAGTTTGGGAAGTGTTATTTCAACGATGTGAATCTAACAAATGTGTTTAGAAAACAACAACTTACTTACTAAATCAATTCCAAGCATTCATAACTAATGTTTAGAAATTCACAAGTATGCAGCAGCTAGGGTCATTTATCACATGAAACATCAAGCATAATAGATTCATAAAGGTTTTAAGGAGTCAGGAAATTAAAGAAGAAAGAATGATTTCAAATCACCTATTTCAATTTCCCTGTCAAGTCTCCAGGCCGTCTGAGAGCAGGCTCTATACTGTCAGGTCCGTTGGTCGCAGCAATAACAAGTAGCCCATCAGTTGTGCCAATCCCATCCATCAAATTCAACAATGTTGCAACCATTCTCTGAGAAAGCTCTTCACTTCCATCCTTACGTGCAGGTGCAATGGCATCCAACTCATCAATGAACACCTGTATGCAGAAGCAGTTACTTAGCCTTTAAACCCAAAGGGCACAGCTATCATGGCCAGTTTGTAAAGTGAAACAAACTCATGATTCCATCAGAAGAAACCACTGGGAATTTTACCATGGAAGGCAATCAGTTTCGAAAACAGAACTTCTGGGTATTACTTAAGATGTTCGGGAAAAATGGCTAAGATGTAAAAACGAACTATTCAATACCCAGAGAACAAATTAGATTGTTCCAAGAATAATTGTAAAATCACCAAAGTTGTATGGTATAAACAAAAAGGAAAACCCAACAAATCTTACTACCAACTTTTATAAAAGCAGTAAAAAATGGAGAGGCTCTTTCTATGAGGCTCCCTGAAGCAAACAAATATATTACCTGCATAAACAAAATATTATTAGCTTCAAAATATGTTTGTCTAATCGAGTACAACAAATGAGTTTATGCTTGCATAAAATTTCCAGAAATTGTTCAATTTCTTTAATAATTAAAGGCAAAAAAAGAACTCAAGTCCTGAACTTTAGGGCAGCGTCAATATTTGCCCAACTCATCAGCCAGCCTTATCCACGGCAATATTGCCAGTGCTTGATTTGCTGTTTCGGTACTTGGCTTGCAATTTCTAACATTATATTCTGTTAATAAGCATTCAGTCTGCTCAAACCCATTGTGACATCTACACCCATGCATTAATCCAACCTCAGTGACTAAGTATTTTGTAATCCCGACGACTAAACTTCATACCTCTGCACATATCACAACAGTGTCCCGGACCCAAGGAAAAAAAAGTATTTAGCTGACACACTTGACCACATAAAAGACTAATAATCCAATTTCAAAGTGCACTGATCAAGCCTTACCTAATAATATAAACGAGAATGACCCTTACTTGGATTATCAATCAGTCAAGTTTCAGGGAGATTTGTAGCAAATATGGTATTAAGCCTCATTTTGACAACTACCCATCTCACCTCAAAAGAGAGGAAACAAAAAGGGGGGTTTGAAGGAGCAAAGAAAAATTAGCATACTAGCCAACTTGGATCAGCAGTACCCAAAACCATCAATGTTAGCAAATCAGATATCATCAGCCTGCATGTCAGGCTTGCTGGTGGGTTTAAGATAAATTTCCAGCTCCTTCTCGAGACCCCTATACTCCTCAACAGTATTTGTAACAGGGTAAAGCTGTTAAAATAATTGTAAGAACAAATGCAGTAACTTATTCTGAGGTTGTACTCACAGAATATCAAGTTATAATTGCGATCACAACTATAAGGAATTCATTTTATTTGTTTTAATAATCCACTCATCAAGGATCAAATTTTCATTTCGGTGTATTTTTCGGTCACCTAGGAAACGGAAACGTTCCGACGTGTTTTGGAAATGTTTCAACGTATTTTAGAAACGTTTCGACCAATTTCGGAAATATAATAAAAAAAATAAAAAATTTAAAAATTATTTTTTCAAAACATTGGTCGAAATATATCGAAGTATCTTAAAATACCTTGAAACATTCCGAAACAATTGTGCAAAATGCATTGAAATATTACAAAACATATCGAAACATTATGGAATATATCAAAATATTAGAATTTCGATTTCATCACTAATTCGTTCCGGTCTCCTTGAAAACGGAAATATTTCGGACGTTTCGACCGTTTCAAAACGAAATTTTGATCCTTTCCACCCATTAAGTTTAAGCAGAAGCTCAAAAATTAACAGGTTGAAACACAATAGAACAAAAATATGCGTATTTAGGGCTTGTTTAGATGGAATTTGGGTGAGGGATTGGACAGGTTTTATCAAACTAGTCCAAACCCAATCCCCACCTTTGAGTACATGGGATTAAAAATGAATCTAGTCTATACCCGTGTTTAGTAAATAACAAAATCTGAGACCTCTAAATTAGTAAAGATCAGACCTAAACCACTGGCCATCGGTTTTGATCTCAAGTTTAACATAAGGTGATCTCACAATTGTTCATCGTGTCAATTTATTGACACTATTTTAAGTTTGATCATTTAGAATTTAAATTTAACTTATGTGTGTAATTAATGATTGATTATTTGTATATAACGTTTTTATTGTAGTCATGAGTCCAAAAGACACGTGTAGTGGGCATGATTTAACGAATAATAATCATTCAATAACGAAGTAATAAAATCAAACCAAAATCCAATTATATAAGTATTAATTGAGTTTTATGTAAACCATCAAAATCCATCTTACAGAGAAAAAAAAACCTATTTATTTCCCCAATACACACGCATTAACCCTGGAAACCCCAACTTCCACCACAGTCACACCCACCAATCTCCCAAAACACCAATCACCTATCACAGAGAATCATAGAGTAGAGACACAAAAGGGGCAGAATCTGAAGTCAAGATCAACCTCTCTATCACAAAACTGACAACGACGACAGAAAGAAGAGATCACAGTTGTTGCAGTGCGTCAGAGACTCTTTGCCCGACCACTTCTAGACGGGTATGAAGAAGAGCTTCAACAACTTCTAGTATTCCACGAGATCTGCACATGACCCACAAACTATGCATCTTCCGACTACTGGTTTTAGGACCTACCAGACTTGTTGGGTCACCCCACCGACAAAGAAGAACATTTTTGTTTTCTCTCTCTTCCGCTCTGGTTTTCTTTGGGTTTGTGTATAGGGGGTAGAAATGTCTTCTTCCAATCCAAACCGGCTTGTTCCCTTCGAAACCCCCCCCCCCCCAAAGGTTTGCTGAAACCCACATTAAAGGGTTTAAGCAGCGGGGCCAGGTACGGGCCGAGAAAGCAGTCCAGGATTCATTTTTTGCATCCAAACAAGGGCTTGTATAGTGGATTGGACTATTTTTTCTTAACCCCCCTTATATACCCACCCAAACCCTCTAAACAAACAGGCCATTAAGATTTATGGACATCCAGAGTCCCATAAAACATCTTCACTTGGAACACATTTCATTTGTAGGGACAGAAGTTCAAAACTTGGGAATCCCAGCAGTGTGTTCATCTGGTTGGGTTCACTGCAGTCCAACACATATAGAATGTTTACATAGTAATTATAAGTTTAGAATTTCTAATTGAAAGATTCAATAAATTAAACGAAATAACAGATCTCCTACTGTATGCATCAGTTTTCCAGTCACAGAATGAACAAATTGAAAAGAGCAGATTCATTATCTTAAAATGGGATAATTTTAGATATTGGACCATCTGGGGAAGAAATCTAACCACAGAAGGTGCAGCTCAAGTAGCTAAATCGAAGACTTCATGCAAGACTCTCTCACTTTCCCCATAATATTGGCTTATAGTTTTGGGTCCATTTACAGAGAAGAGGTTGACACCAACATCATGGACGCATAATCGAGCCAAAGACGTCTTTCCGGTGCCAGGTGGGCCGTGAAGAAGCACTCCTTTAGTTGGCCGTAAACCCAGACTAAATACAGTTACAACAACTGTCATGGAAAAGTAAAACCACAAAAAGCTACTTTCATTTGTCTGCGTAACATTACTTTGCTATCAGTTGAGAAGATGAAATAAATTAGCTTGTCGCCACGTATAAACACAGACACAATCCAAGAAGATGACAAGAAGACAATATATACACTATGTTACATCAAAGTATCGCGATAAGATTGTCAATTTCGCATTCGATTAGGCAACCACAATGAAAATGGAGGAAGATTTCATTTTTAAGGTCGAGTCCCTCTTAGTAGTTTAGGATTTTTATCTTGTTGCAGTTTTTCTTGTTTGTTGAATTAGGTAGATGCATTTTATATTTGTTATTGTTATCTGAAAAATTGGAAAAAAAAAAAAGGGAAAAGGAAAAGGCAAAATGATTTTACTTTGGTAAATTTTTTGATTGTTAACATGAGAACTACAATAATCCAACAACTGGTAAAAGTGAACCCAGAAGCCAAATTTTTCATATTACTCATACAGGAACGTATGCTTGTGGTCAAATGTCTCTTTGAGGAGTTGTTTCAGCCACCAGGAAGAATCAACAACTCAAAAACACAACAGAGACAAGTTAAAAAATTATGAAGTTTGACACGCTTGAAAATGGAATACTCATCTTTTTTAAATGAAAATATAAACATATAGCTAGTTATTGAGCAAATTGAAGACAACACACATCACACACATGGGAAAAGACAACAATGTGGAACTAAATGTGAGGCAATCACTAAAAATTTTGAGGGAACACAGATTGGACCTTCATCATAATTTGTGAACCAGAAAATCCAATTTCTTGCTACTATGTCATCATTCGTTTAATATCCACCAACCATCCTCCTTTTAAATATTTAAGCCAATGTGCCACAAAGAGACATACTATGATTCTAACTTTTCCACTGTAGATTTTAACTCAGTCTTCAAATTTCGTACACTCATGGAAGACAACTACAAGACATGCTAACACAGATCAAATAGGCACACTATATGACAAAAGCGAATTCAAACTTGGACCATTCTAATGATTACAATGATGGTCATTCAAGTCCATAGCCACTTTAAATTTGGAAGAAGTATATTATTTGAACACGTTACTTTCTAGAAATCAACTCAACCCAGCCTAACAAGGCATCAACACAAGCAGTTGGCCTAAAAGCCTTTTACTGCCATTTACCTTCAACTAAGGACATATCTCCAGGGTCACCTGCCATCATGTATTTCCACATAGCCTTTCACTTGCGTTTGTGTGTCCATATGCATGCAGCGTCCCCACACAGACTATCATTTTCCCCAAATGTTACATTCTACAAATAAGGTCTTTGTTCAGTGAATTTTCGCCACTTGCAACAGAAAAATTACAAGTGTCATGTGAACTATGGCAAGCAATTCTTCACGCAGCTAAAAGAAAAAGGAAGAAAAGAGGGAGGGGGGAGGGGGGATCGTTATATGAACGACTAGCAGCAATTCTTCATGCGCAGAATAAAAAAAGAGAGAAAGAAAGAAAAGAAGATGGGGGAATGCAAAGAAAATAATGCAAGATCGAGAAGTGAGAAGCTAAGAACAAAGGTGATGTGCTTCCAAACTCATATTATCCCAACGTTCGAATCTTGACAAACTATTACCAGCTACTTACATGTCTTTCCTAAGGACGACTTTTCAGATAATCATTTACCCCATAGGCCATAGTCATATGAAGCTAGCCACCCTAGGATTTCTAGCAACTATATTCCAAACATAGTTGTCAAATCGCGTATCGGAAAGCGTATCATTTTTCAAAAATAGTGTATCTTATCGTATCGTGTATCATAAGATACAGCGTAATTTTAAATAAATAATAATAAAATATATATACCTTTGAAAAAAATCAGACTCATAAAAACATAGCATTTCATTAATATTCCACCTACTATTCAAGTCACCAATATAGTTCACTAATATTAAAATGCAAAGTTCCTGCCAATAGACATTTGCACAATAAATGCATTTCAATTTCAACCTTGATGCTTCTACTTTTTCACAATGTTCTCATGTGGGATCATTAGCAAGTGTTTTAGTCATTTTCATATAGAAATAGGATGCTAGTGATGCTTCAGTTTAACTGCTTCAAAAAATTAACATTAATCAAGATTCAGAAATTTTGATGCAAAAAAAAAAAAAAAAATTATTTGGCTTTGTAAATTAACAGTAATTCTTACACAGGTTTCACTGGAGAAGGAAGAAGAAGACAGCTGCAGCTGCAGATCCAGAGGCTTCAATGGCTTGGCAGGTGGGCTTCGTTGAGAAGATCAGAGGGCTTCGTCAATGAATAACAGAGAGAAGAAAGAGAGTGGGCTCGTCCTTGTGAAGAATAGAGGGCTTAGAGATAGTGGACTTTGTCTTCGTGACGAACAGAGAGGGGTTGGGTTCGCCATCGTAAAGAACAGAGAGAAAAGAGAGAGTGGGGGGAGGGGGTCGTGTTTTGTCGTCGTGCAGAATAGAGATGAGATTGAAGAATAGAGAGAAATTAATTTTTTTGTAAACCCTAGCCACTGAAACAACGTCATTTCAATGACTATAGGGATAAAAAAAATTCAGTTTAAAAAAAACATCGTTCCAGCAAAAAAAAAAATTAAACAACGACTGCGTATATCGTGCGTATCGTACCGATACGTATCGTATTGTAAAAACGTATCGTGTATCAGACGATACTATGCAAAAACGATACGAAACTCTAATTCGTATCATTTTACTTCTGTATCGTGACGTATCGTACAATACGTATTGCGTATTTTGATGTATCGTACGATACGTATCGCGTATCGTACTATACTAACAACTATAATTCCACACCATTGAAATTTATAGGCAATCAAATCACAGCAAATGGAATTTGAATTCTTTAGTTTCTAACCCAAAAAAAGGATGAAAAGGAAAAAAGATATCTAGATTGGCTTTGGTTCTTGGATGTTTAATGGAGGGTGGTCTCTTAAGTATTTACGTCTGCCTTTAGGCTTTCCTATCCAAATGTTTGTTTCTTTTTGGGATCCAATTATTAAAAAATTTGAGAAAATGTTAAATGGGTTGAAGAAGGCAACATTTTCAGAGGGGGTAGGTTAACATTGGTTCAGTATTGGCAAGCATTCCCATATATTTTTTGTCTCTTTTTAAAATGCCTTGTGGGGGTGGCAAAAAGGATTGAGAGGATGATGAGAGATTTCTTATGGGAAGGAAGGGAGGGCAAGAAGGATTACTTAATTTGTTCGGATGTGGTCCAAAAGTAAAAGGGGGACTTTCGATGGGTAATTTGGTGCTTTAATAAATGAGTGTATTTTTTCGTTATGGCAACCGATTATTAAAAGTAAGTATGGCTTGCAGGACAATGGGTAGGATGCAAATGGGGTAGATATGAAAAGCTACTGAAACCCTTGAAAATCCATTTATCGGGGATTACCTGACTTTTCTCAAAAGGTCAAGTTCACTATTGGTTAATGGGTAGAGAGTTAAATTTTGGGAAGATTTTTTGGTTAGGGAATCATCATTCTCAGTTTCTTTTCTCGTTTATATCAACTGTCTTGTATCATAATCATAGTGTTACTTCTTTGATTAGATCGGCTTCCTCCCCAATTCCCGGGATTTTGGGTTTCATAGAAATCTAAATGATAGGGAGTCTTTGGAATTAGCTTCTCTTCTTTCTTTACTTAATACTATCACTTTGAATCTTGATTATTTGGAATAAAGATTTTGGGTTATTGAACCATTGGATTCCTTTTCATGTAAGTCTTTCTCTCATCAATGAAGATTTGAAAGGCTAAGGTGCCCTTGAGATTGTAAGTTTGTGTATGGGTGATTGCTCATGATAAGATCAATACTTATGATATGCTACAAAAGAGGAGGTCTTACACCACTCTTTTTCCACAATGGTGTGTCATGTGTAGAGCATGTTGTTATGAGAGTGTGGATCATTTATTTTTACATTGTCCTATCGCTTTGCTTTGTTGGAATAAATTATTTGAGTTGGTTGGGCTTTGTTGGGTGGCCTTGCAATCTATATCATCTATGTTTTTGGTAGATTACAAAGGTTTGGACAAAGAAGAAATGGTGTTACTCTTTGGCATTGTACTTCTTTGTAAGAGACATTTGGTTGGAAAGAAATTCAATAATTTTTTATGAAAAAGAGGGTGTAAAGGAAGGTTTGTGAGATCGAATGTATTTCCCAGCATCTTTATGGGCATCGGTGACAAAGGAATTTGAGAATATTTTCTTCTTTCTTATATTCAAGTGCGGCCCAAGGAAGATTGAGGCCTACAGCGGTATCTCTAAATGAGGCATTTTCTATAATTTAATATTAAAAAAAAATTTTAAAAATTAGTTTTTTTTTTTTTTTTTTTTGAGTTACAAAATTACTAATTAAGTTTTTATATTCAAGTTTTGCTACTATAACTTTTTCAATTTAGTATTTTAATTAGATTATTTTCTTTTGTTTGTAAATTTTTTTTAAACATTTAATTCTGAAAATAAATCTAAACTATCAATATGAGAAAAATTGTCATATTTTAAGAAACATTTGAGATCAAGACAATATTGTTTTAAACTTCCATCGTTTAATAATTTTAATTTTTCTAAGTTAAAAAAAAACTAAAAATATTTTCTTACATAATCATTTTAAAAAAGTTGTGTAACCTCATTATCAACATTTTCATTTAATTGTTTTTTTATAGGAATTATAAGTGTTTTTTGGTAAACTTGACTTGTGAAGAGAAAGAGAGAGAGGTGAATGTTTTGTTTGTTCTTTTGGTTGTTTTTTTTTTTTTTTTTTTTTTTGGGGGGGGGGGGGGGGGGGTGGGGGGGTTGACAGAGAGAGAATAAGTGGGTAAGTCATGAGTTAGATTTTTATTTTTATAACTTTTAACTTTTTTGGTTTTTAATGGTGTGTGGTTGGATTATTGGCCCAAATTATTAAATTTAAGATTTTTAGATTGGGATTATGATTTTATAAGGCTTTTTTTGGGGCTTAAAAATTTCATGGATCTAAATTTTTGACGGACTAATTTTGGACCTAAAAAATTTGGGACCTTCCTTAAGAGTGGGGCCTAAAGGCCAGGCGTTACATGCCAACTAGTTGGGCCGGCCCAGCTTGTATTACATTGAATTGGATGGCATCTTATGGAAGATTGGTATGAGCTTTTGAAGCTACTGGCACTAAACTCTGTCTTTGTTCAACTCAATTTTGATTTAAAACTTTGTTCTGAAGAAGGTTAAACCACATGACCAACATTTATCAAGGATGAAGAACGTCACAACTTAGTATTTCATTATCTTTATATATAGCTGACAATGACACAACACATTCAACAACAAGATCTTCTACAATTGTATCTTACATCAGTAAATTTGCGAAAAACTACTGCATGACTGTTTTCACCTAGACATATTTCTAATGTGCAAAGTGTCATGATCAAGCTCAGAGTGCTGAGAAGTTAGATACTATGTAAACGATAGCATAAGCATTATACAGAGAGAGAACTTCACGAATATCAGTATTCTTATAGTGCAATCATGCAAGTGTGAGTCCCATATATCCCAGAAGTAAAAAAGATCTAAAAGAACAACTGAATTAACTCACTGTATTCACTGCCTTATGTCATAAACAATGTCAAAATAAAAATTGTTCATACACATAATCTAAAAAAATGATACATAAAATACCTTGACAAAGTACCCTCGACCGATGATGAAACTATTATATCTTTCAAAATTGCATATTCTTTTGCCAGACCACCAAATTTTGAAAAATTGACTCCTGCATTAGCTTTGATATCCTCACACTCAGATCCCAGATGTGGTAAACGTGCCTCTGGAGTTCTTAGAGCAGAATCCAACGGCGAGTATAAATATACTTCTGTTTCATGGTCCATAAAAAAAGCACCATCTACATGGTCCACCAGCTCTGGAGCTTGACGAGAAATATCATCTGAGCTTTCAGCCATTAGATTTTGAATATTTCTATTCGCAGACAATTTATTAGCATCCACAACCTGGAAAATGCAAAGCTTTGAAACTATTGTTCGGCATAAACAAAACAAATAACAAGGAGATGTACCAAGATGTTAACCCCCCCCCCCCCCCCCCTCCCCCTCAAAAAAAACAAAAAACACAAAAAAAAAAGAAATGGAAGAAGAAAAAACTTTACTCCTGATTTTTTTTTTAAATGCATTAATAATAGTGAATAGATAATGAATGAACAAATCACATGATGTCAAATTGCTCCCATTTCCTAATCCTATGACTCTGTAAGCATTACAAGAAGACCAAAATATCTCACTCACCCCACGTGCAGTAGTAGAAACAAAAAGAAAGAAGTAAGACCACGAAAGTAAAGTAAGATAGAATTGGTGTTCATGATTTTATTATAAGGAGCATCAGTTGTAGAGGTTATGTAGTTCACTAATTTTTCATCAAGATTATTTCTTTTCCACCCCTATAGACAATTTTGACTCAACAAATTCTCGATCAGACCATTTTTTTCTTTTTTTCTTTTGGGTGCTGATTAGACTTCATCTAATTCAGAGTTGGCTGGGTGCATCCAACTTACAATAAATATTTTATAGAATTGCATAAGGAAATCTAAAAAGAGTATAATCAATTAATATAGCATGACACTAACAAGAAGTAAACAGATACCAAACAGTTCTAAATTTTATTTGGAAAACTTTGACTTTCACCGGATGCATCCAATTTTATTTTGTAAGGCAAATTATGAGTTACAACTGAAAAATGATTCGTAAACTAGACTATCATGTTCTAGAACCACAATCATATTGTGCTGGATAAATAGTACTAAAACAAGGAAATGTTGTACCCATAAGCTACCCCCCCCCCCCCCCAAACCCCACCAAAAAAGAAGAAAGGAAGAAGAAAAAACTTTACAACTGAATTTGTTTCAACTGCCTTAAAAATAGTGAAAAATTAATGAATGAACAAACCAAATGATGTCAAATTGCTCCCATACCCTAATCCTATGGCTAAGTAAGCATTATGAGCAGACTAGAATACCTCACTCACCACATGTACACTAGTATATAAAAAATAAATAAAATAATTAGGACCATGAAAGTAAAGTAAGATGGCAATGGTGCTCCAAATTTCCTTATAAGAAAGAAGCATCAGTACTAGCGATTATAGTTCAATAATTTTTTATCAAGATTGAATAATTTACATCCCCAATAGACACTTTTGTATCAACAAATTCTCTAGCCACCTAAGAAATATTTACAAATACTGAAAATTTAGCGGACAACATCCAAAACATTTTTCTTTTCTTTTCTTTATTTGGTTGCTGATTAGATTTCATAATTCATCTAATTCAGACTTGGTAGAGTTCATCCAATTGATAGCCATTACTTTCTATTTTTATGAGAAACAAGAAAACTTTATTAATTTAAAAAATGATAAAAAAGATACATCATAGAATAATATAGATGGACAAGGTATCCATCTATGAACAGAAAAAAAACAATGCTTAGCTCATAGAAATTATGTATCACAAGAGCCCCTCCAATCTGCCAAAATACAAAAAAGTGGAATGCCATCAAAATCCTTCGATAGCCATTACTTTGAGATAGATGACTAGGCTGTGCATGCTTCTTTAGCATCCAGCATTTTCAAATCACACGAAATAGTTGATAGTAAAAAGTAAAAACACAGATGACCTAAGGCACATAACCATATTCAAACCTTACAAGAGGGAAACACAGTTGCTAGAACAAAGCAATTTCCCGCTTCATTAGCCATTAAATCCGTAGAATCAATCCCAAAATGACTAGAACATTCGCCTAGCAAAAAGCTGCGAGGCAAGTTACCTTACATTTTCTTTCCCGAATAAGCGAGGGAGACCTGTCGATGAGGCAATGCTACAACTATCAATCCCAAAGTACAACATAAAAAAATTACTATTATGTAAAACTAACATATGAAGAATGTTATTTTGAAATATAAAATACAATAGGGATAATATATTGTGGCACTATAGATGCTGACCAAAAGCAATATAAAAATGAAACTTAATTGTATAAGCATATGTCCATATATTCTAATAGGAAAATGCTAAATAGACTTAAAAAACTGACTTAAAACCTTGACTTTATGAATTTCTAGCATTGAATAGGTAATGGGTCCCAATAAATTTTGGGGCCTACAGTTAAATCAATGACAAATATAATAGCCACATCATCAAGTCAGATTTTTAAGTCAGAATTTTAAGTCTGTAGCATTGCTCATTCTAATATTCAAATTGTAAGATGTTTTAATAGAGAAACACTTAGAAGAGCTTTCCACAATATCCTCATAGCCAAAAACAATTGTTAGAACTCAGAACGGGCAAAGCTTGATATTAGGAAGAACCAATTCAAGGTCAAACAATCACATATCAAAAAAAGAAACAATGAGAATAGTTACCAAAAGATTTGGCTGAAAATACAGAACTTCTGCAAATATAGACTTTTAACCAATAAATTCAAGAGTATAGAACTTTGTGCAAAAGAATTTTTTGATATTCGTCATAAACTTGGAAAATGCAGCAAAATAATGAAAATTCAGTAAAAAAATCTGAAATATTGAACAAGTTTAAACAAAATAAAATCGGAATTACAACATAAGAAGCATTAACAACCTTCTTAAATGGGCCAAAATAACGCAAAAAAAAAAAACCAAATTATAGGCACACTAAGGCAAACTAAATTCTTTTAATAAAGAGAAGAGACTTGAGTAATGTACATCAAATTGGCCAAAATTACAGCACATTTTGAAATTCGATTGTAAATTTTGAAATTTCACAAAAAAACTTCCAAAACAACGAATCTAGTAATCTGTATGCAACCTTGTCCTTTGAAAATCTTGTAATTCTTTTGCTTCAAATTCAAACACAGCCATAATTTGAAATTTCGTTTGGCCCAAATCAGAGAAAATGCAAATCAGAATCTTGGTTCATAAGAAAAATGGCTCTAATAATATTGATAAGCAATTTCTAAAAATCAATTGTCTAAATTCAGCCCAAAAACAAATATCGGTCAAGTACTGTTCCCATCACACTTTCGAATTAACCTAAATTCCTACACCCAAAACCATGTCTAAAATTAAAAATCTGAGTTTTACAGCATGAAATTGAGGTCCCAATTCCATGTTTCTAAGCGCAGTATAAATGCCAAGTTGCCCAATCCCAATTAGGTTATACAGTAGGCACCCAAAAATATCATAAGAACGCAATGCCCAAGCAGATTCATCTGAACCGTGAGAAGAAAAAGAATTTTCTCGCCGGAGCAGACCACTCAGACATTTACAATATTAAATCAGTGATAAAATTTGAAAAACCATAAAGTAATTGAACAGTGAAGAAAAAACAGTGTGGTGAATTAAAGTGGTATTGAACTTACGAAGCGACCAGAGAAGACTGAGAAAGCCAAATTTTGCAGCCTTTGGAGTCCACAACCTCACCAAGATCCTCTGTGACTCTGCCAATCACTGCAGTTTTCCCAATAAGAGATGGGTATTTCAAGGAAGCTTCATCTAGAGCGGACAAGAGTTCTTCTTCACTGAATTCAACATCTGGGTTTGGCGTCAAATTTGAGGATGACGATGGTGAAGTCTGGTCAGAGTGTGAGAGCTTTGATGAAGCTGTCTTCGAGTGTTTCTTGGTTTTCGAAGGCATGGAAACTAAGGAAATATAGAGAAGTATAAATACCCACACGAGTAAGCTAAATTTTGTTTCTGGGTTGGGTGTGAAGAGAGCGGAATTTAAACCCTTTTTTAGGCTTTTGGCAGAATGCTGCGTGGAAGATGTACGGTAGACGATGGACAGTGGCTTGCTGCGAGCCTGCGACTGCGACTGAGAGAGATGAACTGCTAATGGTGGAAGGTGGTCCGACGGGATGACTGGCTAGTAGTGAGGTGGTCCAGAGACGCAGAAGCGGTGAGAGGGGCGGAGCCAAAAATATACGTGACGGGCAAAATATAGAAAATAATTCATTAGCTGATAAAAAAAAATTAGGGTTAATTGCACTAAACGTCTCTAAAGTATGGGGTCTATCTCATTTTGGTTCTCAATATTTTAATTACATTATTTTGGTATTTGAAGTATTAAATATATTTCTATATGGTCCTACAAGTAGGGGTGTCAAACGTGTCGGGTTAAACAGATACGTGTCGGGTTAAACGGGTGACGGGTGAAAAACATGTAAACCCGTACTTTGAGATTAAAATGATACAATTAAAACATTAGAGACCAAAATGAGATAAACCCTATACTTTGGGGACCTCCAATGTAATAAACTAAAAAAAAATAAGTCTTGAGAATAAAAAAAAAAAAAATTAAGACTCAATACAAAATTAACATAAATTGTATTAACAGTCCTTGAAGTTTACCACTTGTTAAATATTAGTCCTTAAACTTTTAATTTCAATAATTAAATCCTAAAAGTTTACTCATTGCATTAATGTAGTCTCTCACACTAACTTTTGTCCAAATTAATAAAATTACTATCATTTCTATCCAAAAAAAAAATTCATTGACGAAAAATATAAAGGATAATTAAGTCATTACCCCTAAGCCTACGTGCAAACATCCTTATTCCTCGTTTTCAACAATTCTAACCCTAAATATAAACAAACTATTGCTTCTCCTTTCCTATTCAGCCTTTCCCCTGTCTCTTAGAACACTCACCAAACCCATAAAACAACACACAAATACACATAAGGACACACACTCTCTTTCTAGCAACGTACAACACAGCCACTTGATCCACCATCTAAACACACAATTCCCATCCAATTTACAAACAAATATGAAATCAAAATCAAAATCACAATGAAATGAAAAAAAAAATCAAAATCAATATTGAAATCAGAAAAAAAATCAAAACTAAATTCAAAATCTAATTTGAAATTAAGATTGAAATGAAAACTGATGGGTCAAGCCCAAAAGGCCCAAAACTATACTGAAGTCCAGTTGCAATTAGAGGCTCAAACCCATGAAGACCCAGCAGGCCCAATGAGATTCCCAAGCTCAATCAAGTTCACCATGGAGTTACCTCAGCTTAGCTACAAGATCCAGAGAGCATTCAAGACCCCTTACCTCCTTTACCACCTTGGAAGCAGTCAAAAGGGGACCCGGTCTTGTGGGGAGCTCCTCAACGGTCACACCCGTTGAGGAGAATCTGCAAAACCCACTAGAATAGCTCAATATGGCCACTTAGTAGCTCCATTCAGTTGAGGACTGACTATAAAATGTAAGCTCCACCAACATTTGGGGGGCATCACCTTCTACAGAGCTCAAAACTCCTCTTTCTCTCCAATCTGTAATTCTCCGTTCACCGGAATCAATAAAATACCGGCAACCTCTGCCATTCCAAAGTGGACGTAGGTCAAACTGACCGAACCACTATAAATCTCGTCTCTCTCTACATTAATTATTACTTAATTCTGAATTACTTGACTAGTGGTGCACAAAGTCGATTTTGTGCATCATCAGTTTGGCGCCGTCTGTGGGAAAGACAAAATTCTCATTTCCAAACACTTTCTCTGTTGAATCAATGGCGATCACTACCCGATCGGTGAACCAGCCTGAGAATAACCAACCAAGAAGAGGAGGTTACCCCTCCCCCAACCATCCCAAGTACACAGCAGATGTTGGAGACCACGCAGCAGCTTGTGGCCCAAAACCAGCGGATCCTTCAACTAATGCTCGTTGGGCAAGGAGGAGCATAACCTGGACCTCAAGTGAGAGGAGTTTCACGCCTGGGGTGTCAAGGAGCTCCCCACATGGGTGCTCCTCATCTAGCCGCCCCCTTAGGAGCCCCCTTGGGCGCCCAGCATGAAGGACCTCCCCATGAGGGACCTCAACCTCCTCCTCTAGCTCCTGCTCTCCATGGTGGAGACCCTTATCTCCAAGAGGATGAGGGTGAAAACCAAAGCATTGAGCACAGAGTCATTTCCATGACAATTCAAAAAGAGCTCCCAACTAGTGGGACAAAAAGATAAAAGAGGTGTAAAATCAACTAGGTGACGCCTTCAACGCCATCAAAGCACAAGCACTGGTGGATTTCATTGCTGAGCTGACTCCAGCACAAGAGAAGAACAACAAGCTTTCCACCTCGCCCCGCGAGAACACCTCAACTCTCGACAAGGACGTACAGGAGCTCGGTGAGGATAGCCTGACGCCCATCAAGGATCCCCAGGCGCCCAGGCCTCTTCAGCCACCCCTGATGGCGCCCAGGCCTCTTCAGCCACCCCTGATGGCGCCCAGGCCCCTTCAGCCACCCTTGATGGCGCCCAGGCCTCTTCAGCCACCCCTGATGGCGCCCAGGCAAGGCCCTCAGGCGCCCAGGTCTCTTCAGCCACCCCTGATGGCACCCAGGCCCCTTCAGCCACCCCTGATGGCGCCCAGGCAAGACCCCTGATGGCGCCCAGGCCCCTTCAGCCACCCTTGATGGCGCCCAGGCAAGGCCCTTAGGCGCCCAGGCCTCTTCAGCCACCCTTGATGGCGCCCAGGCAAGGCCCTCAGGCGCCCAGGCCTCTTCAGCCACCCCTGATGGCGCCCAGGCCCCTTCAGCCACCCTTGATGGTGCCCAGGCAAGTCCCTCTAGCGTCCAGACCCCTTCTAGATCCCAAACTGGTACCTAGGCGACTAGCCCTATGGACTTACCTCTTCCAGAAACCTCTGAGCAGCCTTCTCCATCACTCTGGAAACTCTACGTCGACGGCTCCTCAACCAACGAAGGAGGAGGAGGAGCGGGCCTTATCTTGATTAGCACCGACGGCACTCACATCAAGTATGTATATGTAGTGAAGCTTCACTTCATCGCCTCCAACAATGAGGCAGAATATGAAGCCCTAATCTCTAGCCTAAGGTTGGCAATAGAGATGGAAACTCAACACCTTCTTTCTCATAGTGACTCTCAGCTCAAAATCGAGGAGCCCAATGACAAAGTCATCATGACCGCCTTCCTGGGAGGTCTCTGCTCATCGAGTTTCCGCTTTTCGGTAATAAAGCGACCACCAAATAGCATGCTAGAACTATTGGCAAAGCTCAAAAATATATAACTGCTAAGGAAATCAACAGGTCTAGACAAGGTGAATCATCTCGCAATCACCAACAGCTTGACCTATCTCTGCACTGCACTGCTCTTAAGCAGGCAGCCTATATCCAGCTTAGCGGCTCTTTCGCAGGTCGCCAAAAGCTTGGTCTCTGCACTGCTCTTAAGCAGACAATCTACCTCTGCACTGCTCTTAAGCAGGCAGTCTACCTCTGCACTGCTCTTAAGCAGACAGTCTACCTCTGCACTGTTCTTAAACAGGCAGTCTACCTCTGCACTGTTCTCAAACAGGCAATCTATCTCCAACTTAGCGGCTCTCTCAAGGGTCGCCAAAAAGCTTGGTCTCTGCACTGTTCTCAAACAGGCAGTCTATCTCCAGCTTAGCGGCTCTCTCAAGGGTCGCCAAAAAACTTGGCATCTGCACTGTTCTCAAACAGGCAGTCTATCTCCAGCTTAGCGGCTCTCTCAAGGGTCGCAAAAAAGCTTGGCCTCTGCACTGTTCTCAAACAGGCAGCCTATCTCCAGCTTAGCGGCTCTCTCAAGGGTCGCCCAAAAGCTTGGTCTCTGCACTGCTCTTAAGCAGGCAGTCTACCTCTACACTGCTCTAAAGCAGGCAGCCTACCTCTGCACTGTTCTCAAGCAGGCAGCCTACCTCTCTCTCCAGGTAATTGTGTTAAATATTTAATGTTTGGAATAACATTGTTTTTTCAACACTTCTCAGGCGCCTAACACAGGCACTCAGCACCTCTCAAGGTGCCCAACACCTCTTTGGCGCCCAGACCTCCCAGGCGCCCAGCACAGGCGCCCAGTACCTCTCAGGCGTCCAGACCCCCCAGGCTCGCCCAAGGCAACTCCGGCTCGCCCAAGACAGCTCTGGCTCACCCAAGGTGCTCAAAATGGGGCTTATAATATATCAAATCGAAGCTCTCGACGAGCTCTACAAGACTCAGAGCCTTTGGCTGTGATTGATGCTGTAAAAAGTCCAAAAAAAGCTCAGAAACAGCTGTTTTGGCCTCCCAAAGTTTTTTTGAAAAAAAAAAAAATCTGCTTGCCCAGGACACTTCCATGCCGCCTGGACTGCCCATCTCGCCCAAAGAGGCACCACCCATGCCACCTGGACTGCCCATCTCGCCCAAAGAGGCACCACCCATGCCGCCTGGAATGCTCATCACGCCCAAAATGGCGCCTGGCATGGCACCTACCTTGTCCATCTCGCCCAAAGTGGCTCCAAGAGAAGCCCCCTTCTTGCTTCTCTCGCCCAAGTCAGAAGGAGTAGTACCCATGGCATCTAGAGTAGAAATTTCGGCTCCCATGGCACCCACATCAGAAATTTTGGCTCCCATGGTACCCACCTCAGAAATTTCGGCTCCCATGGTACCCACCTCAGAAATTTCGGCTCCAATGGCACCCACCTCCGAATTTTCGGCTCCCATGGCACCCACATCAGAATTTTCGGCTCCCATGGCACCTACATCAGAATTTTCAACTCTCATGGCGCATGAACCAGTTATAGCCTAGGGTTTTCAAAAGAGGGAAAAGCCCCAAATTGAAAATCAAGGGCTACCTTGTCCAAGCAAAGACTTGAGGTGTTCAATGAAGCAAAAAATATTTTGAAGGGAAGAGTCATCTAGAGAGGGAAGTCTACACCGCCAAGAACTCAAGACTCAAATTAATGCCCCATTTTCCAAGTTTCCTTGGACACGGGGCATTGGGGGGCAAATGATGGGTCAAGCCCAAAAGGCCCAAAACTATACTGAAGCCCAGTTGCAATTAGAGGCTCAAACCCATGAAGACCCAGCAGGCCCAATGAGATTCCCAAGCTCAATCAAGTTCACCATGGAGTTACCTCAGCTTAGCTACAAGATCCAGAGAGCATTCAAGACCCCTTACCTCCTCTACCACCTTGGAAGCAGTCAAAAAGGGACCCGGTCTTGTGGGGAGCTCCTCAACGGTCACACCCGTTGAGGAGAATCCGCAAAACCCACTAGAATAGCTCAGTATGGCCACTTAGTAGTTCCATTCAGTTGAGGACTGACTATAAAATGTAAGCCCCACCAACATTTGGGGGGCATCACCTTCTACAGAGCTCAAAACTCATCTTTCTCTCCAATCTGTAATTCTCCGTTCACCGGAATCAATAAAATATCGGCAACCTCTGCCATTCCAAAGTGGACGTAGGTCAAACTAACCGAACCACTATAAATCTCATCTCTCTCTACATTAATTATTACTTAATTCTGAATTACTTGACTAGTGGTGCACAAAGTCGATTTTGTGCATCATCAAAAACTAAAACATAATTACAAGGGGTGAAGAGATCGATGATTCGATGGGTAGAAATAGAGAAACTTGTGGGGTAGGGGGTGCTTGTTGGGGGTTGTTTTGGGGGTGGGAGCCTACTCATGGTGGAGAGTGGAGTCGCTTGGTGGTAGTAGAGGTCGGAGGCAGCGATGATAGGTGATGTGCAGTGTGTGTGAACTCAGTGTGTGCAAACTGTGTGTGTGTGTGTGTTGGAGAGAGAGAGAGAACCATGGAGAGAGTTAGAAATTGGTCATGGTGGTTGGCAATTGCAGCGGTCGTCAGGTTGTCGTTGCCGGTGCCGTTGATGTTACAGAATTTTATATATACTAGTTGGTGCACACATTTTGTATTACAATTTTTGTTTTGAAGTTTATTTTTCAATAGTGGAGCAACTTTGAAATATGATAGGGGATGTATAAAAAAGCAAAAAATAAATGAAAAAGCAAAATAATAAAGTTCACTCAAAGTAATATATGATCGTAGTCTTACATCCGTAGTTATGAACGAAAAACAAAAACTTCTTTAATGAAAATTATTGTAAAAAACAAATGAAAATGAGTCTCAATGGTTTGGTACTACAGTGAATAGTGAAAGAGGAGACAGTAGAAAAGTCGATACACAAAAATAAAACCAAAATCAGTGAGCTGATTATAAGCCCTATACCCAAGCGGAAAAAATAACACTTCCCTTTGACCTTTGTTACCAACCTAAAAAATTTCACCAACTCTTCTCTGAATGCCATTGTCCTTAGTAACACAGAGGGGCTGCTTGAGCCTTTCTGCTTGCAAGATTCTTGTTATTTGAAGAGTTTTTATGTAGCACCTCTATAGTTTTACAGTTAGATATTGAAAGTGAAGCTTGACTCCATAAAGTTCTAACCTGTATGAAAAGAATTTAAACTCAATTATGCAAACCAATGATATTAGGCCAAAAAATAAGAACTAAATTGCACATTAACGTACCACAACATCAAACATTAACTTCCTCACAGTAACCCTCAATTAAATTTTATCCCACCATGCTTTCAATAATTCGCAAGGCCGTTGATAACATGTACAATAACCAAACAACACTCTCCGAGGAATTTTAAATTCATAAACATAGTATGAGCACATAGAGCTAAAACTCTCGCAACCAGTAACCAAAAAAGGGGGGGGGGGGGAGGGGGGGAAGTGCTGACTGCTATAAAGTAACAATTAATTCTCACCTACAACTTAATACATCCAATTACTAACAGGGATGAACCCAATTTGGTATATAATAAATTAAAAAAATACCTATTAACAATACTTCTAGCGGTGACAACCTAGCAAGCTTCAAACCCACTAAGATAAAACAGTTATTTTTTTTTTTCTAAGATAAACCAGTTGGCCTATTTTAATAAGCAAAGAAAATTAATTTCTGCTAATCACCTAAGATTTGATAAATGCTAGAACTAAGAACATGAAAGATTTTAGAAAGATCACGTGAATACATACATAAGAACAAAGTGTATTACTCATAAATAATTGATAAAGTGGACATTATCATTTGTTTTGGCATTGAAAACGCACCAAATGCAGGAGGCCTTTGCCACTTTGAAAATGGTACTTTATTGCCATACTCTCGGAGAAATTCCCATTGAAATTTCATGAACCCATTTTGAGAGAAATTTGTCAACGGAGCACACCAATCAAGATTGGATTGGCAAAAATATACAAGAGCTGCCTCATTTTTTCCACTGCACCCTCTGAGTCACCAATAGCATATTTGTAGAATTTATATAAAGTTACCCTTAGGAGTTCCACACCACCAATGAAAATCAAAACTCAATAAGTAAGAAACATGAACCGACTTCTAAGTCTTGGACAAAAGGGTGCCATAATTTATAATTTCCCAACCGGACAATCAAGACTCCCATCTGGCTTCACTACCATGTGCCTTTCAATCAACTTGTCCACTGGAGGCTCGAATCTGTGCATATGATATAATTAAAAACAAAGAAAAATAAAAATCGATAATCAAGCCCTAATTAGTCAAACAAGTGAAATGACACACAAAAGAGAGAATCCCAGTCAACCGAAATCGAAAGAAATACTGAACATTAAAAAACACCGCTAATGCTACATTTTTTTTTTCTTGATGACTATAGTGTTTCCAATTATGGGAAGGTGATTTTATTGTTGGCAATCAAAACTCGGCAGGAAAAAAACATTTCATCATGTTGGACAAAATGTCATGGAACAATTACAACAATTTGAGACATTATCTTATAGGTTATTGAGAAACTATACCCTTGCCAAAAATTAGATCAGCCCAATTTCTAGCAACACATTGAGCCTCTTTGGAAAAATGGATGTCCAAAGAAATCAAGAAACTCGAAAATAGCCAGTGCTTCTCGAAATATGTGGTCTGTTTCATGACCTAATATCAGTTTCCAAAAAAAAAATGAAGGCCACAAAATAAAGAATGTATCAGTGACGATTAACTAAATTAGAGTGAATTATAAGCACAGTATGATTGTAAGTTGTTTTGCTGCTTCTTCTGATCTTACTTGCATCTGTTCCTTTGTACACTTTAAATTACAGGGCACTACCAAAAAAAAAAAAACATCTATAGATCAGGTATAAAAAAGAAGTTACCTTGGTTGCAATTTTCTTCATTACATCCAGATTTTTGATTGTTTGAACATTTGTCTTCTTATCTCTCATCATCCAAATTGCTAACTCTATGACAAACCTCCTTATTCTTGGAATCCTGATATGTGGGTACTGATATTTGTTTAGATTATGGACTATTGTGCTAGCTAATTCAGCTTCTTGAACCGTCAGCTCTCTCAAACATGATGCTAGACTCCTGAGATGTCATAAACTTGAAAACATGTGCTGCTAGTCCAATCATCACTTCCTGCAATTTGCCTTCTTCTGTCATGATTGCTTTAAACTCCTGCCAGAGAGGAGATCTTATTATTTCCCTAGAATGCACATTCTAATGAGGAGAAAAAAAACTGTATGCACGGTGGTCGTGTCGTATTGTCTTTCTTAGTAGTGTTTAGTTGGGTTTATGTAGTTTTTAGCCATGTTTGTGTTAACCCAACAATAAAATAATTAGATAGCACTTTTAATCTTTTCTAGAATTGAATCAAATATATGAATAACAAAGTCTCATTGATTTTCAGATTGTAACATAATATCTACACGTTTCTATAACTAAGTTAATTCTACCATTTTGTTGCATTTTCTAGAGAAATATAAAATTTGGAACAGGCAAACAATGAGGAAACGAAGACCATTGTAGCTAAAGGAAGCAACTTATATTTGCAAGCCATTGTATTAGTGGTTCAATCACCTCAGAAATCAACCTACAAAACAATCTAGTAATAATCTAACACCAACATAATATCAGAGACAATCTAACCAAAATTAACCCCAAATTTTCACCAATGCATAAATAATCATGTTATCACTGGATAATATGATAAGGAGCCTTTTGCTTATGTAAAATAAGAAGCTATAACAGATTTGTTTTGGTTTTTTTTTTTTTTTTTTTGGGGGGGGGTGGGCCTTTGACAAGCAAGCTTCTTGCTAGTTACTACAAAATTTATTACTACCTACTGGAATGATGGTAGCTCAATTTCATTCACAGCCCACTTTAAAAACCAACAATAGGTTAGAAAATGAGTGGAGCAATGCTACAACTATGACTAAGGAATGGAAAGGATTGAGAGCCATTAACAAACAGACTAAGATAGATTGAAGGAGACTAATAGCATACCAGTCATTGTCGTCGTCAGCGTTCTAGTAAGGTGGCCAAGTTAATGGGTTCCCTTCTCCACCTGCTCAGATGACCATCATTCCGTCAATGCTTCTCCATGTTGTCCACATTGATGATCACTTGAAAATCCCCTCCATAAACCTTCTAACTCTGGCCTCTCACTCTCCCTATGACCATTTTCCACTCCGAAAGTCCCCCAACTTCATCTGCCATGAAAAAAAGTAAATTTGAAACAAAATTCAGCTTAAAATTGAATTTTACTTTGACAAAGAAACAAAAATACCACCTAAAATACTAAAACATCTCCAATTATAATATTTGAAACACCAAATAGAGTAATTGAGGATGAAAAAAAAGGCACCTCTTTTACAAACAATTGAAACATCTCATTTAAAGCCACTTAAAGAAGTACTTTGTTTAACAATGGCATGCAATTTTTGGTCGTGCTTATCAACATTGGGCCAGGCGCCACTACTGGGTACGCTATTGGTTGCATATGCTTGTGGGCCACTAAACTGCAACAATCTCGCACCGGATTTTTGGGTAGAAATGTTAAATTTACACACACTTAATACTCTTGCTGCTCCTTATTCAGGTGGTTAGCTTCTGTCTTGTAAAGCAAAGAAAGAAGGGGGAAGAACATATATTTTAGAGCACCAAAATCAAAAGAACAGCTATACACACAACCAGTACTTTGCTAATATTATTCATAGACAAATATGTAGTTAGATTATATCATCACAATAGGCAACTGAGCGGCAACCTAGACTAATTATTGGAGGCCTCATCTTATGGAGTACTGTTCCTGATCCACCCAATCTACAAGATAGCCCTTCTAAAGTTAGCCTTTATAGGTTGGAACTTGGGAAGTTGCCCTTGATGCCATTATTTTTTGTGCACATCAGTTCTAGTATAACTTTTTTTTTCCCAATTTCAAGTACAAATGCTAATTATCATTCATCACAAAAGCTGCCACAGATTCTAAGATGGCCATACTTATGACAATAGACTCTGCCCACATGTAGAAATAAGAAGAATAAAGAAAGCTTTCTTCTAATTAACTGTTCATAGTTAACCTAAAAAGATTTTGGTGCAACTGTTGTAAATTGTAAAAACAAATGAACACAAACTAAGCCAGTATAATTACACAAAAGCCCAACCTTTCAGAATCTTTAAGGCTGAACGTGAATTCAATCATTTACCAGTTTGGGTGGCTATGATCTTTTGCAAGCTCAGCCAATATGATTAGATGATGTTCATACCAAAGAAAACCTACTTTTTTGTTCTTTAACCACACAATATTTCAAGCATGACTAAGCAAAATTGAATTGTAATTTAATCATCATGCTGCAATTGTCAAATAGTAATTAAAACATCGCAGTCTAGGCAAAGGAAAGAATCCAAACCATGGTCATGGTGCAGAAAGTTCCTCATGAATACGGATTCTGGCTGAGGTTTTCTTCCGTCTGCATGGACGCAATTTGTTAAAACTAAAATTCACCAATATCCAAACAATCAAAACCCAATTCAAACAAAGATCACCATTCAATATTCCGAGAAGACCCTCATGGGAACTAAACACTAAAACAGGAAAACCAACTGGAAACACAGTAAAACAAATAAAAAATTGGGAAACAAGAATATTAATAGCTTGGATCGAATGAGATGAACTTAAAAATGGAAGAGGGAGAAGCAATACCTGTTCAAGCAGCTGACTGATATTGTAATACTCAAACACACGATAATAGAAGGGGAGGAGAGAAAGAGAGAGAGATCTTCATCTGGTATACCAAAAGGGTTTCGAACAGAGATGAAAAGATGAAAAACGTGTGTATCAGGTGGGGGGAATAGGGAACCCTGAAATAGACAATGAATGGAGAGATAGAGGGAGGGAGGGGAAGAGATTGTAACGGCCATAGAAGTGGGAAACCAATAGGATTTAGGTTTAATCAACAATTGATTTTAAAGGATAAGAATGTAATACTTGTATTGTTTAAGGGTAAAGATGGAAAAAAATTATTTTTCAGATATGTTTATATTTTATAGTACTAGTTGTTGCACACGTGTGTTGCACGTGAATCAATTTCAATCGTATCGAAAGTGGAAATATTGTGGGGGAGGGGTAATGAGATGGAGTGAAAATAAGATACAACTTGGGTAGGAGAGGGAATAAAAGTCGATGTATACAAATAAAATTAAACTCAATGAAGTAATTCGGTCCCAAGAAAGCATATAAGATAATAAGAGTTGACCCACCAAAACATAAAATCAAACTCAATGAAGTAATTCGGTCTCAGGAAAACGTGAATAAGCTAATAAGAGTTGACCCACCAAAACCCAGGAAGTTGACATGATATTGGATGGTTAGTACAAATTTTTATTGTTAAACAGTTTGTTTTAGGTCCAATGCCTAATAAGAAGACAATTGAGTGAGTTGACAGTAAGAATACTGAATTTACAAGATCCAATAACACCATTGTGTCTAAAGAACTTTCTGGAATCTTTGTTAAGGTCTAACCATGCCTCAACTCTAAAGTCAAAAATAAATAACTATCTGAAGCTAACAAACACATACCCAGCAAACTAAAATGTCATACCATAATCAATCAGTCTACTTCTTGAAAGGAACAACAAAAATCAAATTCTCTAAAATCCACATCAAAACTGCAAGTTTTTGAGGAAATTCATATCATATGTGCAAGGTTATAAACAATGAAGCAAGCTGGGAATTGTTCACAACCCATCTAGTGCCCCAAATTGATCCATATCTTGCTCTTGCAAGGGTAATGCCACTTTCCTTCCCCAACAACCACCTCCATCAAGAGAGGGACACAGTCATACAAAGGAACAATATATATGAGAACTAATAGTACAAAGTATTGGATAGAATAAAACCATACTAAACAAAGATTTTTTTGTGGAAAGGTTATTTCAAGATATGCCCCCTGCCTTTCAAGCCTTTGACAGTTCAACTCCACGTTTCATTACTCTTAAACACCTTTTCCTTAAAATACAAATTAGAAAGAAAAATTCAATATTTGTTTAACATGAATGTCAATTCCCCAACTTCTGTGGAACATATTAACTACCTGCCAGAAGTGTTTGAAGCAGCAACTCCTCAATCCTTATAACTATCTTAATGAAATACCACTATAACTTGGGGAGGCGAATCACAGCTGCAGAGATTGATACATAAGCATCTAGTGACGAAGCCATCTAGGACCTCCAATTGTGTGAATTGAAGATCCCAGAGCAAGACAGCAAAGAAGCAAACCACATGGGAGTGTAGAAGCACAAAAGCAATGAAGCAGAACCAGGGAGGAAACACCTCGACACAAAACAAAAGCATAAATCTTTAGCAGTTGGTCTTTTGATTTTTGTACTTCTATAAAATATATATCACCCTAAAATCCACTTGCCTACAAAGAAACACAACATAAAGCATAGACATAATAAAAAGGGAAATTAACATACTCAATACCGGAGTAAGACAAAAACTTCACCAAATCCACAACTTGAAGGTGAGGGTGTTGCCCTTCTTAAATAGTTGTAATGAAGTCCAAGCATAGTAAACACAATCCCAAAAACCTCTTGACAAAGTCAAGTTGCCAAGTTGCAATACTCAGCTCCTGCTTCTGCGTCGTTCCTTGAGGCTATTTCTGCATAAGATTCAGCAATTAGTCAAGTTAAGTAAAAGATATTGAACACAACTTTGAGATAAACACTATAATTTTGCATTATGTACCCATATGCACTCTCATGATGGGCAGCTATGAATAATGAAATTATTAAGAACAAGAAGATTTGCATATAGGGCAGAATTTCCTCGGAATAGGCTATCTTCTTAACATGTATAACATTTAAACGACAAAGGAATTAGATTTAAATGGATAAAAATAATAACAACTTTTAACTTTCTGATAGATTCTTTGAGAAATTCAAAATGGCTAAACCAAATAAATTGGTTTGAAAGATATATAGGGTATGCCTCTAGGTGTCGACCCTTTTCTAGCTTAGGATCAAATTCCATTTATATTCCACACAATTCATTTCAACAAAAAAACAAATCTATAAAAATACGCATCAATAGCTCTTATAATTGGTAATCATTGCGAGATAGAGAAGAGAATAAATTAATTAAGAGCTACCCAGCATCCCATGCCAATTGCATAACAGAGGACATAGTGCTTAACTATGTCATCTGGAATCCTTTTTATCCAAACAAGGAAATATACGAAGCACGAAATTCCTCTTTTTTTCATGAAACGAAAATTGAGTATCTGAGCTTTTTTATGACACAGTGTAATCTTTCTAGTGAAGAAAATTGGGGAGAGAGAGACAGAGAGGGAGACGGTGAAGGGAGGGGGCATGACAATATGCTCTTGGGGGGAGAGAGAAAAAGAGAGAGGGATAGATCTTACCAGTGGATGCACCACTTGGAACAACAGCTCTTTCCTTTTTTCCATTTGATAGATGCACGTCAACCTACATAAATGTAAACATACCCACAAATCCTATTAGTTGAAAACTCAATCTATGCATGACCCAAAGGTTGTAAACAAATCAAAGTGGTTTTGAAACAGAAAAAATTATCTACTGTAAGAAATTGAAAGGAAGATCAAAATATGAGATCAAACCCTGACTGTTGGATTGCCTCTGCTACTGAAGATCTGATGTGCTTTCACAAGCTGGATCGTGGCCATGGCGTTAATTCATATCTTGTACTGGCTTAGAGGGTGAGAGAGAGAGGGGGGGAAGTTGAAGAGAAAGGCAACGACGGATTACTTGAGAGAGAGAGAGAGAGAGAGAGAAAGGGGGGGCAACGGCTGGGAAGTAATTAGAGGTGATTATTAGGTGTAGTGTGGCATTAAGTATGGAGGATAGAGATGACATAGTTGTAATGTTAGAGGATAAAATTGGAAAAAAAATATTTTTCACATATGCTGACTTTTTAAAGTAGTATAGATATATAAATATACTAGTTATTGCATATGCCTGAAGGCACAGAGTAATAAAAAATGGTAAACAATAAACATATTTGTATTCATATCCAAAATCAAATCACAAACATAGAGGAGAGATAAATGAATTTAAGTATCGGTTGTAGTGGGGGTGAGAGGTGGTGGTGGTAGGAAACGGTGATGGTTGTGGTGGGTGGCAATGACCGTCGTGGTGGTGGTGGCGGCGAAGGTGATGGCGATGGTGGTGGTGGTGGTGGTGGTAGCGGTGGTGGCGGCGACGGTGGAGGCGGTGGCGACGGTGGTGGAGGCGACAGCGGTGTTGGTGGTGGTGGCGACGGCGACAGTGACGGTAGTGGTGACTACGGCGACAATGGTGGTGGTGGTGGCAGTGGTGGCGGCGACGGTGGTGGTGGTGGTGGCAGCGGCGATGACGATGGCGGTGGCGATGGTGGCGGCGGCGGTGGTGGCGACCGTGGCAGTGGTGGCGGTGGTAGAGGTAGTGCTGAGGCAGTTTCAAACACTATTTTTTTTTTTTAGAGTACTTATGAGAAATAATTTCTAGAAGTACTTTTAAAAAGTCACTCCAAACACACCCTTAAAGACCTATTTTTCCTATTAAATTTAGTGTGTTAATATTAACCGTTAGATTAACTTTAAAGTAAAATTTAAAACGATCTGAACCGCGAAAAGCAAAAGTCATTTTGTTTATTTTTTTAGATTTGAATTGTAAGCTACTTTATTATATATATATATATATATATAGAGAGTAGCGCGATCATGAAAATTTTACACTGTGTCTGGTGGATATTTTTTATGTGAGCCGTTAGATCACGATTTAATGGTGAGTTATCAAAGAAGTCAAGAATTAAATATGAAGACTTATAAAATTTAACATTTTACTAAATAAGAAGTTTCAATGACATATTAATTTTAACCTTATAAGAAAAGTGTATTCATTTTTTTCAAATCAAATATTTTACAAACAAAAAAAAAGAAAAAATTGACCCACATAAATTTGATACACTCGGATCAGACTTATACAACCCATCAGATTGATTATACCCATCTAAGATGAACCCCTATTACGAAAGCACACTTAATGTTTAGTTCAAAGCTTTGCTACAGTTCTTCTCTTTATGCTTGTTTTGGATGTTTCATGTTTGTTTGAATTGGTATTTTAATAGTGAGACAAAATGTTTTTTTTTCCCTTCAATTGATTCTGCTGCATCATTGTTATCGCATGCAGTTGGAACAAATACTTTTCTATTGATGACAGAGGCGGCAATAAAAGAATTTATTTATTAATGTTAAAATATTAAGTTTTACAAAATTAAATAGGCTTTTTTTATAGGACTACTACAATTAATAAGACATAGACATTTCTTATTTAGTTAAGAATTAAATTATGTAGGTCTTGACAATTAATTTTAAGCATCTTTATTTGGTGACCATTAGATCGTAATCCAATGATACACGTAAAAGATATCCATTAAAGACTATGGTGCAGAGTATATATCTATATAATAAAGTGGCTTATAATTCAAATCTCAAAAAATAAACAAAATGACTTTTACTATTTAAGGTTGAGATCGCTTTAAATTTTACTTTAAAATTAATCTAACGGCTAATATTAACACCCTAAATTTAATAGGAAAAATAAGTCTCTAAGGGTGTGTTTGGAGTGATTTTTTAAAATACTTCTAGAAATTATTTTTCATAAGTACTTTAATAAAAATAATAGTGTTTGAAACCGCCCCACCACTACCTCTACCACCTCCACCCCTACCACCGCCACTACAACCATCGCCGCCACCACCACCACCCCCACAACCACCATCGCCACCACCACCGCCACCCCCCGCCCCACCATTACCGTCGCCGCCACCGTCACCACCATCGTCGCCACCACCACCACCACTGTCGCCGCCACCATCGCCGCCGCCATCATCACCACCACCACGGTCATTGCCACCCACCACAACCATCACCGTCTCCTACCACCACCACCTCTCACTTCCACTACAAACCGATACTTAAATTCCTTTATCTTTTTTCTATGTTTGTGATTTGATTTTGGATATGAATACAAATATGTTTATTGTTTACCATTTTTTATTACACCGTGCCTTCAGGCACAGACAATAACTAGTATACATAATAAAGTAGCTTACAATTCAAATTTCAAAAGGTAAACAAAATGATTTTTGCTTTTCGCGGTTCAGATCGCTTTAAATTTTACTTTAAAGTTAATCTAACGGCTAATATTAACACCCTAAATTTAATAGGAAAAATAGGTCATAAGGGTGTGTTTGGAATGACTTTTTAAAAGTACTTATAGAAATTATTTCTCATAAGTATTTTTTTTTTTTAAAAATAGTGTTTAAAACCGTACCACCACTACTTCTACAACCACCCCCCACCACCACTATCTCTACCACCGCCACTGCCACCGCCGCCACCACTGCCGCCACTACCGTCGTCGTCGCTGCCGCCATCATCATCGCCATCGCCGCCACCATCACCACCACCACTACCACTGCCACCGTCGTCGTCGTCGTCGCCGCCACCACAGCCCCCACCGCCACCGCTGCCACCGCCACCACCACCGACGCCACCAAAGCCATTGCCACCACCACCACCACGGTCATTGCCACCCACCACAATCATCACCGTCTCCTACCACCACCACTTCTCACCCCCACTACAACCGATGCTTAAATTCATTTATCTCTCCTCTATGTTTGTGATTTAATTTTAGATATAAATATAAATATATTTATTGTTTACCATTTTTTATTACTCTGTGCCTTCAAGCACATGTAATAACTAGTATATATATATATGACAAACTTCACTTTATCCCATTGTGGTATAACTCAAACACACTTTTACTCCATGCGTTTTATAGATGTCCACATAGCCCTCACAAGCTTTGCGGACTAATATGCACCGTTAACTCTGATAACGGAAGTAATAAAATGACCTTAATACCTTTTTGTCACTTCTTCCGCACTTCTCTTTCTTCTTCTTTTTTCTCAGTCACCTACAACCTTCTTTGTCGCCATGACTGACCATAAAAAGCTTTGACACAGTGGAGTGAAATCACTTAAAGCTGCTAATTGAACTTCAATTTCTCCAGCCCCCACTGTCGATGCTGTGAATTTCAATCTCAAATTCAATTTCAAATTGCCGTGAACTTCAATTCTCTAGCCCCCATTGTCGAGGCATCCATTGAACTTCAATTTCAAATTCTTAAATCTCTATTTCTATGTGAACTCCAATCTTCCTTACTTTTGCCCTACCCAATGTTATACCATACCCAACAAAATTAAGAAAAATTACACAGAAAATTCAAACCCAACTCTACCAGCCCCCACTGTCAATTGCCGGTGATTCCAGTGTGTGTGTGTGTGTTAACAGTAACCTTAGTACCCCTTATACAGCAACCATGGTATCTTTAATACCCCTTATACAACAACCTTAATACCCCTTATACTGCATCTTCTCCAACAGGCCACCCCCCTTCTCCGGCTAACACCCACCACTCCATGGCACAACATAGATGGTTCCAATAGACCACTCCCCCTTCTCCGGCGATTGGAACGCTTGGGCTGGTGGCGAGATGGTTCCAGCAACGGAGAGAGAGATGGTGAGATTGATGGTGGAGGTGAGGGTAGTTTTGTGATTTTAACATATATTTTCACACAAACCCTCCTTCGTAGCGCGTGGCTCACAAAATCTGTTAAATTAAATGGAAAATCCAACTTTTACAGTTTAGTCCATTAATCACATGAGGGTTATGTGGAGGTTTTTAAATGTTAAGGAGGTATAAGTGAATTTGGGGTATAGATAGGGAGTTAAAATAAAGTTTGTCCTATTATATATATATACTAGTTATTGCCTGTGCCTGAAGCACATAGTAATAAAAAATAGTAAACAATAAACATATTTGTATTCATATCCAAAATTAAATCACAAACATAGAGGATAGAAAAAAGAATTTAAGCATCGGTTGTAGTGGGGGTGAGAGGTGGTGGTGATGGTTGTGGTGGGTGGCAATGACTGTGGTGGCGATGGTGGCGACGGTGGTGGTGGTGGTGACTGCGGTGGCGGTGGCTATGGTGGCGACAACGGTGGCGGTGGTGGTGGCGACAGCGGTGGCGGTGGTGGTGGTAGCGATGGTGGTGGCTACGATGACGGGGGTGGTGGTGGTGGCGGCGACGACGACGGTGGTGATAGAGGTAGTGGTGGGGCGGTTTAAAACACTATTTTTTTTTTAAATTACTTATGAGAAATAATTTCTATAAGTACTTTTAAAAAGTCACTCCAAACACACCTTTAGGAGCTTATTTTTTCTATTAAATTTAAAGTGTTAATATTAGCCGTTAGATTAACTTTAAAGTAAAATTTAAAGCGATCTGAACCGCAAAAAGCAAAAGTCATTTTGTTTATCTTTTGAAATTTGAATTGTAAGCTACTTTATTATATAGATATATATATTAGGGGTAACTCGTGCCTGAAGGCACGGTGTAACATAAATCAACCAATTAATTTGGAAAAGTGAGGAGTGAAGATCCCTGAGAGCAGTGGCAGAGCCAAAAATATGATTTAGGGTGGACACACTTTAAGTATAATAGATAAAAATAGTGTGATATATTTATATTTTTTATATTAGATTTGATACTTAAAAATTCATTAAACATAAAAAAGTTATATTTAAAAAAAATTAATAAGATAACATCTATACATTAAGGATCAATAATATAATTTATTTGATACAAATAAAAGCAATATTCTATAATTTTTAATCTTTTTATAAATTCTATATTTTACTCATTTTTGACTATATATTCTATAATTTTTTAACCAAATGAGATTTCAATAAATCATACTAATATTCTAAGGAATCAATTTTAGTTTGCTAAGTTTAAGAGATTTTGTATGGACTTTTTGTTTTTGTTTTTTTGTTCTAGTACCCAACTTGTTTGATCCAATTAATTTTTTTTTCATAAATCATTACAGTGGGCCCAACTAATCTAAAAAAATATATAAAACATATATAATTAAAAAAAATATTTTTTTTTCAGTGTGGCCCCAGCCTCTCCTCCCTCCGCCACTGCCAGAGAAAAAGAGTGAAGAGTGAGAAGAGGAAAGTAAAATTCAATATGAATGGTATTGAGAGAATGTTGGTGGCTGTTGGATGAGTTTATTTGAGACCGTCGGATGGACTTGTTGAACCGCCCTGTTTTATATTATAGAATCCACAGAATATAATAGAATTGACTTAAAAAAACATTAATTTATATACATGTAATCAAAATCGAATATTAATTTATATACATATAATCAAAATCGAGTCAAATTTAATACAAACTAAAAATCTAATTTATCAACTAAAAACTAAAAACTTGGTAGGCTCGCCATTGAAAGATTTTGGCGACTAACTACAGTATCGTCGGTAAAGTAGATTATCAGCAACAAAAAACTTAGTTGCTTAAAAATTCATTTGATTGTCACAAAAAAACATTCGTCGCTGAAATAAATTATATTATGATCATTATTTTTTTCTTTGACAATGATATAATATTTGTCGCTAAAAATCAAGTTACATTTTTTGCGACCAACATATTTTCGATGCCAAATAACAAATGAATACTTTCACCCTTAAATAATAGGCGACAATTTATTTGCCGCCAAAAAATAAGAGATTTTTAGCGACCAAATTTTACTCATCGCCAAACAAAATTGTTTCTAAAGAAGCTTTCCATCAGTAGGATGGAGTTTGATGTTGGATTCCAAGAGCCAATCAACCATCTTACAAGCGGTAAGACCAGCATGAGAGAGGAGATTAGAAGCATACTTGGCCTAGGTCAAATAGTAGCCATCAGGGGATTGGGACACCTCCAATCCGAGAAAGTAACTAAGACAGCCTAGGTCTTTCGTCTCAAAGTACTGACTCAAAAAGTGCTTAAGCTCATGAATGCCAGAAGTATCATCACTAGTAATGATCATATCATCAACATAAAGCAGAAGAATAGTAATAACAACATTAGTATGACGAGTAAAAAAGTAGAATCATAGGGGTTAGAAGCAAACCTAAGTTGTGCGATAGTGGAGCTGAATTTGGCAAACTAGGCACGTGGAGCTTGCTTAAGTTGCATGTTGAAGATGACACATCTTACTAGGACGATGAGGACACCCTTGAGGAGGCTACATATAGACCTCCTTAGCCAAGTGACCATGTAAGAAAGCATTTTTCATATCCATTTGAATCAGAGGCCATCAGCATATAGAGGCTACAACCAAAAGGGAACGAACAGAGGAAATACAAGTAAGGAGCAAATGTCTCCTCGTAGTCAATGATAAACTCCTATGTAAAGCCCTTGGCTATCAAACAAGTTTTATATCATACTTCAGAACCATTAGAGTTGGTTTTCCTCTTATATACCCATTTGTTTCCAACTACAGCCTTTCCAAGAGGCAAATCAACCAAATCCCAAGTATGAAGTTTTGTGAAGGGCATCAAGTTTCTTCAAACATAGCTTGAGAGGGTCAGAACAAGCCTCGCGATAACTGCGAGACTTATGAAAAGTAGCAAGAGTGGAAAAACAATGATGGAGGGAGAACCCGTTGTGGATCTTCCCTCGCCATTATACACATAGAGCTCAAGATTTATACCTAGAGGGGGGAGGATGAGTAGGTATTTCAATTTTAGATCAATTGATTACCAATTAAACCCTAACCTATCACAATTATTTCGTCTCACAAAGATTTAGAAAATAATGTGAGAACCCCTTTTATCACCACAACCACCTTTTCCCATGACAATTGATTAAATTAATATTTAATTAATTCGCTCGTAATCATTCTCACGTCGATCCAAAAACCCAAACCCAATTACACACTATGTTTGAATGAATATTCAAACAATTAAATCCATAAACACATATTGTGCGTGTGTGCAAACAATCACAAGTGTATACAACAATTAATAAAGAAAACAAGCGATTTGTTGACGTGGAAACCCTTCTCAAGAAAAATTGTGGGGAACCACTCGGGGTTCTCCAAAGCCTAATCCACTACTGGCTAAGTCAACATACAATTATACGAGGCTTATACATCAACCAATACCATGGTTAGATGCTACTTTCCTTGTTGTCTCTCCGCAAAAGGCCCTCATTTGACGTCTAGTGTAGCTTCACTTGGAACTTCTCATCGCATGGCTCGTCTAGACCTTAAGCAATCATGGGCATGCCAACCATCTTTGGTATGCACACACCAATGGAGTTATCAAACCATCAAGATCTTCTTCTCTAAGTTGTGAGGTTGGGTAGAATCTCTAATGGTAGCCTTTAGGGTCTTAGAGATTTAGGTTGTGGTAGAAGCTCTCAAGGTAAAAATATGATTTTCTCTTTTACAAATCTCACAAGAGGCTTAACCTAGATGTGGGAAATGTTCTCCCTATCTATTGGTATGGAATAAGCGTAGTCTTAGTAAATAAAAAGACTCAAATTCGTGAACGACCGCTCAATCGGTGAAAGGGCGGTCATAGAGTGGTTATGGCTGGAATGAAAAATACGTTTCAAACACGACTAAGGCAAGCATTGTTCAACGACCATGAGCATCACTCATGCAATCATGAAGAGGACTGCTTGAGCGAGCCCTATGCTGCATTCTGTGGCCTGTTCTCATTTCTTTCCCTAAGTCATAAAGACATCTCTCTAGTGAAGGCAAGTGAGTATAGATCGGTCCCTACATGTCTTTTAAGCATGAAACCGGGTAAAACTTGTTCTCTTGAGCACTAAAGGGTGTTGCTCAAAGAGGGGTTCTATTATGACTCAAACTATATTTTCAAAACTCATGAATGGTTTAGAAAATCTTGAGCATTGTCCTTTTGAGAACTAAAGGGTGTTACGGAGGTTAAATGATGTTGCTTTGACGCTTGCTCTCCTTCTTTCAATGACGCTTTCAGATATTGAACTTGATAGTATCATGACCATGAAATAGGTTGAGATTTACAATGGATTCCACAAAATTAGCCAATTACAAATATGATCTAGCAATAATTACTAAGATGGATAGAGGGAGCTCTTACCCTATTGGAATGACAAACATCAAAAGCGGAGGAGGACTCGGGTGGATCGGATGTGATGATAGGATCAACAGATGGTCCAAATTCATGAGGAGCAATCATTGAGTTATACTCAGATGGATCGAATGTTATGACATGATTAATAGGTGGTCCAGATTCGTAAGAAGCAATCGTTGAGTTATCATCTAATGAGCTTACATCATCTGCATCAGAAAAAAATAAGAAAAGACCTACAAACCGGTTAGTGAAAATAGGAGAATATAAGGAAGTATCAGATGGGAATTGAGAAACACTAGTGAAAACATTGTGTTCCAAGAACTGAACATGTCGGGAGACTCGAAGATTCTTGGTTATGGGGTCATAGCACTGATAACCCTTATGTTGAATGTCATAACCAAGAAAACAACAGAGACGAGAAAAGGGTTCAAGTTTTGTACGCTCATGAGATGGGAATAAGACAAAAAATACACATCCAAAAACTTTTAAAAGAGAATAATCGGGTACATTTCCATAGAGAACTTCATATGAAGATTAATTAAAGATAGTAGGAGATGAAACCTGATTGATAGCGTAAACAATGGTAAGAGCAGCTTCTCTCCAAAAGCTTCTGGGAGAGAGTCAAAGAGAACGTCTAGTGTCAAGAATGTGATGATGCTTATATTCTGCACGACCATTCTGTTGGGAAGTTTAATGACACAATCAATGAACCAAGGTGCCTGCCTATTTAAGTTCTTCAATGAATGAGACAACCTTTTACTCCATGGCATTATTAGAACGAAGTATTTTAATAGTGCGATCTAGCTAAGTTTTTATCATATGCTTAAAATCATGAAAGTTATTAAGTAACTCAGGGCCATCATGTAAAAGATAAATCCATGTGTATCATGAATAATCATCAATAAAAATTATAAAATAACGAGACCCACCTTTAGTAGAGACAAGAGTAGGTCCCTAGATATCGAATTGAACCAATCAAAAGGTACAGAAGACAAATAATCACTCATACTAAAAGGTAAAGCTTTTTTTTTTTGCCCAATTGACAAGAAATACAATCAAACGATTCAAATTTAACATCTTCTAAACAACCACTAGAAACTAAAGATTAGACACGAGGTAAAGATGTTTTATCGAAACGAGAGTGTCGAATACTGAAAGACACAACAACAACTTTATGCCTAGTCCCAACGAGTTGGCCCATCTTCTGAGAAAAGGTTAAGATAAGATCACATTCAACAAGTTGACCAATAGAAAGAATATTTAAAGATAAGTTAGGAACAAGGTATGTGGCAGGTATAGAAAAAGTAGGGGTAGAAATAGCACCAACATGAGTAACAAACATGTGTGTACCATCAACAGTATATATGTGAGACACAAAGTTTAAAGACTTCTTACGAGAGACTAGGGAAGAATTAGATGCCATATGATTGCAATAGAATGAATCGATAAACCAGGGAGAAGATTTACCTGAGGAGATTGATTAGACAGTGGAAGAACGAGATAGAACCTTGGTCATAATTGCCTCAAGATCAACTGCAATATGAGAAGCAAAGAAGTTCCCGCAACGAGAATGACTAGAGTAGAGGAGCTAGGCAGTGCAGCGGCCATGACCAAATCAGTGGAACAGACCCGCGCGAGTTTAGAACGAGCACGAAAAACTGGTCGAGGCAGGTTGGAATGTCACTGCAGGGTGACCAGATAATTGCTGTAGGATGGATGGGAGGTGATTGGAACGACGCTGAAGGACGATCGGAGGTTCTTGGGAGGTGATCGAAAAGTTGCTGGAGGACAATAGGAAAGTCGCCGGAGGACGGTCGGAAGGAGAAGAGCCTCAAGAGTTTTGATGTGTAGGATCACTAGCAAAGCAACCACAGAACATACTATCATTGGCCAAAAGGATTCGCGAGCCTAGATTTTGATACCATATGAAAGAAGAGAATAAAAAATGAATAGCAATTGTATATTATTTTGGTGTATTTTACCATATACATAAGGAGGTTTATTTATAGTACAAGAGAGTAGTGAAGTTAGTAGTTTAACTGATGTAAGCCAAACATATAAACATTAACGGATAGGATAGTGACATGGTCTAATAGTGCAGTTGTGACTATAACCCTTGAATTTTTTTTATTGGAATTTTGTCACTTGACACATTATTATGTCGATCAGGAAATTAGTTCATTTTTTTAGGTCCTAATATTATTACTCATAAAAGAAGTCTAGCTCTATAAATAAGAGTCCAAGAGAGGGCGAAGAAGGAATGAGAAAAGAGATAAGAGATAAGATAAAAGAGAAAAAAGAAAAAAGAAAAAAGAAAAGAGTTTTTAGTGGCTGCTATACGTAGGGGTGTCAATTTTATCCATTAACACGAACACGACACGAATCCGACCCGACACAAAACTAAAAAATAACACAATTAGTTGATACGAACAATAAATGAGCAAAATTAAGGTTCGACAATCAAAGGATTCAAATTTAACATCTTCTAAACAACCACTAGAAACTAAAGACTAGACACGAGGTAAAGATGTTTTATCGAAACGAGAGTGTCGAATACTGAAAGACACAACAACAACAAGAGGTTGAATATTTATGCAGATATATAATCTCAAAAAGGAGGCCAACTTTACGCCTAGTCCCAACAAGCTGGCCCATCTTCTGATCACGCACATCATTCCCTTTCTGAGAAAGGTTAAGATAAGATCACATTCTACAAGTTGAGCAATAGAAAGAAGATTTAAAGATAAGTTAGGAACAAGATATGTGCCAAGTATAGAAAAAGTAGGGGTAGAAATAGCACCAACATGAGTAACAAACATATTTCTACCAACATGAGTAACAAACATGTGTGAACCATTAGCAGTATATATGTGAGGCACAGAGTTTAAAGACTTCTTACGAGAGACTAGGGAAGAATCAGATGCCATATGATTGCAATAGACTGAATCGATAAACCAGGGAGAATATTTACCTGAGGAGACTGATAAGAAAGTGGAAGAACGAGATAGAACCTTGGTTATAATTGCCTCAAGATCAACTGCCATATGAGAAGACAACGAAGTTCCCGCAACGAGAATGACTAGAGTAGAGGAGCTAGGCAGTGCAGCGGCCATGACCAGATCAGTGGAACAAACTCGACGAGTTTAGAATGAGCACGAAAGACTGGTCGAGGCAGGTTGGAATGTCACTGGAGGGTGACCAGATAATCGCTGTAGGATGGCCGTGAGGTAATTGGAACAACGCTGAAGGACGATCGGAGGTTGTTGGGAGGCGATCGAAAAGTCGTTGGAGGACAATACAAAAGTCGTCGGAGGACGGTCGGAAGGAGAAGAGCCTCAAGAGTTCTGATGTGTAGGATCACTAGCAGAGCAACAACAAAACATACTATCATTGGCCAAAAGGATTCGCGAGCCTAGATTTTGATACCAAATGAAAGAAGAGAATAAAAAATGAATATCAATTGTATATTATTTTGGTGTATTTTACCATATACATAAGGAGGTTTATTTATAATACAAGAGAGTAGTGAAGTTTACTAGTTTAACCGATGTAAGACAAACATATAAACATTAATAGATAGGACAGTGACATGGTCTAATAGTGCAGTTGTGACTATAACCCTTGGATTTTTTAATTGGAATTTTGTCACTTGACACATTATTATGTCAGAAAATTAGTTCAGTTTTTTAGGTCCTAATATTATTACTCATAAAAGAAGTCTAGCTCTATAAATAAGAATCCAAGAGAGGGTGAAGAAGGAATGAGAAAAGATAAAAGATAAAAGAGAAAAGCCAAAAAAAGAAAAAAGAAAAAAGAAAAGAGTTTTTAGTGGCCGCTACACCTAGGGATGTCAATTTTATCCATTAACACGAACACGATACGAATCCGACCCGACACAAAATTCAAAAATTACACAATTAGTTGATACGAGTAATAAATGAACAAAATTAATGTTCGACAAGAATAACACGATTAACGAGTATTAGATAGAAAATAAGTATTTAATAAGTATTGTAGACAAAAAATAAGAATTTTATAATTTTTTAAATAGTATTATATGAGTTGTTGTGGAATTAAATACCTTTTCATTGACACGAATATTAACATGAACCCGACACTTATCGAAAGTGACCCGACACGAAAATAAAACGACCGAAAGTGACACGACACGAAAATGACACGACACGATACGATTGACACCTCTAACTACACGTTGTTGCACTTTTGGGGTTTAACATATGAGCAATGCTATTTGAACCTAATTTATTGATCTAATTTGCTGACTTAATTTACTATGACATTTGAATTAACTGTGGGTCCCATCAAATATTAAAACTTAGTGTTGATCTAATGATTTCATTAAAGTCACATCATTAGATCATCAAATTAAGTCATATTTTTAAGTCCAAATAACATTATTCTTAACTTATTGGGACTTAAACGATATTTTGATGCCGAAAAGCCTAGAATGCTCCCAAAAAGAACAGTGACATGCCCAGAAGGCCAAATACACAATGATAAATGCCCAATGGCATAAATATGATGACAAAAAGAATATTGAACTGATATCAACTTACAGCTTATCTGACTCTCTCTTAACAATCACATACACAAATAGACAATCACAGTCAACTATTCATCTAGACACATCAACAAATACCATCAAATATTCACCCTCACACAATCACACACACACACACGCATTCGAGATCAAAAAGTCAAGTAGATCTCTGTAATAGAGATGTCACCGTTCGAGGAAATTATAGTAAATGGAGAGTCTGTGGCTAATGCAGTTCACTCACCTTCAGATGTTTCACCTATATACACGAGAATCACCGTAAGTCATAATGCTACGGGTTTCAGGGGCATAATTTTAAGAGATGCTAAACTAATAAGGTAACATTCATCAAATTTAAAAAAATCAAAAATTGTATTGGCGCTGCGTGTGTGGGTGATGTCTATGTGTTTGTGCATGTTTGGGTGTTTGAATGTGTAGTTGAGTGTTTGACGGTGAATGTGGGTGAATTTTGTTTTGAATGTGTGTGAATGTTTGAAGTTGTGTTCGTGATTTTTAATGGATCCAGATACATGAAGAGAGAGAGAGAGAGAGAGAGAGAGAGAGAGAGAGAGAGAGAGAGAGAGAGAAAGAGAGAATATTCCAGCTTCTTATTGTCTGGAGAAAACAGTGATGGTGAACCAAGATAGGATAGGAAGATAAGAAAAGAGGGAGACTAAATCTCATTTGGAGTGATAGTTTTGTCATTAAAAAAACCTATTACAATGAATTTGGATTTAAAGACTGCATTGTTTTAAGCAGCTATTTTTAATCATTTAAAAGACAGAGTTTTGACCTAAAAACAAAAAAGTGCATGAAAGTATCTTTTTGGACAATTTTTCCTATCCAAATCCAACTTGAGCCAAAGTGTTGTGAATCCATCTCCAAGGAAAAGGATACACCTTCAAGGTCATTCAAGAGGTCCTTCAAAATCTTCAAACAAGTCGTCACATGGAATGGTGCGAGGATACACCAAAACCATAATTAAATCGAAGATCGAGACACATCTCAATCCGGCCCTCGTCTTCACCAAATCGAAAAATTGTGTACGTGGAAGCACGCCAAAGAGAGTCAACATTACATCTTATAACAAGAAGTCAAAGAATCAACGATTATAATTTGACCATTTTTTGTGCAGTTCGAAACACAAATTTTGCCTTTTGAAAAAGTATTGTGAAAATAAAATCTGTTGGATAATAAGATATGTTTTAGATTGATGTTTTTGAATTCATTTGGATCAAACAAAATGCAATTCTCAAATGGCCTGTTAGCCCTAACAAATATGGTTACTTCTCGGTTCATCTGGTCGTGTAAATTCTACGCTTGATAAAAACTACCCAAAGATGAGCTTTTGACCCAACCCAGACGGTTTTGAAAAAAAAGTCTCAAAAAATGGTTGGTTTAAAAGTATTTCCCAAACCCAAGGACTTTTAAAAATGTTAGTTGATCTGACATTTTTAAGCCAAAAAGCGCTAGTTGCTCTGACGTTTTTAGGACAAAAGACGTCAGACAAACTGGCGTTTTTTGTTACAAAATAAAAAGATATAAGATCACTAAAAATGTCAGTTTGACCGACGTTTTTAGTGGACGGGGTGTAGTTGCACATAAAAAGGGGTGGTCTGATAGATGTACAATGAGTTGACCCACTGAGGCCTGACAACTGACCCACGAGAGTGGCTTTTGACTTATACTCTTTGCTTTCTCTATCCTGTATTTGCTTTATTTGGGATTAGTTTCTAGGTTACACAACCTCATATATATACACAACACATGTTTTTATTGGATGTAAAAACCTGTAATAATAATAGTTTGATCTAATAATATGTTAAGTGATATTATTCAAAAAACAATATTATTAAGTCCTAATTTATTATAGTCTTTGAATTAATTGTGAGCCCATTAAATATCGAAACTTGATGACAATCTAATAGTTATAATGGAATCACATTATTAGATTAACAAATTAGGTCAAATTTTTAGGTTTCAATAGCATTACTCTTAATCGAAAGAATAAATTCAAAAGTTGCAGTTGTAATAATGTTGATCTAATAATGTGATTCCATTGTAACTATTAGATTGTCATCAAATTTCGATATTTAATGGGTTCACAATTAATTCAAAGACTATAATAAATTAGGACTTAATAATATTATTTTTTGAATAATATTACTTAACATATTATTAGATCAAACTATTATTATTACAGGTTTTTACATCCAATAAAAACATGTGTTGTGTATATATATGAGGTTGTGTGACCTAGAAACTAATCCCAAATAAAGCAAATACAGGATAGAGAAAGCAAAGAGTATAAGTCAAAAGCCACTCTCGTGGGTCAGTTGTCAGGCCTCAGTGGGTCAACTCATTGTACATATATCAGACCACCCCTTTTTATGTGCAACTACACCCCGTCCACTAAAAACGTCAGTCAAACTGACATTTTTAGTGATCTTATATCCTTTTATTTTGTAACAAAAAACGTCAGTTTGTCTGACGTTTTTTGGCTTAAAAACATCAGATCAATTAACGTCTTTTAGTTTTAAAACGTCAGATCAACTGACGTTTTTAAAAGTCCATGAATTTGAAAAATACTTTCAAATCAACTATTTTTTGGAATTTTTTTTTTCAAAACCGTCTGGGTTGAGTCAAAAATCACCCAAAGATACCTAAAGTTGTGATGGATGATTAGAAATGAAACTAGGAAACCTCCTAAAGCATTCATGAACTCCTCATCACTTTCAAGAGATCTCATAAAATCCGGCGAAAGGCACACCTCCAAGTCCATGCTTCCTCCACCTTCTCTTCCAGGATACAAACTCACTTTCCCATCAAACTTATTCGCATACCCACTTCGAATCGCCACTGCTTTTCCCAATCCAAATTGATTCCCATACATATCAAACCTTGGTGAACTTCCCATCATGATGCTACAAGGATCAAAGAACTGACCCAGCTGGTATATGAAAGGTGACTCCAGCCACGACTCAACCCATTCGCGAGCCATTTTGTCACTGTGGCTAGCCACAGCCTGGTGTAGTAGCCACGCAGTCCACCCAAGTCCATGTTCAAGCAGTTCACCAGCTGTGGTGATTCCTCTCACCGTTTGAATCGAATTTCCGAAATAGTCTTCAGGCAATGGTGGATCCAACCTTGTTCTGTTATTGATTGCCATTCTGCAACCGGTTTTTTGATCATAGGGAAGACACACCTCCAGATAAGTGCAGATTAGGCCTGCAATGAGGAGATTTTATTGGTTTTGAACTCAGAATTTGCCTTTGCTTTGAGTTTTGACAAAGACTGTGATGAAAAGTGGAAGAATCTTTCCCTCAATTTGGGTGCTTCATGTCTGCTGAGGAACTGATCATGGTGGGTAAATGGGAGATTGATCATTGGACCATGACCTTCAGGAAACCAGTGATTGTGAATTGGTGGCCTTGAGATCGAAAAATTCGATAAATTCTTCGTTTTCGCTTCGAAAATCTCAGGCCAGGCATTGGAGAAATGCCAGAAAGAGGTGCCATCAACAATCGAATGGTTGATTGAACACCCAATGAAAATACCATCAATTAGCTCTGTCACTTGAATAGTTAACAAAGATACAGTGTGACCATCATGGTTGATAGCCCTGTCATGATCGAAAAAAGATTGGACAACCAGGGGGACATCAACTGGTGAAAGAATATCTGATATTGTCGAGTCCAAAACTGCATAGATAAATTTGGCACCAGGACTATTTTCGACATCGATAAAGACTGTATAAGAAGGTGGATTTTCTTGTTTGATTGTTGCACTTGAAATATTTAGAAGAAAGAAAGGGATACAAACAAATTGTAGAGTCCCCGTATATATAGTCAAAAATAAAGGTACAATAAGGGTAAAATAAAGAAAACCCTAACAAACTAGGAAATAACTCCAAACTAGATAAAATAAAGAAAACCCTAACAAACTAGGAAATAACTCCAAACTAGGAAATAACTCCAACACTCCCCCTCAAGCTAGGCGCAAAAATGTCAATTAAGCCAAGCTTGACAACGGAGTCCCGAAGAATGGGTAGAGTGACAGGTTTGGTAAAAACATCTGCAACCTGATCACTGATCCCCACAAACGATGGAGTGACAATACCACTGCTAACCTTCTCTCGAAGAAACTAGGTAAAATACTAGCATGCAAGCTAGGAACATATAAGACAAATCCATCTCTCTCATGTCCCCTGATAATAATCCTCCTAGTACTCAGGTCCTGTAGTGATGGCAGTAGCAGAAGTCGGACCCTGAGAAGTCAGAGTGGACATAAGTATATCCAATCGGGAAGTGATAGCATCCATATCACTTTGCCAAGGAGGAATAGTAGGAGTAGCAGCAGGAGCAGCGGAAGTAGGTGGTGGTATCTCAGCAATAGCAGCAGTAGCAGCAGTACGGCCAAGAGGAGACGGTATAATGTGTTCCATAGCTTCGGAACAGAGCTATGAAACTGGTAAATCCTGTAAACAGATGACTCCATCGAGCCAAATAACCATCCAAGAATGGCGCAGTTCTCAGAGAACCACGCAGAATATCCAGGGTCGTCATCAGCTGGCTTTGGGTGAGATCCCGTCAGCCAACCAAGCTTCCCTACACGGCCTAAGAAAAGCTGGAATGAGCGAGACTACTCAGCGAAGTTACGACCATTCAACAACTGTGCCGTAACTTTCTAAGAGATCATGTCCGGCAGTGCTGGTAATGCAACTGTGCCAGTAGGTACTGTATACTGGTCAAACATAAAGGTGGAAGTACCAATAGAGGTCTCAACGGTAGAGGTGTCAACAGTAGGGGTCTCAAATCCCTCAGTAGTGGTTATAGCAACAATAATACTAGGGCACCCGTGATAGAAAAACAACTCTAAAATAAATAGAGAGATAAAATAAGGGAGAACAATATACCTCCAGTCGACCAATAGCGACAAATAAAGAAGGTCCAAAAAAGCTCCCAAATAATCAGATCACGGTGCCCAAAAATCCAAGAAATATAAATAAATGATCTACTGCATCAAGAGCAGATCAACGAAGAAATCTCTAAAATAAATAGAGAGATAAAATAAGGGAGAACAATATACCTCCAGTCGACCAATAGCGACAAATAAAGAAGGTTCAAAAAAGCTCCCAAATAATCAGGTCACGGTGCCCAGAAATCCAAGCAATATAAATAAATGATCTACTGCATCAAGAGCAGATCAACGAAGAAATCTCTAAAATAAATAGAGAGATAAAATAAGGGAGAACAATATACCTCCAGTCGACCAATAGCGACAAATAAAGAAGGTCCAAAAAAGCTCCCAAATAATCAGGTCACGGTGCCTAGAAATCCAAGAAATATAAATAAATGATCTACTGCATCAAGAGCAGATCAACGGAGAAGAGGATTCAACCCCTCTTAAAAGTCTAGAAGCTACGACACTACGACAAAGAGCGCGAAGCACGAAGACGCACGAAGGCAAATAACCAATAAATTGGGGTTTTAACGAAAACAGTTGCTAAATCAGATTCCAGCAACTAGACAACCCAAATTCTATAACTTTCAAAAGAACAACCCAGTCAAACAATCACAATCCAGCCCAAAAGAACGGTTGAATTCTTCTTCAAGGTGCAGCAACAAACAGTCAACGAACAAGTTAACAAAGAGGAGCAACGTGAAAAAGAGTACAGTGCAAAATCAATCGGCAGAAATCACAAGGAATTAAACACTGTTCATCGGTACTGTTCACAGAGCGTGAACAGTAATTTCGGCTCTGTTCACGCCTGTGAACAGTACCGATGTTACTGTTCACCAAGTGAACAGTGTTTTCGGCATTGTTCACAGTCCCTTGGAACCGCAAAAAAATAACAATCCACCAAAAAAGTCTAGAAGCAGTGTGGTGGCTGGGGCCTGCAACGTGGAGGAGGGGCTAGGATTAGAGTTAGGCTCTGATACCAACTTGAAATATTTAGAAGAAAGAAAGGGATACAAACAAATTGTAGAGTCCCCGTATATATAGTCAAAAATAAAGGTACAATAAGGGTAAAATAAAGAAAACCCTAACAAACTAGGAAATAACTCCAAACTAGATAAAATAAAGAAAACCCTAACAAACTAGGAAATAACTCCAAACTAGGAAATAACTCCAACAGTTGCAAGGCGACCGGCGAGTGGGTAAAAATGGAGGAGTGTGAGAGAGAGGGACTCTTTAAGATTGGTCAAGAGATCATTAATGGGTTGTTTTGGATCATCTGAAGCTGGAGGTAACTGGACTCAGTCAAGCAATCCATTTTTAATGCATAAATTGACAGACTCAGCCAAGCAGTCAATTTTTAATGCATAATTTGTCAACACTGCTTTTGACCAAATACACCACACCAGTTTTTATATTAACACAAACTCACAATATTGAAACTCTGCCCACAGAGCAGAGCTTAGTCTTATTACAAGATATAATAATGCATTGGAAATATGAGTTATTTGAAATAGAACATAAACAGAGAGTATCAAAGGGAGACTTGAGGCTTCAAGCTTCTGACCAATCTCCAGAATGCTGACTCCCACGGACTTGGCTGATAGCAACAAAGATATTTGAACAAATAACCGCAGTAGTTGTAAAAAAGAAACACACAGACATAGTGGAAGCAACTATCTTTGGCCGCGTCGAATCTAGATATTCTCTATTATTTTTTTCACACAATTTCACTCAATAGTAGATCATCCGCCGTGTATTCACGTCGGACCTATTATTTATATTGGACCTATTTTTTATAAGGGTGAGGAGTCCAAATATAAATAATAGGTCTCGCTTGAATACATGATGAGTGATTTACCATTAAGTTAAATTGTGTAAAAAAATAATGGAGAAGATCTCAATCCGCCCTGCATCATAGAGACCTCTCATATAAGTACGACATGGATTGATTATCAAAAAGCACGCACTAGGAATTCTATCAACATAGCATCAACTGTATCACTGCTTCACAAAAAACACTCACTGCAGCACCTTTGATTTTGATACAAACTCAGAGCATTTATACTCCGCCCCTAAAGCAGAGCTTAATGTCAATCGGTAGCTTCAGCCCCCTTACTTATCCTCTCCAATAGTGCTCTAAACTTCGGCCCCTAAAGCAGAGCTTAATGTCAATCGGTAGCACAAGACTATTGAATGATACATGACTAATGGACAATAAGATAGATTTACAGATGGGGAAAGGAATCTTCACACCTATAATTAACCTTATAATTGAAAATCACAGTTCAAAACAAGATTAGGTAGCTGTCTGCACTGCATTGAGCCTAGTTTGTAGATTTGCACACATTATTAGAAACTTTTTCAGAAAAAGAAAAAAAAATGTAAGAGTGTTTTTCACATCAACAAGAAAGGTGTGTTTCGATAATGATTTAATTCGAAATTCTTAACTTAGTAGGTATTAAAACTACTTTGCAGTGAAAAGCAAATATAATAATTTTAACTTTTGATAAGGATTTTAACTTCAAGCAGGTACATCCTACTTGCATATCCGAGCATCAAGGTGACGATGTAAATTTGAAGAAATAATGGCCGAATTCAAGGATATACCAAAAAATATATTTTTTGAATTCAATCATTTTGCAAATACATATGCTTACATATATCTTCAATTCAACTTAGTTGGGCATTTTTGCTTCATCATGCTTCCTTTACTAAACATTTTCTAAAGGCCCACTGCCAAGTGCAAAATCTAAACAATAATACCACTGACAAAATTTATCGATTCAGTTCATTGATATTGTTAATCCAATGACTTTAGTAAATTGAGTCTGACATGTTATCTTACTAAATTGAGTCCAAATAGCATTATGAAATCGAGATCTACAACAATTTGAAGCTACAAAATTTCATTACCAAGTTCTGGAAGAGCATGTGATATATTCGGCGGGGAGGATTAAAATTGCATAGATTCCACTAAAATCATCTCCAACCATGACTCAAATTTAGACTCAAATGTGAGTCTAAATTTGAGTAAAAAGCTTGATTTAGTATAGAGTACTCAAATATCTACTCATTTTAAAAAAAAATTATTTATTGTCCCAAAACTCATTTTTTTGTGTCATTCAAATCATGATATTTAATAAAATAAATGAAACTTTCATATCTCTCCACAAATAAGTAATTCAAAAAAATGAATATGTATACAGAACTACATGGGAATAACGAAACCACCTCAGAATTCTAATATTGTTCTAATCCCTTATTATTTTTTATAAATTCAGATAAAGAAAAAGAAAAAAAAATATAACTATTTTGAGTTCAAGGTTGGAGAAGTTTTTCGTATCATTTTGACTCAAATTTAAATTTAAGTCAAGGTTGGAGATGCTCTACCTAGAATGTCCAAGATAATTAGTTGCTAGTGTAGAAAATAGAACATACAAAGGAATTAAGAAGCAGATGTCATCATGTGTCAGGAGTATTTTTGGAAAGATTAACAAGATATAGTGGCATACCTCTGTTTCTTATATGTGTCTTATTGTGTTATTAAGGTCGTCCCCACACACCTGGATTGCCTAGTTGTTCCACATTCTCCAGCTTTGGCGTGCTTAGGCGTCCCAGAGAGAAGTTCTTCATTTCAGGGCAACAATCGAGGCTGACTTCACGCAATGATGGCAATTCCAAAGCATGTTTCACCGGGAAAAAACTCGTTAGTTTAAGTAGACTCCTTAGTATCAAAGTTTCCAATTGAGGGAACATAATTTCATTTATCCTGCTCCCTTCTTCTGCTTCTTCCTCCTTTACAACAACTTCTTCCAACATTGGGCATTCTGCTATTCCCAAATGTCGGAGGTGCACCAGACCCCTAGCCATGGACGGAGAGAATAAGTTTCTCAATTTGTCGCAATTTCTAATTCCCAATTCTTCAAGTTTACTGAATGAACCAGTGGGGACTTGGCTACACCATATCTCACTCACATTCCCCATTCCATCGATAAGCAATTGCTTTAAGCTAGCAGACACAAACTGGGAAATTCGTAACATCACGTTAACGTTGGGCCCACATCAAAAATAAAAGAGATAAGAGTAAACTATACAAATGTCCCTTAAACTATGACCCTTGTGTCAATTAAACCTTAAACTAATTTACATGTCAATTGAGCCCCTAAACTCTAAAATTTTAGCAAATTAAATACTTGAAGGAATAAATTAGCAAAATTGAAAGATTGAGGACCAAAACTGACACCAAGTGCATAATTTGGGGATTAAAAATATATTTTGTCCATAATTAAACATTAGCGAAATTGGAGTTGATGCAATGGACTTAAATGTATGATAAGTGCCTAGTAAGTAATATTAGGAAGCCAGGTCCAGATTAAGATTCTGTCTCTCCCTTTATCAAATGGGAGTTCTTCTGGCTTTTTTTCATTAGAATCAATACAGACCCACCACCCCATAACCAAAAAAATAAGAAGACAAAAAAGGAAAGAAACAAAATGACTGATATGTTGAGAGTATATAAGCATGTATGTACCTTCTGGTCGAAAAAAGGTTGCAACCTTGTAGCAACGTGGTAGCTTTTGGGGCAGAATTCCTTGATCATTGGCAGATCCGAAAGGATTAAGGCAGTCAAAAGAGGGAACTCAATACCATCAATGTTTTCACATAAACAAATGAGGCTTGGTAGATTGTGTAGAGCTAAACTCTCTAGTTTGGGAAATATAATCTTATCAGTTACATTTTCATCTCCTCTTTCATTTGAAAAGACTTCTTGAATCATCTCACAAGAATCTATCTCAAGTAGTTGGAGTTGCATCAAACTTCTAGCTGCTGATCGCGAAAAGAGATTTCCTAATTTTGCACAGGAGTATACGACAACGCTTTTGAGATTGCCAAGGAAAACATTTTGAGTGGGACCCTTCCACAAATGTATCAGTGAAGGTAACTGATTCAGCTCTACCACGTCTAGTTCCTTGAAGGACCCCGCAGGAAGTTGGCCGTGACAAACCTCTGTTAAATTAGCCATAGATGTAAGACAAAGTGAATTCAAGATTGGAAAAATACCAATGCTAGGTGAGCGCCAATCCATTGTATTCGCAAGATACTCCAGCGTACCACAATTTCTAATTTTCAGTTCCTTCAAGTGCCGAAAACCCTCCCGATCCAACTCATTCACTACACTCCTTGAACCATCCAAATCCAAGTGTAGACATTCAGAATTCTTTATTAGTAGAATAGTCCAGTCTGGTAAAGGAGTGATTGTTGGAAGGCTAACCTCCATAAATTTCTGGTAATCATTTCTTCCAACAACTGAAGCAGGACGACCAATACATATAGTGTATGTTGTTAGCTTTGACCAAAAGCCTAGGCTTGTTGGCACAAGCTCCAGTTTCGGTAAGCTAGTTTCTAAATTAGTCAAATTGGACAAGGACTCCAGCTCTTTGAGAATCGGATTACTGCTTTCTTTGCCTTTTCCTTCAGCCTCCCATCTAAATCTGCCCAAGTTTCCCATGTATAATTCTTCCAATTCGACTAACCCTGAGATGACACCTGGTGCAATTGTTGTGATATAGAAACAGTCCCTCAGCTCTAGCAACCTCAGATTACGCAATCTTCCTATTTCTTTTGGTAACACATCGATAGAGGAACCAAAAAGGCTGAGGATTTCTAGATTCACTAACCCTCCAATTAAAGTTATATCTTTAAGTGACTCGCAATTTTTTAGATGCAATGTCCGAAGGTTTTTCAGGAGTCCAAGTGATGATGGCATTGATGGTATCTCATTTTGCTGCATATCAATATCTAAAACTTTGAGGTTGCTCAGTTCCGCTAAAAAACTGTCCAGTACCTTCAATGGACATTTTTTACATACCAACCGCAACAACTCAAGTCTTGGACACTTCCCAGGAAGCTCGGTAACCTCATCTGTTATTATTGAAATTGCAGTGTAATCTTCATATGCCTCTCTGCTTGGCCACCTTTTCAGGTTGAAATCATGGCTTATCATAAAAACATGTTTACCCTCCGATGCAATTGATATGGCCACATCACGAATAACATCATGCATTTTGACATGCTTTGTAATGTCACTATCTAGCAATAGGAAACGATCTTTAAGTTGCCCAATCAATGTGAAAACCCTGTTTCTTGCTTGTTTGACTACTTGGATGCCTCCAAATATATTGAGACCCATTCCATACCTAACCAGATCTTCTAACGGGATATCAAAATCTTCAGGAAATAAACAACAATGCAAAAAGAGAGACTTGCCTTCTGGGGATTCTAAATGATTGTAACTCAGCTCTAGTGGTCGGTATACATCTCTTTGCACTTCTGTGATAGCTCTGGGAATAGATCTTTTCAATTGTTCGAGTGCATCATCCCACACAGGATTGCTTTGTTTTTTCAATGCTCTACCAACGGTAACAAGAGCAAGTGGCAAACGATTGCATTCATTTGCAACTGAGCGTGCCACTTCAAGCAAGTCAGGATCTTCAAGTGTCTTCTTCGAGTTTCAGACCTAATGATTGTGCAATTGCGCATTGTAGTTTTTTTAGGTCTGGTGATTGAGAGACAACTACCATGACAACCTCATTAAAGAATTTCTCTTTTTTTGCCCATTGCATAATTTCTTTTGCCATTGTTGTCTTACCCACCCCTCCCATTCCACATATCCCTACCACATTGACGTTGCTATTCTTCACAGCTGCCATTATTCCTTCCTTAATTGATTTTCGGGATTCGAATTCTCGGGATTTGAATTCTGCCCCCACTGGAGGTTCACGGATTCCCACCCTACTGAAGTTGTTTCCATTTCCTGTGAGCGTAGTAAGATCTTGGATCTTCTCCTTCGCAGCACTGCTCCGCGAGTAACGAGCCACCAGACAAAATCGAGACAAACACCGTTTGCTTTCTCTATCTTCATCTTCTAGAAATTTTTTTGCCTCTTGCAGGGATGTATCTGCAGTTGAACACCAGTGCGTAACATCAACTAGGATAGTTTCTACATTCCGTTTAGCGTCATCGATCTTTTGTTGCACAGCATGTCTCTTAGCTTCTAGATTCTCAACTGCATTTCTAACTTCCTGGATGTTGTTGTCATAGTTCTTCAGGTAAGAAAAGACCTTCCCGATTGGAATAATCCCAAGGACTGATGCTATTATGTTAGCTACGTCCGTCATGATTACTCTTTTTTGTTTTTTTTTGTCTTTCCTTTTTCTTCCCTTTTCCTCTAGAGCAGTGATATTGAGTAGTCAACAACTTGATCAGCAACACCAATATCCCTTGGACCTTTTCAATAAAAAAGGAGGATGTCAATTGCATCAATTAACAACAGTGCATTTTTCATCAAAAAAGGAATAAATCAAATGCCAACAAGCCCTAATCACCCCCGAATCCCCTTTGTTTTGCTGTTCTTTGTTCTATGGAGTCTATTCAATCATTTTACACATGATATATTGTATAGTCTCGTAGAGTTCTCAATAAAATAGACAACAGTAATTGCCTAGGAGGTGTTCGAAGGAAATAATCGTGACCAAGAGCCCCCTCAAGCCAACAAGAGAAAAGAAACTTAGCGAATGCTCAATCTAGAGAGGAATTATAATAGAATGAATCAGACCATGGACGGTTTGACCCAATAAACTCAGCAAATATTACAGTTGCTCGTTGGCCTGCCTCCTCAACAAGTCTCTCATTTAGGAGAAATTCAGTGTGATCAAGCAATAGACAACTACAGCCACAATGATACCTCCCACCAACAAGAGGAAAATTGTTCCCTAGACCGGAAGTGTAGGGACGTCAATGATTGCATCAGAGATGTGCTTAACACAATTAAAGCCAGTGCTCTAGAGACTGTGGAGACCTTGGTTCAACCTTAGAATATCCATTCTAATATGATGTTACACATTATCCATTGCCTCCTAAATTTAAACGGCCTATAATAGGCAACTTTGATGGGCAAAAAGATACTTTGGAACATCTAGAGACTTATAAGGCTCTCATACTGCTTCAAAACGTTCCAGACTAGATCTTGTGCTGAGCTTTAACACAACGGTGGAATAGGTCCTCTTCCAAGTGCAAGATGACAAAGTTCTCAAATTGCCTAGAAAATTGAGGACACTTCCTCACAAAAGAGTAAGGGACAAGTATTGTCAATTTCATCAAGACTATGGGCATTATACAGATGACTGTATCGCCATGAAGGATTAGATAGAAGATTTGATTAGGTGAGGCCATTTTGGTTGGTTTGTTGATAAAAACGGAAGAAAAAAATAGAGATCTACCTCCCAGAGGTTGTGAACACCCGCATCCCTTGGGGAAAATAAAGGTAACTTCAGGAGGTTTGGCAACTAGAGGTAAAGTAGCTCGGCGCGATGAGTCTCTTTAAGAATAGCTTGAATGGACCAAGATATAGAAGAAATCAGCCTGGTGCATCCAGGAAAGGTGCCCAGACACAACCCACCAATTAATTTTTCAAACAAAGACCTTAAGGGAGTTTGTTTTCCACATGTTGACCCCCTCCCATCTCAATAATTGCATCAAATCACACTATAAGAGAGTATTGATAGATAATGGAAGCTCAACTGATATAATCTTTAGAAATGTCTTTCATCAGCTAAACGTAGGATGATGCAACTTGAGGCCCATCAAAGCTCCCCCGTTGGTTTCTTAGGGGAAAAAGCTTATCCATTAGGAGCAGTACCCATCCCACTCCCCCTAGGGAATTCCCCTACAGAGGTCACCCATTTGGTGGCTTCGTGGTAATGGATTGCCCCTATCCATAAAATGTCATCCTCAGGCGACCAACTCTCAATGCTTTAAACGTAGTCCCTTCGACATACCACCTTCTTCTTCGATTTCCCATAAAGAATGGGCTAGGAGAGGTTTGGTGCGATGAAGCCACAGCAAGGGAGTCATATGTGGCTTCAACCAAGAGTAGCACATCAACAGAGACACGCCAGGTAGAGAACATTGACCCAAGGAAGCTTGAAGAAGAGAAAAAAGCTTGTTCAGTGGAGGAGCTGCTCCTAATAGCCTTGGGAGGAGACCTATATCGAATAACATACGTGGGATCCGAGCTCCCGAGGAATTCTTGTACAATAATATGGACATATTTGTCTAGAGCCATGAGGACATGCTTGGAATAGATCCCCAGGTAATGGTTCACAGGCTCAACATAGATCCTTCTTTCAAACTAGTTAGGTAGAAGATGAGGGTGTTTGACCCAGACAGAGCTAGGGCTATACCTAAAAAGGTGGACAAGCTCTTGTATGATTAGTCCATCAGAGAATTGCACTACCCAGAGTGGTTGGCCAACATGGTCTTGTTAAAAAAAAAAAATTGAGATTTTGTATAGATTTGAAAGATCTCAACAAGGCTTGTCCAAAGAATTGCTTCCGACTCCCAAGAATTGATTTCCTAGTAGATGCCACAACATGAATTCAACTACTAAGCTTTATGGATGAATTCTCTGGGTACAACCAGATCCCCATGCATCTGGATGATCAAGAGAAGACCTCATTTGTTACATAGGAGGGGTTGTACTGCTACCAAGTAATGTCCTATGGTTTGAAGAACGTTGAAGCTACATATCAACGTTTGGTCAACCAGATTTTTGAAGGCTTAATTGGGAAGGCTATGGAGTTTTATATCAATTACATGCTGGTAAAGAACCAACTTGCCGAAGACTATGTGTCTCACCAAGATAATGCCTTCAAAACCTTGAGGAGATATCATATGAAGCTGAACTAACCCAAGTGACTCCTAGTTGGTAGTTAAGTAAATCCAAGGGCAGTATGAGACAAAGGATGGGGGAATGACAACCTACTTGTCTAAGATAAAAAACCACATTGCACAATTTGAAGTTTCAGCATAATGCAAATCCCACGAGTAAAGAATTCTCATGCTAATTGTCTAGCATAATTAGCCTCATCTTTTTATAATGATCTCCCTCCTATAATCCATGTGGACCTCCTTCGAATGCCAAACATAAAGGAGGAGGAAATTAAAGTCAAAATAGCTCAGCAAAAAGAGGGATGAACCTAACCTCTCATTTTGTACTTGGCACATAGAACTTAACCATCTGGAAAGATAGAAGCTCATAAATTTTTTTGAAAGGCAAACTGGTATCCAAATATTGATGGAGTCCTTTATAAAAAAGGTTTCTCTTTCCCTACTTGCATTGCCTAGAGTCTGAAGAAGCGGAGGGTGTTTTTAAGGAAATTCATGAGGGAGTCAATGGCAATCACTTGGGAGGAAGAACACTAGCTTCAAAGCTCTTCTCCAAAGATATTACTGGCTTATAGGGGTGCAACTTGGGTGGGTTAAGGGATTAACCCTAGCCCAGCCCTAGGTATAAAATATTTAACCCTAACCCGACCTCAACATGATTATTGCCCAAGTTCATTTTGGGCAAGATCAGGTTGAATTCGGGTTCAATTCAGTTTGATTTTAGGTCCGCAATTTGGGCTGAATTCGGGTTCATCCATATCCATGATCTACCCACCCCAAACCACCGCTATTCAAATCACACAAACAACCATTACGCCCACAGTTCACAAACAACATCCCAACAATAAACCCCCAAACTTTATCTCTTTCTTCTCCCTCTCTTTTCAACTTCTCAACCACATCAACAGAGCCCCAATTTCCAACAATCCCATCACTCCCTTACCCTTTATGCTACTCGAAAATCCCAAACACAAATGAAATGAAGGGAGAAATGGAGCCTCACATATACTTACATAAAAATTAACTTACAGATACCATTTTCATTACTAGAAAAATCATTTTCGTTATTATTGATGGAGAAAAAGACAAAGAAAGAGAGAGGCGCAGATCAATAGTAGTCGCAAGGCAAAGAGCAGATGGAGTGGACTGTAGAGACGATCCGAGTGAGAGATGGCAGAAAGTGGCGGAGGGAGTGAGATACTGAGAGAGACGATAAGAGTGAGAGACTGAGAGGCAGAGAGGAGTTGAGAGTGAGAGAATGAGAGAGGCGAAAGACAAAACAGAAAAGAAATTAGAAACCCTAGGTGTGTTGTGCATATATATATTTAATTTGTCAGGTTGAGCCCAATTTTATTAATTCGGCATAGGTTCAGGTTGAACCCGATAACCCGATGCCTCAATCCGAGTACTGCCCGAATTTAATTTGGGTTTAGGTTTTTTGGCTTGGGCTTAACCAAGTTTTAAAAACCTCAAACCAAGCTCTGATTTTTTTGGGTTGGCTCATCCAAGTTTCACCCCTACTAGTTTACCATGCAGATGGATTTTGCGAAATTGTGATAAGTGTTAGAGGTTCACTAACATGTCTAAGCACTCTCCTCAGGAGTTGATCCTGATTACTAGCCCCTAGCATTTCACACAATGGAGCATCAACATAGTTGGACATCTGTCTATAGGAAAGGGGCAAAAACAAGTTTGCAGTAGTGGCCAAAGATTACATCACCAAGTGGTCAGAAGTAAAACCACTAGCTACCATCACAGAGCAGAAGCTTAGGGGCTTAGTTTGGAAATTTATCATTTTCCACTTTAGTGTTCCTAGGTCCTGGTGCTTGACAATGACAAACAGTTTGACAATGACACTTTCAAGGAGTTCTGCTCTAAATTGGGAATCCAAAATCATTATTCATCTCCCATTCACCATCAATCATATGTTTGTATTGGGCTAATTTTGTGGAGTCTATTGTAAATCTCAACCTTTTCTATGGTAATGATGATACAAAGATTGAATATCAAAAACATCATTGAAGGGAGGAGATCAAGTGTTAGAACTACATCATTTGCACTTTGAATGCACCTTCAAGCTTAGAACGAAGGTAATGACCTAGAGACCTAAGATGATCCATTGGTTTAATAGACTTAGGAGTATTAGAGTTAAAATAGAGTCAGGATTAATTCGTGTATGGCTTAGGTTTTTTCATCGAAAAGATTTTCTAAAACCGTTTTGTATTTTTGAAAACATAGTTCAAGCCATTAGCAGCCCCTCTTTAGTGCTCAAGCGGACAATTGTTTTGCTTGGTTTTAAACTTAGAAAACTAGTAGTGACCACCCTATGCTCACTAGCATCTAGAGATTCTACCCAACCTCACAAATTGGTCTTGAAGATCTTGATTGGTTGAAGACTGATTGTCACAAAAACGATATCTTTCCTAACCCCTAATTACTATCCCTCAATGTATGCAATGTATGGACGGGGGAGAAGAATTTCTTCCCCTAAGGATAGAGTCAAAAGAACGGGTAATGAGGAAAGGGAAATGGGATGATGTAAATATGGGAATGTATGCACAAAAATGCTCCCCAATCGCAAGGAGACTTTCGTGTGTCGTGAGTTACTTGGAAGAGTATTCCAAGGTCGTATCCACAGGGAAGGTAGTGAATCAAGATTGAAATGATTTGGTGAAAAATGGAAATGTAAAATCTTTTGTCTTGAGAGTTGATTGGTGAAGTGTATGCTAATGAAAATGTAATGATAAAAACAAGTGTTGACAATTCCAAGAGATCACTCCAATGGGTATACCACCTCAACTCAAATCACTCCTCCTATTGAGCATGAATGAACGCTTGAATCACGGAAAGCCGAGGATGGCATCGATGAGTATCTAAGCATAAACCGTGACTAAGCCTACGGTTTATCAAAGACTCATCGACTAATCCATCTTCTATCCGGTCAAAACGAACCATTTGACTCTAAAGGGAAAGAGGAGAAAGAGTTGAAATGGTATCCCCAAGGGAGATCCCTCTTGGTCTTGCCAACTAGAGGATTTAGCTACTCATATTTGGAATGGAAATAACTATGTAATGGAGAAGCATTGCAAATCTATGAACTTCTAAAGTTACTAAATATCAGAATTTATGAGCTAAAAGAACATGTATTTAAACCCATTGCATAGTTATGAGAAATGAAGAACTTGAAGCATTAATGGTGAAACATTAAATGAGCATTGAACTAACAAAACATGAAGGAAAAACAACATTCATGGCATTCAATCAACTACTAAGAGTCTTACTCAAGATTACAAGACAATGCAGTAGAAGAATATGCAAAAATCACAACTTTCTCTCTCTAGAAACTACTGTTCATCTCCTTCTCCGCCCAGACTTTCTCTCTCTAAAAACCTATTACAAAAATTATGCTGAATGAATTTTTTTTGGCTTCCTGGTCATCCCCATCCTTGGAGAACATTTCTTTCTCCAAAACGTGCCTGGGCATCCCCTGAAGCTTCAGCAGCAGAGCCTAGTCTGCAGGCTTGGACCAGGAAGATGCAGCAACTCCCTGCACCCCAACTTGCCTTCTTGGTGTAATTTCCTTTGCTATGGAGAAAAGCCCCTTTTTCCCTTCCCTCCCCATTCTGGAGAGGAAGGAGTCTCATATCTGTTTACTGGAGGGAGACAAACAGGGTATGACAGAGATGTGCAGAGCTGGTCTGCAACCCAGCAGCTCCTATTCTCTCTTTCTTCAATTAATGCCATGGCTTCAAAGTCCAAGAGAACAGGCATGGAGGGGTGTTTTGCATGTTGAACGAGTCAGCGGAGTGAGAGAGACTAGATGGTGGGGCCCTTGAGGTATCAGGAATCACCCAGCAAAAATTCGGATGAAATAGCCTCGGCTACCGGTAGCTCGTTCACTGACTACCGGTAGCTGTAGCTCCAGTAGCAAACGGCTACCGGTATCTGTGCGGTAGCTGCAACTCCAGTAGCAAACGGCTACCGGTATCTGTGCGGTAGCTGCAACTCCAGTGGCATTTGGCTACCGGTATCTGTGCGGTAGCAGCAACTCCAGTGGCATTTGGCTACCGGTAGCTCTGCGGTAGCTGCAACTCCAGAGGCATTTGGCTACCGGTAGCTCTGGGGTAGCTGCAACTCCAGAGGCATTTGGCTACCAGTAGCTCTGCGGTAGCTGAATGATGTGGATTCCTTCTTGCTTCCTTCTTCTTTTAATTCAACATCAAAGATGGCCCTCATCTCCATTCATCACAGCTTTCACACAGTCGAAATTTGCATTGTTTAACTGCAAAACTCACAAATTACCAATAAGTGCTCGATTAACGCAATTCACATCAATATAATCTCCAAAAATCAATTTAACCCGAGATGATTTGCACACAAAATATACAAAATTTGGTGTGAATCACACCCCCCAACTTGAGCTTTGCTAGTCCCTAGCAAAGTTTTGGCACACAGCATTATAATACAAAAAGTCATTCATTCACCCATTCACACAATCAATTCTTTGATCAATCAACACACAAGAAATCACATTGCAATTTAAGAAATTAACAAGGGCAATACTAAATTCAAACTGTGGTTTACTTTCATAACTCAACTTCAAATTTGGAGTACAATGGGGTTAGGTTTCAAAGAGGGACAAAACAACCTAAGAACACAAAACAAAGGGAAACCAAAGGGCCCTAAACCTCATCATCATTCCCCTCATCACCACTTCCTTCCTCCTCATTCTCATCCCCAGACACATCATCCTCATCACCCTCCCTGTTCTCATCGGATTCATATTCGTCATTGTCTTCCACAACTGGAGAAGTGGAGGGCCTAGCTCTACGGGGATCATAAGCAGGAGGTGCTAGCCCTTCCGGTATAGACCTCCCGGGGAAAGTATGCACATAGAGATCTTTCATCATCACTGCCATCCCCTGCATAACAGCCTCCATTCCCAGTACAGTACCCTCCAGTGAATCCAAACGGCGAACAACGAGGCTTTCTGGCATAGCAGTGGATGGCCTTGACTCAGATGGGCCCTCACCTGGCGGTCCTGCACTAGATGACCCTGGACCTGAAGGTCTAGCACGCTCGGCTCGGGTCATAGCAGTCCTCTTCATGCTACTAGCTTGCCCAATGGTTCCAGTCTCCGGAGGGGTGATTTTATCAGAAACAATTCCTTTTACCTTGAAATGATTACACATGCGAGTCACCAAATTTCCATAAGGGAGATTCGCTCTTGGACGGTCAGTCACGGCGAAATCCTTCATTACCTCCCAGATGAAAAGTGCGATATTCAACTTCTTCCCTGTCATCACTGCATCCAAGAGACCCAACTTCTCCACATTCGGTGTCTTTTCTGATCCCTTTGGAAACAGGTTGTAATGAAGAATTTTGTTCATCAATCCAAACTCATGCCTAAGACCCCCAGAATGGACAGTTCCCTTGAACTGTGTTGGGTCTACATACATTGAATTTACATAATCCTGAATGGAAATGACATTCTCGACATTGTGAGGATAAATCGAAGTGGAGGGAGGTGGCTGTTGATACTCCAAAAGAGTAGCAATCACCTCGGGGGTCACTCGAAACCCCTTTCCTCGCACGTTCGTTTCCAAGATATTCTCATCCTCATTCGCCACCTTGAGTCTTTGGTAAAACTCTCGGCATTGAGGCAAATTGAACCCACTCACCTCCTTGAACCAAAATGTCATTCCAAGGGCCTCAATGGTCTTCACCACCACATGATCTACACCCAAGGATCTCCTATGCACAGCCCTTTCACAAGTCACATTTTTCTCATTAACGAACTGCTCCCTAGCCTCATTCCTTGCTTTTTTTCTTTGCTCCGCCCTTTGAGCACTTGAACCTTCCCCACTTCTCTTTCGATTGGGTGCCTCTGAGGGTTGTGGGGAACTTGGTCCTGCACGTTTGGTACGAGCCATAGGGGTGATTCTTTGAGTCTGCAACTGAGAAGAGGGGGTGGGGTTGAGAGATTTTCGGCTGGCCCAAGGTTTCGGAAAAACAGGGGCTTTGAATCTTGAACGAGAAACTCCAAATTCGCAGTTCTATGGTTAGGAATTTATAGATGAATGGGGAAAGGAAACGGTTTGGGTATCTAGGGGGGAGTATGGGTGAGAGGGATTTGGAATGGGTTCAATGTATTGTGAGGATCCTAAAGAGTCTCTCCGAAAAACCCCAAATAAAAGCCCTAATTTCAGGCGTTCTGACCATCAGGTACCGGTAGCTCGTTCACTGACTACCGGTAGCTGTAGCTCCAGAAGCAAACGGCTACCGGTAGTCGAGCGGTAGTTGCTGCCTTAATTCCAAAATACCCCTACAGTCATTTCACTTTCATTCCACTCTCTCTTAGGATCTCCCTTATGCATTCTAACACTCTTTTCATGACCTCCACTCCACCCTAAACATCTAATCCACTTGCAAACCACAGTTCGAATAATTATGCCCAATTCATTACCGAAATTGCAATGTGATTTACAACTTTGATGCCTTCAATGTATAGTGGGTGAATTTCTAATTTTAATTAGCAAAATAAATACCCAACATGCAAATCACTAAATAACATTTGAGCAATACCAAATCTTTCCAAATATCCAAAATTTGAGAAATATTCCCTCATTCTTGCCAGTATGGCACTTCTAACACATTCCTCATATGACTAGAACTAAGTGAACATGAACAAAAGTATAGTCTTAGATGCTAGGCTAAAGTATGCACTTACCATATTAATTTCCAACTTGTGTGCAAATGAATTAAACAAGTAATTTAGGAATTTACAAATAGAATTCATATTTGACAGGCTAGACAAACTCAGTTTTAATGCAAAAACTCACCAAGGGTGTTCTCTCAAAATGAATAACACTATGATTATCCGGGCATGCTCTCCATGTGTATATGTGAGATGGAATCTTGTGCACAAAACAAAGTATGCTCACATATAATCCAAAAATGAAGTATGCATAAAAATGAAACAACCTTGGCATAATCTCATGAAAGGAATGCTAGGGCATTAGATAGCAAAATCAACTTCTCTTGTTCTTTTAAACGTATGCATCCCCCATGCTTCTCTAGATCTTTTAGGACTTTCAAGGGTTGTAATGAGGTTTTGGGGTGATGTTGTGGTAAGGGAAACGAAGGATATAGGATAACAAAGGGGGTTGTTCCGGGTGAATGACCTTAATCTTAGAAAAACACTTCCCTTTTATGGGATTTTGATTTTCACACCATCACCAAATCCTTTGTTTCTTTTCTTTTATTTTCCTTTACATTTTTCCCTTTTCTTTTTCTCATTCTTTTTCTCCTTTTTCACTCCCTTTCTCTCATTTTCTTGGATTTTCATTCTTTTTCCATTGAACTCTTTTGAGTTTCAACATCCTTCATCCCTTTTGTTTGATTTTTCACACCATCATTCCTTTTCTTTTATCATCACCCAACTTAGCACTAGGAACAACCAAGGTAAGGTAGATATTTATTCTTTTCATTGGCTTGGTTACATGTGTGTCATGGAAACGAATTTACAATAAGGCTCAATCACAGCACTAGGGATAAATTTTTCCAAGAAATTGGCTAAGGCTCAAAACATCAAAGATGGCCTAAGATCATTTCTAGATAGGCATGGGAGAGCATTGTACAATCAAGACAAAGTCAATCAACTACCCAAATACACCTAACCAAAACAAGCATAATGAGATTATTGAACAAATTTGGAAATTGAAAAATTGTTCTTTGAGTAAACGTAAGTTCCCTCCAAAAAGGTTTGGCACTAAAGCTCTCATGGGTCTTTACTCATCTCCACTTCTTATGTCAAGCTTAAAACATGAATCCAACCCGTAAATCACTGAAATTACAAATTCAGAAATCACATACAGATGAGTTCGAAAATCAATACATATGTGATACTTATGCATAGGATCCATTTCTATAGTAAGCTCATGTGCACAAAGTTCACAACAACGATCAACATGTCATCCAGTTCATACTTGCTTCATAAGGGAATACAGGTCAACTTAAAGGTATTTTTCATCAAAAATTTTCAAAATTTCTCACATATTCTGTACTAATGCGACAAAAGCAGAATACTTCCCAGCAACCTTGGTGTGACATACAAATGGTGCACCTCACCCCCCAACTAGAATCATGCATTGTCCTCAATGCAACAAAAGGGTATAGTATGCAATGGAAGACAATAAAAGATAAATAGGGTAAGAGAACACCTCGCAATTGCGCTTTTGACAAAAGCACCAAGATCTGGATCCAAGAGAAAACAAAGCTATACACCAACAACAAGTAAGTGACATGAAATAAAAACATGACATAATTATAACAAAAGAAACTGTACATGCAAACAAGGGCCCACTTGTTAATCCTCAACCACGTCCGGATACACCGGGTCGGTTAACTCTTCCTCCACCACTTGGTTTTCAAAGCCCTCAAAGAATGGCTTAAGTCTTTGGCCATTGACCTTGAATGTTTGGCCATCTTTGAGGTTGGTGATCTCAACAGCTCCATTGGGGTAGGCCACCTTGACAAGATAGGGGCCATCCCAACGGGATCTTAACTTTCCGGGAAAGATGGAGAGGCGGGAATTATACAAGAGTACCTTTTGCCCGGGCTCGAATGATTTCCTCACTATGGAGTTATCATGAAAGATTTTCGCCCGTTCCTTTGAAATTTTTGAACTCTCGTATGCATCCCGCCTAATCTCTTCCAATTCATTCATTTCTAACCTCCTATGTTTACCCGCCATTCTCATATTGAAATTTAGAGTCTTGATGGCCCAATAGGCCTTATGTTCCATTTCTACCGGCAGATGGCAAGCCTTTCCATAGACAAGCCGATAGGGGGACATGCCCAAAACTGTCTTGTAGGCAGTACGATATGCCCACAGGGCATCAATCAATCTCTCAGACCAATCCTTCCTATTGGGGTTAACTGTTTTCTCAAGGATGGTCTTGATCTCCCTATTGGCTAGCTCGGCTTGGCCATTTGTTTGTGGGTGATAAGCGGTGGATACTTTATGTGTAACGCCATATTTGAACACTAACGATGCAACTGGTCTGTTACAAAAGTGTGATCCACCGTCACTAATCAAAGCACGAGGCATCCCGAACCTCAAAAAAATGTTCTCTTTCAAGAACTTGACCACAACCCGGTGGTCATTAGTCTTTGTCGGGATAGCCTCCACCCATTTGGACACGTAGTCCACTGCCAGCAGAATGTATAGATAGCCAAACGACATAGGGAAGGGACCCATGAAATCGATGCCCCAACAATCGAATATTTCTATCACAAGTATAGGGGAGAGAGGCATCATATTCCTTTGGGTCACACTCCCCAACCGTTGGCATCTATCACATTCTTTGCAAAATGAAATACAATCCTTAATTAAAGAAGGCCAGTAGAAACCTGATTGGAGAATCTTTGAAGAAGTTTTCTTGGCAGAGAAATGCCCACCACAGGCTTGGGAATGACAGAAGGCCAAGACGTTCCGCTGTTCGGCTTCAGGCACGCATCGCCTCATGATTTGGTCCGGACAATACTTGAACAGATACGGATTATCGAAGTAGAAGTATTTCACGTCGGCCATAAATCTCCTTTTATCCTCAGAGCTCCAGTGTGGTGGGATTTGTCCTGTTGCAAGATAATTACAAATGTCAGCATACCAAGGACAATGAGAATGAATAGACAATAATTGCTCATCAGGGAACGAGTCTGGGATAGGGATGTGCTCATTTGTCTCTTGTGCCACCAGCCGGGATAAGTGATCCGCCACAACATTCTCAACTCCCTTCTTGTCTTTAATGGTCAAGTCAAATTCTTGTAGGAGGAGGATCCACCTAATGAGTCTTGGCTTCGCATCCTGCTTAGATAACAAGTACTTTAAGGCAGAATGGTCAGTGAAGATAACAATAGGTGAACCAATGATATATGAACGGAATTTATCAAGAGCAAACACTACAGCTAGCAATTCTTTTTCAGTGGTAGTGTAATTCATTTGTGCCTCATTAAGTGTCTTGCTAGCGTAGTGTATAACATGCGGTCGATTGTCCTTCCTCTGACCAAGCACTGCGCCGACCGCGTAGTCACTCGCGTCGCACATAAGCTCGAAGGGTAGATCCCAATTGGGTGGTTGCATGATAGGAGGCGTGACAAGCATGCTTTTTAGTTTCTTAAAAGATGCCTCACACTCATGCGACCACTCAAAGGGAACATCCTTAGACAGTAAATTGGTCAGGGGTCGGGCCAATGCACTAAAAATTTGAATGAACCGGCGATAGAAACCTGCATGGCCCAAAAATGACCGGATTTCCTTGATGGTTGTCGGCGTGGGAAGGTTGGAGATGGCCTCCACCTTGGATCTGTCCACTTCAATGCCCCTTGCCGACACTATGTGACCCAACACGATCCCTTCCGTCACCATAAAGTGACACTTCTCCCAATTTAGCACAAGATTCTTCTCCTCACATCTCTCCAACACCTTCTCCAAATTTTCCAAACACCTCTTAAAGGAGTCCCCGAAGACTGAGAAGTCATCCATAAACACCTCGACAATCTTCTCCACCATATCACTAAAAATCCCCATCATGCAACGTTGGAATGTTCCAGGGGCATTACATAGCCCGAAAGGCATGCGACGATACGCAAAGGTACCGTAGGGGCAAGTGAAGGTGGTTTTCTCCTGGTCTTCAAGGGCAATCTCTATCTGATTGTAGCCAGAGTATCCATCTAAGAAGCAATAGAAAAGATGCCCCGCTACCCGTTCTAGCACTTGATCGAGGAATGGAATTGGAAAGTGGTCTTTCTTTGTGCACAAGTTGAGCTTCCGGTAATCAATACACACTCTCCACCCAGTGATTACTCTTGTTGGGATGAGCTCATTCTCCTCGTTTTCCACCACGGTCACACCCGACTTCTTGGGGACTACTTGCGTGGGACTAACCCACTTACTGTCGGCAATTGGAAAGATGATGCCCACGTCAAGTAGTTTCAAAACCTCATCCCGTACCACATCCTTCATGATCGGATTTAATCTCCTTTGTGGCTGGCGAGATGGTTTTGCATCTTCTTCAAGGTAGATCCGGTGTGTGCAAATGGTAGGATTTATCCCCTTGATATCCGCAATTGTCCACCCAATTGCTCCCTTATGTCTCCGCAGCACCTCTAAGAGATCTCCTTCTTGCTTTGCATCCAATGTCGAACTAATCACCACCGGGAATGATTCATCTTTCCCAAGATATGCATACTTTAAGTGGGAAGGTAGTGGCCTCAATTCCAAGGTAGACTTTTGTACATCGGATGGAAATATCTTCTTCTCTTGGTGTGGGAGTCTTTCAAATGTTGGGATCCACTTATCCACCCCTTTCAACTCTTCCATGCTCATTTCCTCATCTAACTTTACAAGTTCAACAAGGTCCTCCTCCATGCAGTCCAACATCCCTTCTAATTCCACTTGCTCCTCAATCAACGTGTCGATTCTATTGATCTCGTTCACCTCCACATCATCCCCGGGTTGTTTTGCTAAATTGAACACATTCAACTCCATGGTCATGTTCCCAAAAGCCAACTTCATTAGACCATTCCTGCAATTAATCACAGCATTAGCGGTAGCAAGAAAAGGTCTTCCAAGAATAACGGGGATTTGGGAATTAAGGTTAGCAACCGGGTGTGTATCTAATACAATAAAATCGACTGGAAAGTAAAAATTGTCAACTTGGACAAGCACATCTTCCACTACTCCCCTTGGTGTGCGTATGCTCCGGTCCGCCAGTTGAAGTGTAACTGAGGTGGGCTTCAACTCTTCAAGCTTGAGTTGTTGGTACACGGAGTAAGGAAGAAGATTGACGCTCGCCCCCAAGTCAAGCAATGCTTGCTCAACCCGGCAATTCCCAATGGTGATGGCAATTGTTGGACAACCGGGATCCTTGAATTTTGGAGGAGTGTTGGTCCTCAATATGGAGCTCACTTGTTCGGTGAGAAATGCCTTCTTTCGGACATTCAACTTCCTTTTCACCGTGCATAGGTCCTTCAATATCTTGGCACATGACGGAATTTGCTTGATGGCATCAAGGAGCGGGATGTTGATTTTCACCTGCTTAAACAAATCCAAAATGTCAGAATAATTAGCCACCTTGACAGGTGACTTCAACCGATGGGGAAAAGGGGCAGGTATAGAAGGAGAGCATAACCCATCATCAATCAAATGTTCTTTATCAACCCCATCTCTCTCACTCTTTTCACTCAACTCGCCCTTGTCGGCCTCACTTTCTTTGGCCTCACTCTCAATATCTTTTTCTTTTGGCAATGCGGCCTTTGGTGTCAACTTTGGCACCACCATCTTTTCAAATTGTTTACCACTCCTAAGTGTGGTGACAGCCTTGAGTTGCTCAAAACCCTCCTGGGAAGTCTCGGCCAACTCAACCACATTTTGACCTTTGGGATTTTGTTTGGGTTGAGAGGGAAATTTTCCCTTCTCTTGTTGAGACAACCCAATGGCATTGGTGATCTTGGTGAGTTGGGCCGAAATATCCTTATTGAAAGTGGTTTGGCTTTGGATGAAGGCATGAACCACATCTTCTAGACTCCGTTTATGAGGTGGTTGGTAGCTGGAAGAACTAGATGGGCCTTGTCCGGAAAAATTCTGTGGGGGAGGGTTGGATTGGTATCCTTGTGGATTGGACCGTGGGTATTGGGAGCTTGAAGTTTGCCCCTGACCTTGATGTTGGGATTGGTACGGACCTTGCTTGGGAGGTGCAGGAGGTGTATATGTGTTTGAGCCATAAGGAATGGGGTTCTCATTCCTCCAACTGAAATTAGGGTGATCACGATACCCCGAATTGTAAGTGTTGGGATTTGGAGGAAATGATTGCCTTGGTTGGTTGAAGGCATTAACTTGGTCATGGTATGCCTCCTTAAGTGCCGGGATGCTCGGACACTCCGATGTGGAATGCTCGACACCACCACAAACAGAACAAACCTCCTCGGCTCTTGACACATGAGAGACATTTCGTCTCCTCTCCACCTCAAGGCTATCCACTTTCCTAGACAATTTGGAAATTTGGGAAAGTAGATCCTCACGGTCTTTTAAGTCATACACCCCCCCCCCGTGGTGGTTGACTACTACCCGGCATTGTCCTAGGTATGTCATCCGGATCCTGAACACCCCAAGTTTGTGCCTTTTCAGCGAGGGTACCAAAATAGTCAAGGGCCTCATCGGGGTCTTTGTTCAAGAAATCCCCATTGCACATCATATCTATGAATTGTCTATGGTTTGGGGTGATTCCTTCGTAGAAGAAAGTCACCAATTGCCATGAGTTAAAACCATGATGTGGTATGGAGTGAAGTAGATCCTTATAACGGTCCCAACATTGATAAAACTGCTCATTGGGTTTTTCAGAAAAGTTTTGGATTTCCTTTTTCAAAAAGGTGGTTCGATGAACCGGGAAAATTTTTTTTAAGAAAAAGGAGACAATGTTATCCCATGACAGCATAGTCCGGGGTCCCATGGAATCAAGCCACACTCTTGCCTTCCCATCCATAGAGAAAGGGAACAATTTCATCCTGGCTATCTCTTCCAAATTGTGATTTGGAAGAAACGTTGCAACCATTTCCTCGTAAGACCTTATGTGGTTATACGGGTTTTCATTTTCAACCCCCCTGAACTTGGGGATTAGTTGCAACATCCACGGTTTTAACACAAAAAGGTGATGTTGGACAGGGAGACGGATGCATGATGGTGTGGTGCTACGGGTAGGTTGAAGGTACTCTTGCATAGTTCTTGCCTCAAAATCAAGTGGGTTATTCCCTTCATTCCTTGGTGGGGGAAAATGCGCTTGTTGGTTGGGCATTCTAGGTGGTTGCACTCCCCCACCACCTCGCATATTTGGGTTGACACCCACATTGTCAAATTGATCGGGAGGGGGATAGTGTAATCTTGGGTCATGCTCCCCATGTTCGGGTATTCCCCCACCCCTTTGGTCATTTAGGTTTGCACCTATATTTTCAACATTGTCACCCACATTCTCGGGTGGGTCTTGGTCGATGTTCATGTTGGGTCCTAAGGGTTGTCTAACTAATCGGTGATAGTCGTCCCTTCCCCACATGCAACAAAATATCTATACAAATGAAATTATCCACAAACAAGAATATGTACACGAAACAACGTACCTCAGCCCGTGATGAAGATCACGGGACTTACCTTCGTTGTTCGGAAATCACTTCCTTGATTTGAAACTTGCCTTCCCCGGCAACGGCGCCAAAATGATTGTCACAAAAACGATATCTTTCCTAACCCCTAATTACTATCCCTCAATGTATGCAATGTATGGACGGGGGAGAAGAATTTCTTCCCCTAAGGATAGAGTCAAAAGAACGGGTAATGAGGAAAGGGAAATGGGATGATGTAAATATGGGAATGTATGCACAAAAATGCTCCCCAATCGCAAGGAGACTTTCGTGTGTCGTGAGTTACTTGGAAGAGTATTCCAAGGTCGTATCCACAGGGAAGGTAGTGAATCAAGATTGAAATGATTTGGTGAAAAATGGAAATGTAAAATCTTTTGTCTTGAGAGTTGATTGGTGAAGTGTATGCTAATGAAAATGTAATGATAAAAACAAGTGTTGACAATTCCAAGAGATCACTCCAATGGGTATACCACCTCAACTCAAATCACTCCTCCTATTGAGCATGAATGAACGCTTGAATCACGGAAAGCCGAGGATGGCATCGATGAGTATCTAAGCATAAACCGTGACTAAGCCTACGGTTTATCAAAGACTCATCGACTAATCCATCTTCTATCCGGTCAAAACGAACCATTTGACTCTAAAGGGAAAGAGGAGAAAGAGTTGAAATGGTATCCCCAAGGGAGATCCCTCTTGGTCTTGCCAACTAGAGGATTTAGCTACTCATATTTGGAATGGAAATAACTATGTAATGGAGAAGCATTGCAAATCTATGAACTTCTAAAGTTACTAAATATCAGAATTTATGAGCTAAAAGAACATGTATTTAAACCCATTGCATAGTTATGAGAAATGAAGAACTTGAAGCATTAATGGTGAAACATTAAATGAGCATTGAACTAACAAAACATGAAGGAAAAACAACATTCATGGCATTCAATCAACTACTAAGAGTCTTACTCAAGATTACAAGACAATGCAGTAGAAGAATATGCAAAAATCACAACTTTCTCTCTCTAGAAACTACTGTTCATCTCCTTCTCCGCCCAGACTTTCTCTCTCTAAAAACCTATTACAAAAATTATGCTGAATGAATTTTTTTTGGCTTCCTGGTCATCCCCATCCTTGGAGAACATTTCTTTCTCCAAAACGTGCCTGGGCATCCCCTGAAGCTTCAGCAGCAGAGCCTAGTCTGCAGGCTTGGACCAGGAAGATGCAGCAACTCCCTGCACCCCAACTTGCCTTCTTGGTGTAATTTCCTTTGCTATGGAGAAAAGCCCCTTTTTCCCTTCCCTCCCCATTCTGGAGAGGAAGGAGTCTCCTATCTGTTTACTGGAGGGAGACAAACAGGGTATGACAGAGATGTGCAGAGCTGGTCTGCAACCCAGCAGCTCCTATTCTCTCTTTCTTCAATTAATGCCATGGCTTCAAAGTCCAAGAGAACAGGCATGGAGGGGTGTTTTGCATGTTGAACGAGTCAGCGGAGTGAGAGAGACTAGATGGTGGGGCCCTTGAGGTATCAGGAATCACCCAGCAAAAATTCGGATGAAATAGCCTCGGCTACCGGTAGCTCGTTCACTGACTACCGGTAGCTGTAGCTCCAGTAGCAAACGGCTACCGGTATCTGTGCGGTAGCTGCAACTCCAGTAGCAAACGGCTATCGGTATCTGTGCGGTAGCTGCAACTCCAGTGGCATTTGGCTACCGGTATCTGTGCGGTAGCAGCAACTCCAGTGGCATTTGGCTACCGGTAGCTCTGCGGTAGCTGCAACTCCAGAGGCATTTGGCTACCGGTAGCTCTGCGGTAGCTGAATGATGTGGATTCCTTCTTGCTTCCTTCTTCTTTTAATTCAACATCAAAGATGGCCCTCATCTCCATTCATCACAGCTTTCACACAGTCGAAATTTGCATTGTTTAACTGCAAAACTCACAAATTACCAATAAGTGCTCGATTAACGCAATTCACATCAATATAATCTCCAAAAATCAATTTAACCCGAGATGATTTGCACACAAAATATACAAAATTTGGTGTGAATCAAAGACCAAACCCAATGGTGTGTGCATTCCGAGGATAGTTGGTTAGCCATCTCTTGAGACCTAAAGGATCCTCGCAGATGTCAATCCAAGTGAAGCTTCACATAACTTCGGAGAGGCACTTTGACAAAGAGGCTTGTTGAAGAAAGGGAGCATCTAACCATCATATTGATTGAGGTATCAGACTCAAGTACTTGTAAGCTGATTTTAGGTACTGGATTAGATTTTGGTGAACCGAGAAGGTCCCTGCGGTTTTTCCCAAGGAGGGTTTCTACGATAACAAATCACTTGTGTTGTATATTATTTTTACATATACACTTGTGATTTCATGCACACACACACAATATGTGTTTGATTGAATGAATGATTGAATCTTATAATCATCCATAGTTGTGCATCCAAGTATTTGGGTCATTGGGTTTGGGATCCCTGTGGGAGATTGAGTATTGAGTGATTAATTACTAAAATCAATACACTAATCTTCACGGGTTCATTGGGTCATGGAGGTTGTAAAAGGGTTCTCATGTTTAATGATAAATATTTGTGAGAAGAGATAATTGTAGTAGAACTAGATTTTAATTGGTGATTGTTAAGCAGTTACAAAACCTATTCACCTCCCTCTAGATAGTGTCATGCGCTCCACATGTGTAATCGTGAGGGAAGATCACCATATATCTCCCCCTTTCGGAACAACAAAAATGAAGAATAAATCAGATGTCATCAGAGGTTGAAAAAATAGCACATTTACAAGTCCAAGAAAACTATGACTATCATTCAGTATAGTGGCACTTATATGGAGTTCCCAAGTTTTAGTTTTTGGTCACACTACAACAAGCAAAGAGAGCATCAAAGCCAAAAAACTATTACACACGTGAACAGGTTGCAACATTGTAGACCTTTCAAATACTTATCCAATGTAAAACATATATAGAGCACATAAGATTTAGGTGATTCTAGAATTCCCAAGCCTCATAATTAATTGGCTTGAACCTTGGACAACCTTAGGCTACTATCCCACTAGTACCTCATTGACTGTTGTTGCCTATTTCAGTCCTTCTTGTAAGCTCAATCCAATATCTAATTCAGCAATCGAATTCCCAAATGAATATTTACCATTCTTTAATGTATGAAATTGATTGTAATTTTCTAATTTGGTGATCTCACATCTAATTGTATCTAAACTACATTCATGGTCATGATGCTTTGAAGATAAAGACATATGCAACATGAGTTAATGAAGTCCAAGCAAAAAAAATCACATTTGAATACTTCTTGGAATCCTTCAAGCTTAGTTGTGTTTGTTGTTTTACTTAGGTTAACTTGGGTAATTAACATTGGATTGAGGTTCTATTCTGTAGCATGACACTTGCATCTTGATTGAAAAAGTTTTTTGAAACTTAAAACGATGTTTTAAAAGCACCATAAAGGTCATGGTTTGAAATCTTGTTGAGTAACAACTCTTGTACTCAATAGAACTAATTTTGCTTGGTTTTAGGCTTGAAAACATTAGGGACCGCTAGATGTTCACTGGCCTTACAATTGGAGTAGTCTCTAATCACATGGGGAGAAATTGAGAAGCAAAATAGTAGGGACCGCCGGTTGATCATTTGAGAGGTCTCCAAAAGGTTCGAGCGGTCCCTCTTGTTGAGGTTTGGATAGATTCCTTTTCCAATCTAGTAGCCACTGCCCGAAGATTGCCCACTGATGGCTTGAGCGGTCTGTCGTGAACCTCAATTTTCTTGGGCCCTAACTAAACTTTATTCTAGACACCTATGTATATGGGATGGTTTTTGCTATGAAGAAAAAGTCTCGCTAAGGCTAAAAGACCATCTAAAGGGGCAAGAAACCTCTTAGGATACAAACCCTAGACTCCCACAATCCAAAAGGATACAAATTTACCTAGAATGATCTTTAGCTATTGACTCCCATCCTTGAAGAAATAGAGAGACCTAGTAGAAAACCCACAAACCCAAAGAAGTGAGAAGTTCATAGGAGGATTCAAAGGATAAAGGAGAAAAAGGAGGATTCCAAGGGAGGATCATCGAGCTTGATTCGTCACCTATTGAAGCTAGTGCTCAAAAGTTTACTGTGGACTCCGGAGTGAAGATTAAAAGAAAAAAAAATCTAACCATAGTATTTATTGAGGTATAAGACTTTGAACTTGTAATCTTATTTTGAGACTAATGGATTAGGTTATTTAAACTACAGTTTTTTGATTTTTTTCGGATGATTTTTCTCTTAAAAATCCTCATGTTGGGGTTGTGATTGGGTTTGCAAATTTTTATATACCATCAACTTTATATACTTTTGTTTACACCCAAAAAATAGCAAACTCTGAGGGTGACACGTAAAAGAGATCCAACGGTCGTGAAAGAGTATGTGAGTCCATACTTGACGGAGCGGTTAAAGAAGTGAAACTCTAAAAATCCCGAGAAGTGAGGGGACGTGACATCATGAGACATCGACTGAAAACGGTTCAGCGCTTGTCTACAAATCTCGAGGGAAAGGCCATGATTACAATCATAGCCAGAAAGGATGTCTTAGACGGTTGAAGGTCGTCCCTATAAATAACAATGGCAAGACTGTAGAGAAATGATTCGTGATCAAACACAATAAACTCTACACAGAGCCAACCTATCTTCTATTTACTTTTCATTTACTTCCAAGCAACATTAAATTTTTCCTGTAATCCATCATTCCGGTGATCTTTATTTCTTTCATTTAATGTTAAGTACAATACTTATTTCATTTTCCAAACTTTGTTTATCTGTTGCTATGCATTCCACTTTTCTTTCTATATTTCAGTCCATTAAGCCTCGCTATAATCGCCTGAACAGTCACAATTTTAAAATCTCACACCAGTTTGAATAAGTAAGGTTGTACATGTTGGATCTTAAGTCCAATCAGAATTTGGCAAGACTGCAATAAAAAAATATGCCAAACATATTTTTTGGCACGGCCGGTGGGACCTTAAGCAGCCATATGGCGAACACCCATGGAAAATCCAAATTTCTCTCTTCATAAGTGCCTCTAGTGCACGAGGTTGTTAAATAAATCAGGCCTGTCATCCCTAACCTGCAGGAAGAGTTGCCTTCGCTTAGGGGGCAAGAGAATTGAGAGTTCGATTCAGAGTCGGAGGTCTCGATTAAGGCTTTGTCACACGAAGTCTCCTAGCATGTCTCCAGGTTTATCAATGGCCTGGAGGATTTGATTAGAGAAGAATCTTTCTACTAGACAGTCATTGGAGTGGTTGGTTGATAGTTTGAATCGTCTAGGGGGTGCGAGACAACCATTGTTTCCTCTGCATAGGCAGCATTAGTGGAAGCGCCACAACTAGTGGTTCCTCCTTATGTATTGCCCCCAAGGGCATAGCAGGCTAGGAATGGCCATTGGAGAAATAATAGTACTCTTTTTTAGGAGGATATGGTTCCCAATCGTGGGTTTGGCGAGCAAAGAAGGCAACCTTCCAGCGGCACATCATGTGGTCATGAACTGAGACCAGTTAGACGGAATAATCCAGGAGGATGTTAGCCCCGCTAAGAGGCAAGTAACTAGGCTGACATATTGAAAATCATATCCCGATTGGGTGGATAGGGAATATGAGTATCCATGAGGAAACAAGGTCCTAGTGTTTGCAACGTTTTCGGGGGAAGACGGTCAATCGACCATGGAGCACATTACGTATTTCATTGTACAATGTGGTGAAGTAGGGGCTAACGAATTTCTAAAATTAAGGCTATTTGCCCATTCCCTGATGGGAATGGCCTTTAGATGGTATATTTATTTATCGCACAATTTTGTGTTAGGCTAGCAATAATTCGAGGACAATTTTCACGCTCAATTCTACCGTATTGAGTCAGAGGCAGAGATGACTGATTTGGCTAGGTTGTATCAAATGACTGGAGAAATGGCAGAGCAATACATTGCGCTTTTCAAGGAGGCCATGAATCAATTTGAGTTGGCAACGTGGGCTAAGTGATTCGAGCAGATCCTATGAGAGGAGTTAGATCAAAAGAACGCGTCAAAAGGTACATACTGGGGGGATCCCAATCAGGAATCCTTATGGTCGAGCCATACTAGGAGCTAGAGGTAAACATGGCAAAAATTACAGCCAAACGACCGCATGCGTGCAAGGCCTTAACCAAACCCTCAAAGAATCAGGCACAAGCTTTGCCATGTGCCAATAAAGATGGGTAGAAGTATGGCTTCAACATCTTAAAGGCTGATAAGATATTTGGCCATTTGTTCACTGAGGACATTATCAAGTTATCGTTTGGTCATAAGATTCCATCGGCCGCAGAGATGAAGAACAAGATGCACTACAAATGGCACAATTTGTGGAGCCATTTTACTACTAACTGTGTGGTGTTCTAGAAAGCCGTCCAGGATGGCCTGACCAAAGGCCATCTAATCTTCGGAGACAAGGGGAAGCCGTAGAAAGGGGTTGATAAAGACCATTTGTAAAAGATAACCGTCATTAATATGGTGGAGGTGCGGCAGTCAAAGACCCCAAGGAAAAAGGTAGACTTGGGCGATGACAGGTCGACCAGCTTTGAAAAACCTATAGGGGAAAAAAGAACACTCCCCAAGATGAGTCTTTAGAAGAGGACTCTGGCAGTAAGCTTGATATTCCGCTAGGGGTCCAAGAACAGCTTGACATGATCAAGAACGACTTATTCCCTAGATAAAAGGCTTACTATGGATCATTTTAGAGGGTGAGGGGTGAGAAACATTGACCTAAAGGCTGCAAAAAAGGTGGTACTATAAGGGCACCCACTAGGAGCAGTCAGGTGAATAGCCGCTGCCCATGCTACAAAGAGCATGACAAGGATTTACCAGAACTAGCGAGAGGTTGACAAGGGCCGAGATATGAGGATTTCACCACAAGGTTTGCGCCTGATCAACCCATCTGGACTGAGGGCTATCAGAACTGACCTAGGATGATAAAGCCAATAAAGCCACTGGAGGGTAGTTGGTTCGTGGCCCAACATCCAAAGTTTTCATAGTATCATCAGAAACTTATGTTGTCCATAATTAGAAGCGTAGGAAGCAGTGCATTTAGGCGGACCTATGCAAGTGGGAGGTATACCAAGAGATGGACACCTGGGAAGGTCAAAAGATGTTCCAGCGACAACATCTCGGGATAGGGGAGATCAAGTTCTGATTCCCTATCTCTCCACCTCCACAGTGCACAATGGCTCCAAAGAAATCCATGGCGGAGGAGAAGGGGAAGAAGAAGGTAGAGCCTGAGTCCTCGCCTGAGGAGGATATCGAGGAATGGATGGTGAGAAAGGTGGTAGCACATCTGAAGGCCACACTCAACATTCCCCTAGAAACCTACAAGAGTAGGAAGAAAGAAGACTCCACAGATGAAGATGATAGTGATGGAGGTGATTCCATCCAATTTAGCACTCTGGGGCATTCAGTTTCTATTAATGAACCTTGGGCTATTTTTGATATCATTAAAAAATTTTGGCCAACAAGTAGAGTCCTTGGAGGGAGATGGTGAAGACACCAAGGCATCGGTATCAACATTCCTAGATAGGGAAGAACCGTCCAAAGTTGAACTAGAGCATTCTCCTAAGAGAGGCTAGACACTAGAGTTGGAGGCAACTAAGCATATCGCAGTTAGCGGCTCGAGAGGGTGGCCATTCAACAAACCTACACGTCCCATGACACAGAACTTGAAGCCACTTTATATCCAAACACACTTGGAGGCAAAGCCCTTCAACAGGATCCTTATAGATAATGAAGCAACATTCTACCTATAGCTATCGTGAAGAAGCTAGGGAGAAAGGAGGAAGACTTGGTTCACACCGAATTGACCTTGAATGCTTCACGGGAGGAATCGATAAGACGGTGGGAGTTTTTATCGTTGAATTGGTCATCGACAACATGGTCAACATCACTTTTTTTTTTGTGTGTGATTGACACCACATCATCCTACAATGCTCTATTGGGTCGGGACTGGATCCATTTGGGTAAGTGTATCCCATCAACTATCCATTAACAGTTTGTTGTGGAACCTCGATGATTTGGAGGTGATGGAGGCTAATCAGACTTCATTCATGGCTGATGATTACATAATCGACGCCTGGCACTACGATGAAGGAGTAGGGCCAATGAAATTCTAGGGCCAACATAAGTATGGGAAGCCCAAGGAAGTCGTGTCTTAGACCGACTTAAAGTTCACCAAGGTCCAACAGATGGAGGAAGAGGTCATTCGGCCCACTAATGTTTAGAGGTTGGATGATGCTTAAGAGGCAGAGATCTCATTTGTTGATGGAGCTTAACAATAGTAGACAAAGGAAGCAGGCCTTGAGGGTCTGCATCACCAGGATAAGAGCTTACTTGGCTAAAAGAAGTGACATAGCACTACAAGTGGGTAATGGGTATCAAGGCACCATCAACATGGTAGAATGCGAGGAGGAAGAGTTCAGACAATCCACCTCTTGGGAATTCATTGAGTTAGAAGAAATTGATGTTGCCCCAGCTAAGCTTGACGACCTGATTGAGGTTTAGGATCTGTTGCTAGAAGTCAACCTTTGCGAGCCAGAGGAACACCATCCAACTTTCGTCAGCAAGCTGCTAGAGTCAAATTTCCAGTAACGAATAATACAACTACTAAGGGAATAATGTGATTACTTCGCATGGAGTTATGAAGAAATGCCATGGTTAGATCCAGCCTTAGTAGAGCATCGATTGCCAATGAGGGATGGATACATGCCTATCAAACAGGCTCCGAGATGTCTTAGGAAGTAACCCTACTGGTGAAGGTAGAGATTGAGCGTCTTTTGTAGGCCAAGTGCATCCAGGTGGCACAGTATGTGGAATGGGTATCCAACGTCGTGTAGGTTAAGAAGAAAATCGAAAAGATCAGGGTATGCTACGATTATCGCGACCTCAACGTAGCAACTTCCAAAGACGAATATGTCATGCCACTGGCCAATCAGCTCGTGGATGCAGCGGCCACGAACATCATCACATCGTTCATGGATGACAATTTGGGGTACCATCAGATCTTCATTGCAGATGAGGGTCGACACAAAATCGCCTTCTAATGTCCAGGATCAATTGGGACTTTTGAATGGAGGGTTATGCCATTCGGACAAAAGAATGAAAGGGCAACATATTAGAGAGCCATGAACACCATCTTCCACGACATTATCAGTAAGATCGTAAAGGTGTATATTGACAACATCATAGTCAAGACAAATAACATAGAAAGACATCTTAGTGATTTGAGGTCTGTCTTTGAAAGGATGTGTGTTCACCAATTGAAGATGAATCCATTGAAGTGCACATTCGTAGACACAACAGGGAATTTCTGGGTTTTTTTTTTTACAAAAAAAGGAATTGAGGTAGACAAGAATAAGGTGATGGCCATCATGGAGACCACACCTCTGAAGACCAAGAAGGAGCTTCAGTGCCTGATCGGTCAAGTCAATTTTCTTTGATGATTCATCGCTAACTGCGTGAAAAAAGTGTCGGCATTCTCATTGCTCTTAAAGTTGAAAGGTGTGAAAGACTTCAGATGGGGAACACAACATCAGGAAGCCTTCCACCAGATCAAGGAGTACTTGGGCCAACCTGTCATCCCTCATGCCACCTATTAAGGGTACGCCATTGTTTTTGTACTTATCAGCTGCGCACAAATCCATTGGATGTTTGATGGCTCAGAATAATAATATAAACAAAGAACATGTCATTTATTATTTAAGTATAATTTTAACTCCAGTCGAGCAGTGTTATAAACAGATCGGGAAGCTTTGTTTAGCTTTGTACTTTGCATCACAAAAGTTAAGATTATATATGATTTTAGTTCTCGTGTATGTTATTGCACAAATTGATTTGATTAAGTACATGTTAACTAGGCCGATTATGAGGGGTTGAATCAAAATATGGGGTTTGTCCTTGATGGAATTCTCACTTCAATACTTACCGTGGCACTCAGTGAAGGGCCAAGCATTGGCTAATTTCTTAGTAGATCATCTTTGCTGGAAGTAGAGCAAGATACAAGGGAATCATTTGGTTTGCTAGGGGTACTCGTGGTTTCATTGGCGCCATGGAAACTAAAGTTCGATGGTTTGTGGACACAAGAGTGCGTAGGGGTCGGTGTGGTTATACAATCGCCCCAGGGCCACGAACCCACCTATCATTTAAATTAGAACTTGAATGCACTAACAACTAGGCCAAATTTGAGGCATTGATTATTTGGCTTATGGTTTTGTTCGGGATGGAGGCATCAACGGTCGAAGTGACCGATAACTCCAAATTAGTCATCAACATAATTATGGGCAGTTTGCATTTCAAAAGCTAGGATTTATGCCCATTCCATTCTATTGCAATGTCTTTGTCGACAAACTTCGATGATGTGATATTGCAAGCGGTCCCAAGGGAATTGAATGACCGAGTTAACAACTTGGCCCAGCTAGGATTGGGATTGGGGATTCCTCAAGGCATAGATGAGTAGTTAATCTGAGTTCAAAGGAGAGTCTTGCCATCCATAAAAGTCAAAGGGTTGGACTTCGAAGAGTTAATGGTGGAAATGGAAGAGGAAGATTAAAGGTTTGACATCATGCAATTCCTAAAATATCCAAATAGAGATGTAGAACAGGTCACTAGGAGACAAGCCACCAACTATATACTCATGGATGAGGAACTGTTTAAGAAAGGGATGCACGATGACTTGTTATTGAGATGCATCGATAGAGAAGAGGTCATTCTAGTGATGGCTGAAAGCCACAAAGGCATATGTGGCATGCATCAAGCCGATATCAATATGTGATGGCTTATTAGGAGATATGACTATTGTTGGCCAAGGGGTAGTGAAGCATGCTAGCGACATAGGCCTATACAGAGAACGCCAACAATACAAACGCAGCATGTGATAAAGCCATTACCATTCAGAGGGTGGACCATGGATTTGATAGGAAAAATCTTCCCCCATGCACTAAACAACATTCTTTTATCATTTTGGCCACTGACTATTGCACTAACTGGGTAGAGGTCATCCCAATAAGAGTAGTCAATCAAACCGACATCATTCGAATGATAAAGGAAAACATAGTGCATTGATGGCCGATCATGGAATTGTTTTTGTAGGAAGTGAAGTTAAGGGTTTTGTAGAGGAATATGGCTTCAACATGATTCATTCAATCCCATACTACGCGCAAGGGAATGACTAGGCTAAGTCTACCAACAAAGTAATGAAAGGAACTATTGCTAAAATGGTGGAAAACAATCCAAGGGGTTGGCACAATAAGTTATCAAAGGCATTATGGGGTACAAATCATCTAAACGGTCCAGCACCGAAGTTATACCATTCAAGCTGACTTATGGACACGACACGGTCTTGCCTATGGAGATCAGCGTAAATTCATTTTGAGTGTTTTCAGCATAACTTAAGTCCAGCTGAATACAATGAAGCCATGATGATCGAGCTTGAAGACTTAGATGAAGTACGACTGGGTGCTTTGGATTGCATTAAGGTGCAAAAGTTAATGGTCGCACGGATGTATAATAGAAGGGTCAAATATAAGACTTTCGAAGTAGGCGACTTGGTTTGGAAGGTAAGGTTGTCTTTAGGACTTAATGAGCAAAGGTCTGGAAAAAGGTCAGTCAACTGGGAAGGGCCATTTGAAGTTCTAAGGATCAAGAAAGGTGGTGTTTACCACCTAAGGGATTTGGACGAAAAGCGTCACAATTGCTTCATCAGCGGGCAGTTCTTAAAGGCCTATAGATCGACAATCAGGATGCCACCGAATGCGAACGAGACCTTAAAAGATGAGAGGTTACGGTTAGCGTCCTAAGGCAGGCCGATGGTCAATATAGGATTTGTCCTACCATTCAATAGTTGTAAGGAATGCAATGATAAAATTAAAATGTACGAATAAAAATGTAAGTTTTATTCATAGAATTTTATACCAGTTCAGTGAATACAATTTGCAAAATAAAAGAAAAATGAAGTGATGCATAAGTACTGCATCAAAGTAGCCTATTTTTGGAAGCTTGTCTTCCTAGTTTGAAGATGACAACTTGCACGCCATAGACAAAGAAAGGGGCAGAAGTGAAGGAGAAAGCTTGGATGTATTAGGCAGAATATAGACCTCAAACACGAGCTTTTTCTAATTAGAAACTTCTCAAACTTGCGAATATTCCTTAGTATCCACCTCCCCATTTTAGAGGGGTGCTAAGAAAACTCATCCTAGTGTCAATCTGAAGATCAAAGGAGTAAAATAAAATATGGTCGTCAAATGCACCAGAAGTCAGATGTAGTATTTTTTTTCCAATTTCTACAAGTGCATGCTATCTACCCATGCTACCTTAACCCAAAGAGAAGGATCTATAAAATGACGCAAGAATGGAGACACAAAGAGGTATTCATTTGAAGGAAGAACACAAAGTAATTTGGTAAAGCCAACTACAAACGTGTGGAGGGGAAAATACAAAGCAACAACTTTGGTTAAGACTAAAGGAGGAAAGGGGTTGAGGACTAACAAAGTCTCTTCCAACTTTCTCTCTTCTTGGCCAAAAGGTTTAGAGGAAACAATGTTGTTGCATAAGAAATGAGGAACTGGGTTAAAGACTGACAAATTCGTGGCCAATGATGATCAGCAATGCTGTCCCGCGATGATCTTCGAAGTTGCGATTCAAAATTAGCCCTAAATTCTAAAATGGGACAGGTCCAAAGGAAATGCAAGCTTTCAGAGAAGCTTGGAAAGAAGACAAATCAGCTTCAAGTGAAGGAGTACAATCGAAGATGGAGCAGCGACCAGAGTTGGTGTCACGACTTGGATAGTCTTAGCGGCTAGAGAAATACCATGCCCCGTTGGGAGGTCAAGGGGTTCCTGCCTATGGGCACGACACTCTTCTACTTCAAGGTCCATAATCTCAATGTAATTGGCTACATCGGTGGCTATATTATTAAAAGAGGGTGCCAGGGGAACTAAGTTAAGTGCAATCATAGAGATAGGTATATTTTCCAACTCCAAGGGCTCAAGGCTTCCAAAAATTGCCTCTTGAGAAGGTTCTACGTTAGTAGAGATGGACATGGTTGAAGAAGTGCCGTCATGTAGCCAACTACGGCGCACTAGGGGGCATCATTTTCAACATTCTATACTTCCTTACCTTGAGCATGAGAGGCGGATGTAGAAGGAGCCGTGGAAGAATGTTGTAGCTTGTCCTTGCGGTGAGGCATTGTTGGAAAAGAGCGAATGGTTGAGGAAGCCAAATTAATGGAAGCAACTGGATCAAGGTCAACAACCGGAGGTTGAATAGTGCCAGGAGGTGAAGTCCTAATCGAGCCTTCCCTATGAGATGATTGAACACGCGATGGGAAGTTTATATGGCCGAGAGTAGAGGTCGTGCCACTGTCAAATTTTTTAGAAACATATTGCTTCCACTAAGCTTTGGCAACCTTCGAGACATTGAATGAGTCGGTAAAAGAGGTCACGTGGAAGGAGTGGTGAGCAAGATAGTTGTGACGGTTGACTTCCGAACATTAACATCGGTCAAGTTAGGCCGATTGGTGAGGTTAGTGTTGAGAGTACAAACAAAAGAATAAGGAATTTGCTGCACAAAGCCAAACTGGCGGGCAAACTGTTGAGGCATGTAAACCTCGATGCTGCAGTGAGTGTTGGCACCACAAGTCGGCCCTATGCTGTAATGCAAATCTCAGGGTAGAGATAGGCATCTTCGTGATTAGAAACAATGTCAATAGGAGCTTTCCCATGTTTATAAAGGAACCATTCTGCCCCCAGTTTTGAGCGAACGACATCCAAATGGGTCGTGAGCTATTCAAGTTATACAAGTAAGAAAAACAGTCTGCAAAAGACTACTCTTTAGAAGGGGCCGTGGCAAATAAGCGGTCGTAAGAAAATGAGGTGTTGTCAGCAGGCGGGATGGAAAGTTCTGGGAAGTAAGCGTGAAGCCATAGTTGACGTACCTAAAGGGGACCTGAGCCCTTATTCATCTTTGTCGTCACTGTGCCCCACATTCCACGATAAATGTGGGCAAGCATTACAGTAGCAAGGGCATAAGAAGCTCCCGCAACCAGATTGATGGTCAGCGAAATGTACTATTTAGTAACTTTCTAAGACGAGGTGCAAAAGAAGAACTGGTTGAGCTAGTAAAGCAGGAACAAATGTGTTCCCTGTTCAATCTTGAAAATCCATCACAACTGCAACAGACCACAATAAAAAGGGAATAGGCAGTAACCAGCTTATTCTACGTATCGGTTGGAAAAGTGTAGCTCGCTTAAGTATAACTAAGTAGAGCGTTAGCCTCAGCCACAAATGGAGGAAGGCTGAGGAGAGCAGATATGTCATAAATCATGGGGTCCATCATGCCAAAATGAAAGTGAAAGGCATTGTTTGCCTTGGACCAAAACAGAAGAGCGGCGCTGAGCAGTTGTTTGTCGATGGATATTGTGATAATGCTAAGTTCTATAGCATCATAAATTGTAAACCCCCACATTCTTGTCTTTATATAATAACATAATGATTTTTAAATGCTCATATATGTAGTGAGGGAAGCATGAACTATATAGGTAGTAAAAGTAGAAGTTAGGAAGTGTTCCGGAGTTAAAACATATTTTTTGATAGAACTTGGGTAGAAAGAATTTTGACACTGCCTTAGTATTTGGACCATAACTTTTTACCCTGATGTCTATTTGATCTAAAATTTTTAAAATAGATACTAAACTTCCACGGCTACAAAAGTGTATTTGACGAAAATTTTCCAAATCAATCTCTAAATAGGCCAAAACTTCACTGTAAGTTTCAGAAAAAACTGGGAGTCCGTTCGAACGTGAATAGACATTCAAACGACAGTTCGTCGCAGTACTTTTGTGTCTGATGGAAATGCAAAAGTACTGGGAGAAACTAAAGTTCGAACGTCATAATGACGTTCGAATGTGAAGCAGTAAATTACACTACTAACGTTCAAACGTCAAATGACGTTCGAACATGAGTTACGAATTCTGAGTTTCAGATTCGCACACAAAGGGTTGTTTCTCACCCTATAAATACATAAGGATACCTCTCTTAGTCTCATTTCAACATTTCTAACCCTAGAAAGTCTTAGAGAGGAAGAAAGAAGGGGAAAAACACAAGATTAAAGGGTATTTGCACATTGGATCGGATCAAAATCTCTAGTTCTTCACACAAAGCTAAGGAAGCAAGGTAGGGATTTCTTCCTATTCTTGTTCATTGAGGTTAGGGTTTATATATAGGTATGGTTTGACTCGTAATCCTATATGTATACTATGAAATCATTATTTCTTGATACTCTTGCAAATATTACCATGTTTTGAAGGAAGCTATGGCTGGATAGCCGTGAAATCTCTTCTTCTTGTCTTGAAAACCCTAGTTTTCAAAAAAGATGGGTTTTTCTCTCAATATTCATTTGTTCTTGATTTCAAAACTTTAGTGCTTTGTATTGAACAATAAAATGGTATTTTTGATGATCTTTTACATATTCTCTTAAATTGTTTTATTGGAATAATACATGTGAAATTTGGGGATTTTTGGATTTGCTTGTGATTTGAGGAAATGAGTTTGTATTGTATCTCTTGTGGATGTTTGGATGACCATGGGTGGCTGTTGACCGGGTTTCGTAGAGTGGTTAGATGCGTTTCTTACTCCGTGCGGGTTTGAATTTTTCCTACCACTCGTAGTGGGGTTGATGCCTTGTGAGAACCAAACCACTATTCGCTCCCGTGGTACCGAGGCTGAGGGTTAGTATACTATTCCTGTGTTGGATTCGTCACTGCCAATGTGTTGGTATACGCCCTTCCTAAAGTTGGATATCATTGCGAGGATTGAATGTGTGTGTGTGGGCCAGGATATTCTCGATGTGTTTATTCATGTGATGTCATACATCATACCCGAGATACAAATACAAGTTGGGGTTTGAGATACATTATGGGAAATGGTGCTAATTGTGGATTATTGTTTATTGTTTTGGAAATGGTTTATTACAAGAATGTTGGAAATGGTTTATGGTTAGAATTGGTTTATTGTTGGGAATTGATTTTACTTCTTCATTTAATTTATTGTTGTTGCATAAAATGGAGATCTGTTGAAATGTCACTATTTTATGTCAAAAGTTATATATGATATTTGTAAAATGAGATCGACTGTTTTATATGCTTTCAAAACCTTGTTCGAGTTTGGGAGGATTTTCCTACAGAGCTTATTGCTCACCCCTTACAAACAATATTCCTTTCAGATTTTGGTTTAGAGAAAGAGCTCGGAGTGGACGAGTAGGTACTTTGGGAAGCTCAAGTGGATGGCCATGTGGATCCGAAGGGGGATATTTAGAATTGTTCTTTTTATGTTCTAGACTAGAAGATTCATTTTGAGATAATGTTCATGTTAATATTTTCCTTATTCCGCTGCGAGATAATAGTTTGACATATTCTTTTGGGTGTAATTGTCATAGTTTGACATATTCTTTTGGATATAATGGTCATGGTTTGACATATTCTTTTGGATGATGAATGAAATTTTCTGTAATTATGGATTTTATTAGTTACTCTCATGATGTGAATGGTTTTAGAAAATAATAATGCCGTCCAAGGGGGATTTTGGGGCGTTACATAAATGCCAAGATGGCGCCATAGTGTACCCATTGCCTCTTTAACACAAGCAACCCATGGTATCCAATCAGGAAAAGGGGACTTCCATGCACGGACGGGATTGTCGTTGAGCCAACTCGACCATTGAAGAGGCTCTTGGAGATTAAAAGGTAGAGACATATGAGAGTAGTGGTAGAACTTCATCTGGAGGCATCTTTGAAAGTGTCCTGCTAAATAAGTCTTAGAGAACGGGTTAAAAGTACGAAGAGTAACATGAGTAGCTTGCACTCGCGAAAGAGCCGTTTCAAGAGCAATAATACGAGGGGCTCCATTGAAGATGGCATGAAGAATGAGTTGTTACAACGATGAAAAGATATGGATAAATCGCGTGTCAGACATTTCTTGTAGATTTGAAAAGACGAAGGATAGATTGAAAGGCTACACATGGAAGATCGACTGCAATCGTTGGGCTTCACGGCCAATGGAAAATAATGGAGCCCCGAATATGAAGTGTTCAGTCACATCATTTTTTTTGGGGGGGGGGGGGGGGACAATGTTAACACCCAAAAACAAAAAAATCTGAGGGTGACACGTGGAAGAGATTCAACGATCATGAAAGAGTCTGTGAGAGTTTATACTTGACAGAGTGGTCAAAGAAATGGGACTCTAAGAATCATGAGAAATGAGGGGACGTGACATCATGAGCCTTCGGTTAGAGACGGTTCAGTGCACATTTACACATCTCAAGGAAAAGACCATGATTATAGTCATGGCCGTAAAGGATGATTTTAACGGTTGAAGGTCATTCCTATAAATAACAAAGACAAGGCTACAGAGAAATGACCTATGATGAAAACACAACAAAATCAAAACAGAGCTAGCCTATCTTCTATTTATTTTTCTTTTACTTCCGACTAGCTTTACTTTTTTTATACTATAATCCATCACTCAGGTGAGCTTTACTGCTTTCATTTAATGGTAAGTACAATACTCATTTCATCTTCCAAACTTAGTTTATCTGTAGCTTTGCATTCCAGTTTTCTTTCTACATTCCAGTCTATTACGCTATTAGTTGGGAAATTATTTAAAGTCCTTGAACCCTATGACATATAAAATAACTCATACGTAACCTTACACCTCGCTACAAATGTTTGAAAAGTTACGACTTTAGAACCTCACACTTGTTCGAATAGGTAAGGTCGTACGTGTTTGGATCTTAAGTCCAATCAAACTTTGGTACACCCGTAATCCAAAAATACGCTAAACAAGTTTACAAGTTAATAAATTGCTTGAATGAAATACGACTTGTGGGTGTTAGCCGAGGAATTTGAGAATCCATTTGGATTGTTGGATTAGTTGAAGTTAGGAAATTTTGAGCATTAATTGACACTATTATTCCATTGGTAGAATGAGGATTTAAGTTGGGCATTAAATTTTGAAATCAAGTGCTAAGATCTATTCACATACATATTCACATACCAACAATGACAATCCTACACATACATATTCGTTTTCAACTCCACTATTCACTACGTAAATATGGAAAATCTGTTAAAAATGAATATCGATTATCCGATAGATAGAAGATCTAGTGGAGTCAGTAACATCAATTAATCTAGAGAATTCAAATTGTAGTACTGAATCATTTAGACTAGTCCTATTACCAACCACTTGATCGAGGATACTTTAATAAGTTCAAAAGAGGATGTAAAAGAAAATGCTCACATGGATGCTATAATTTATAATTTTGTGATTGTTGGTATAATGTTAAAATCTTAATCTTTTAGGATACTAGATCGTACACACGTGCCCTGCACTTGGACTTTTTTGAGTTATGATTTTATTTTAATTTATATTTTAAAACAATAAAATAAATACAATAGCAAAGACCTACTTATAAATCTAAGTTTTTGAATATTCCTATTATAGAATTTGTAATGGACATAACACTATATATTTGAAGAACGAATATTAGTTTTTATTGTTTTATTTTCTCTTAAGTTTTGATGAAATACTTTCTTGTAAACCGCTACACTTAAGGTTTAGAACTTTTCACATGAAGTTAATTATTTAGATTAATTTTATTTGCAACATCATAGCAATGGTATAAATATATTTTATAATATGCGGGTATAAATACGGAAGTGAACTATTTTAAGTTATGGTGGTCATTTAATTATAAATAACTGGTTGAGCAAATTTAAAAAAGTTAAGTTGTGGTAAGTAAAGATTTCCTAGTCTGAAAGGGACTAAAGATTTCCTAGTCTGGCCTTTATGGCTCATCCTCCCTTCGGTTTGCAAAATTAATTCAGACTATGTACCAGATAGTATAGAAAATTATACTTCTGAACATTGTTTCAATTGCCCTTATTCTTGAGTCTTTTGCCCTCATGTATGGTTAGAGGTGAAATTATAATGAGTGGATTTGTCTAAGTGGTCATAAAACTACTCACTTAGAAATATAATAAAATAGGTCATGCAAATTTGATGAGTTGAACAGACAATATTCGTGTTGAAACAACATAAATAAATATATATAATTAAAGAACAGGGGTTAAATGTTGTTGTCACGAGTAACATTTATGTTGTTGTCATAAATGTGTCAAGTAGATTCCGGTTAAAAACTCAAACATGATACGATTAACTCATTGTGTCAACATTTATATCTCAAATCCACTAATTATGTATCACGTTCGAGTTACCTTTTCAAAAATTGTCAGACTACTCTCACAATTATTCGTCATGTGAAAACACATACATATATTGAACATATTGTATATCCTGACGAGAACTTGTCACATCTCAATATAATGAGTGATGGCGTAAATCTACGCGAATGAGCAATGAGTTTGGGTTCAATGTTATGGGATGGATCTGAGCTACAAGGCTCGTGAATCGGTGGGTGAATGCTCTGATTATCTGAGGTGTGGTGTGTGCAACATAATAAAATATAGTGGTTCACCGGCTTGAGAGCTCGGCTAGTCCACTCTTCAATGGAGTCTCTTGCTCCTAAGATTTGTATATCTCTCAAAAATATTTTACAGGATGCCTTGGATGCCAATAGGGTTCCCCCTTTTGATTGAGACGATGTACAGTATTTATAGTGTAATTCCTATCTCTAAGGGATTTTCACCGAGATCTTTGCCCTTCATCCGTGGGATCTTCCTTGATTTTTGGGAGAGGATCTTGGTTAGTTGAGAGTTTTGTGCCTTGATTATAGCTTTCCATTGCTTTGAGGATGCCATTCACTAGCCAGCTGTTTCCCTTTCAATTTCCCGTTTGTTTTCTTTGAGGAGAGCTTGAGGTCTGGATTGCGGAGCCCTGGTTACTGTGTCTGACCTCCTTGTCTGACCTCCATGTCCAAGCTCATACTTAGAGCTTTTTTCTAGGTATCATCAGTTGCCCCCCAGCCCTTGGCCCAAGCGAGCTTGGGCAAGGGATGAGTCGATGCTGAATTGAGATAGACTTCTACACATCGACCTCGATTTGCATGAGCTCGAGGTGCAGAGAGCTGCTGCTTTTCCTATGGTTGCCGAGTTCCCATTGCTTCGAGAAGTACTTCAGTGCTTCTTCAAGCAAAATTATTGACTTTATGAGCTGCCGGGCTCTTTTTATGAACTAGGGAACTCATCATGAGCTTCAGGGCTCTTTTAAGGAATTAAAGAATTCATTATGAGCTACAAGGCTCTTTTTAGAAATTAAATAGCCCATTCCGAGCTCCTGGGCTCTTTTCTGAACTATTAGAGTTCTTCGTGGGCTGTGTTGCTCATATCATGAACTGAATAGTTCAGCGCGAGCTACGTGGCTCATATTATGAGCTGAAGAGTTCAGCGTGAGCTGCTTGGCTCAAGTTATGAACTGAATAGTTCATCGTGAGCTGCATGGCTCAAGTTATGAACTGAAGAGTTCATCGTGAGCTGCTTGGCTCAAGTTATGAACTGAAGAGTTCATCGGTGAGCTGCGTGGCTCAAGTTACGAACTGAAGAGTTCATCGTGAGCTGCGTGGCTCAAGTTGTGAACTGAAGAGTTCATCGTGAGCTGCGTGACTCAAGTTATGAACTGAAGAGTTCATCGTGAGCTGCTCGGCTCAAATTTTGAACTGAAGAGCTCATCTTGAATTTATGAGCTGAAGAGCTCATCTTAAATTTACGAGCTGAAGAGCTCATCTTAAATTTACGAGCTGAAGAGCTCATCGGATGTTTATAAGCTGAAGAACTCATCTTGAGTTTATGAGCTGAAGAGCTCATCTTGAGTTTATAAGCAAAAGAGCTCATCTTAAATTTACGAGCTGAAGAGCTCATCGGATGTTTATAAGCTGAAGAGCTCATCTTGAGTTTATGAGCTGAATAGCTCATCTTCAATTTATGAGCTGAAGAGCTCATCTTGAGTTTATGAGCAAAAGAGCTCATCTTGAGTTTATGAGCTGAAGAGCTCATCGGATGTTTATGAGCTGAAGAACTCATCTTGAGTTTATGAGCTGAAGAGCTCATCTTGAGTTTATGAGCAAAAGAGCTCATCGGATGTTTATGAGCTGAAGAGCTCATCTTGAGTTTATGAGCTGAATAGCTCATCTTCAATTTATGAGCTGAAGAGCTCATCTTGAGTTTATGAGCAAAAGAGCTCATCTTGAGTTTATGAGCTGAAGAGCTCATCGGATGTTTATGAGCTGAAGAACTCATCTTGAGTTTATGAGCTGAAGAGCTCATCTTGAGTTTATGAGCAAAAGAGCTCATCGGATGTTTATGAGCTGAAGAGCTCATCTTGAGTTTATGACATCTTCCCTTCTCTTGGGGGAGCGATCCCTGTCTCTTCTTGGGGACCTATCTCGTCTTCTTTCTTTCCTAGGACTTCGATCCCTCTTATTTTCTTCCTTCACTTTTTCCTTCTGTGAGGATGAGCCCCCTACCTTTGAGAGAAGGGCTTCCTCGCCATTAATATACTTTTCTGCTTTAGCCAGCACCTCTGCCATGCTTGCTTGCGGGTTCTTTGATATAGAAAATATCAAATCCTTCGATTGCACTCCTAATCCAGCAATGAAAGCAGTGATAGCAAACTTCTCATCTGGAATATCTACCTTCAGAGATTCTGAATTGAACCTTTGGACATAAGACCGTAGGTTCTCGTTGGGTCCCTGTTTTACATTCAACAGATGGTAGCTCGGCTTTCTGTATATCCGAGCTCCTATAAAGTGAGATACAAAAGCTATGGAGAGCTCTCTAAAGGATGAGATCGAGGCTGGTGGGAGCCTGTGAAACCAGGCCAGAGCAGAGCCTTTTAACGTGATGGCAAAAGCTCTGCAACGTACAGGATCTTGGTATCCATGTAGCTCCATCTGGTTCTTGTAAGTGTTGAGATGATCTACGGGATCTTTCGTTCCGTCAAAGACCTCTATCTGAGACATCCTGAACTTTGGTGGGAGAGGAAAGTGCAGCACTCCAGTGGTGAATGGGGACTCAGTCTGTTGTACTAGGGCGTCCATTGTAACCGGAGTCTTGCTCTTTACAGCCTCTTTCATGTGGCTGAGCTCTTGCTGGATGTCCTTGAAACGTTGCTCCCAGTGCTGTTCTCTCCTGTCCTGCTGGTAGGGAAAAAAATCGTCCCTCTCGCCCCCACCGTTCTGACTTTGTACCTCTTCGTTGTGGCCGTTCCTAAGGGGTTGATGAGGGACTTCCCCCATGGTCTGGCTATTTTCCCCCCTTTCGTCGGCTTCTCTGAGGGGGTTGAGGTGTTGCTGCTCCCTGCGTGGGGGGTTATTCTGGCCTTCTTGGGCCCGTTGTGCCTCCTGTGGGCAGTGCAAGAGTTTCAAGAGTCCCTCATTCTGTTGTATCAAGCGCTCGTTGGCTTGGCGAAGGGCTGCCAACTCATTGTTGGTGGGGGGAATCCCCCTGGGAGGGTTCGTCTCCTGGACGTTCTCAGGTTGCCTGCCGTTGGTGGCTTCCTGCTGATCCTGCATTCGTGGTGGGTTTGTTTGGCTTCTGCTCATGTTTCGAGTCGTTACCATCAGTCGCTGAGAGATCAGCTTATTTGTAACAGGAACAGTCGTTCCCACAGACGGCGCCAAACTGATGGCGTAAATCTACGCGAATGAGCAATGAGTTTGGGTTCAATGTTATGGGATGGATCTGAGCTACAAGGCTCGTGAATCGGTGGGTGAATGCTCTGATTATCTGAGGTGTGGTGTGTGCAACATAATAAAATATAGTGGTTCACCGGCTTGAGAGCTCGGCTAGTCCACTCTTCAATGGAGTCTCTTGCTCCTAAGATTTGTATATCTCTCAAAAATATTTTACAGGATGCCTTGGATGCCAATAGGGTTCCCCCTTTTGATTGAGACGATGTACAGTATTTATAGTGTAATTCCTATCTCTAAGGGATTTTCACCGAGATCTTTGCCCTTCATCCGTGGGATCTTCCTTGATTTTTGGGAGAGGATCTTGGTTAGTTGAGAGTTTTGTGCCTTGATTATAGCTTTCCATTGCTTTGAGGATGCCATTCACTAGCCAGCTGTTTCCCTTTCAATTTCCCGTTTGTTTTTTTTGAGGAGAGCTTGAGGTCTGGATTGCGGAGCCCTGGTTACTGTGTCTGACCTCCTTGTCTGACCTCCATGTCCAAGCTCATACTTAGAGCTTTTTTCTAGGTATCATCAATGAGCATCTTCATTAATAGTGGTAATTGATTTTGAATTGAATGTTTTGTTGGAAAAAAAAAAAGAGAGAGAGGATGAACACATAGAAATAAACATTCTATAACACGGGAAAGTCTTTAACCCAAAACATCCATTGAAAACTGACTAGGAAATGAGTCAAAAGAAATGGCGTTATAAACGTACCTGTCACTTAAATATAGATCAATAGATCACAGCAGTACAGAACTGTTAATTCACCGGTCTCTATAAATCACCTCCAAGAGAAGCAAATCACGATAAAATATGAGAAGAAAACAATGTTTCTCAATTGGATGGGTTCGTTGAAAGAAAGGTGTGAATGACAATTAGATGGATTAGGATTCACTCATCGAATGCTATTATGGGTTTTAAAAAGCAGGTGTTGCATTCACGGATTCGATTCTTCTTTGCGATTTGTACGCAAAGCTAGAATTGGAATAATCATTGCTTGATTCTTCCTTTAATTTTTGTCAATACCACAACTGGGAAAGACTGGGCTATTAGAAGGTTAACAATACTATGTAACTCAAATTTGTATCCCAAATTTGCATCCCAAATGAAAGGAGACCGTTAAATCAGTGGGTCTCATTTAAAAAAGTTGATGGGACCCACTCATCAAACGGACCTCCTTCATTTGGGATGTAAATTTGAGTTATAAATTTGGGATACATAGTATTTCTCATTGGGAAATACTCAACTTTTTTTATTCTCATTGAATGCTATTTTGGGTTTTAAAAAGCAGGAGTGACATTCACGGATTCGATGCTTCTTCGTGATTTGTACCCAAAGCTAGAATTGGAATAATCATTGCTTGATTCTTCCTTTAATTTTTGTGAATACCACAACTGGGAAAGACTCAACTTTTGTTTTTCTTTTTTGAGTTGTAATTTATTGTTTTTATGAATTATTAGTTGGTGTACACGTGCGTTGTACGTAAACTATTTTAATTATAAATTATTTTTTGTAATTGGTGTAAAAAAACAATAAATATTTTTTTTATTTAGAAGTTTGGAACATACCAAGATGTATGAAATTGCAATATTATTGTATGAAATCATCCCCTTTTTCCCTATTGTTTTGTAAAAAGTGTCATGTAAATTAAATAAACCTGGCAGGAGATGATTTCTTACAGCATGATCAATCATGTATGGTTGGCAATTTAGGTAGCATAAGTGATTGATGATGAATACTTCCCTATCCATATAATAAGAGACAAGACAATTCAAATCCCAAAGATAAAAATCAGTTCATATTGTTTCAAGATAAAACAAGTAGTCATCCGACGGATTATTTTACTCCAACCCAAGATAAAAAATGGTTCAGATCATTTCAAAATTTATTGATCCGATGAACCAGAATGAGTTTTGAAATATTTTTTCCCACCTATAACACTTCCAATTTTGTGTGTGTGTGAGTGTTTGTTTGCTTATATGTGTGCAAAATATGTTGAACTTAAAGCATGAGTGTATAACTCCATATGGGGCACTGTCTTGGCTAATTGTTCTGTTGATGTAGTGTGCTCATTTATCATGTTTATTTCTTTATGAATGTTGGAGTCTTTACATTTTTTACGTTGATCCCATTTTTTTCCCCTCTTACTTTTGTTGTTCTGTCGTCTATGATTAGGGTATAGCGTTTATGTTGGAATAGATTACTGAATTGGGTGAATGATAACCTTTCTTAAATCATGCCTTCGTTAACTGGGCCTAATTTTTTTTTTTTTTTTGGGAAGGGGAGGGGGGAAGGGGGCTTGAACCCTTGATCTCAATAAGACAAAGCTTTCACAAGACAAGGAGTACCATTGGACCAAAGGCTCATTGGTAACTGGGCCTAATTGGTTGTTTGCTTCTAAATTTTAATTTATGTTTTCCATGTTATATTACAAGAAAATATGGCACTTTTCACATGTTAAGGCAAATAGATTTGAAAAGTTATTTTAATAGTGGTAGACATTTTAATTTTAAAATATCAAACTGCCTTTAAAGAGTTCTATCAAGCATCTTTCCATGGCTTGATAGTCCCGAATAGGCTATGTTTAGTATTAAACTTAGATGCTTTTCAAGTAAACTTTGATTTTTGACAAAATGTAATTCGGTGGTCCTATGCCTGGACTACCTTCTAAGGTTTAGAATATTTAATTTTCCAAGGAAGCTTATACTTTTTATCCCCCATTGATCAATTCTTACTCTACCAAGCATGAACCAGATGGAATTTATGTATTAACTTGGACATATATCTCTTGATGGTAAAACCATTACACTAATGTGTTTTAAGAGTTCAAAAAATAGTTTATTTACTCTTACTAAAAAAATATTTTCAATTTCCAAAAATAGACGTATTGTTAGTAGTAAAAGAAACATAATGGTATGTACTGAAAAAGAGAAGGGATGTTTCAATGCTATATATTTTTGATGGTTTTATGTGGTCTAAAAAAGTAAATATAATATGTTGGGCATGGATTAGGTGTATTCTATATGCTAAAGTAACTTGGAATGTTGAATCGGTGTAATGGGTATCGCCACAAATTTGCAATTTTATGCTCTACCTATTGATGATAGCATGGAAAACTTATTGAGAGACTTCTCAAGACCTCATCATGCCAAGGTCCTCTCATCGTTACCAAACAGAGATTAGAAATGTTATGGTTTTTGATTCATTGAATTCTATATTTGTTGGCCTTTATAATTTCTTATGAATTTTTTAGCATTGTCTGTTTTTTGTGTTTATTTGGTGAAATTGATTTTGTAATTAGTTTTTTAGTATTGTCTGTTGCTTTTTCAAGATAATTGATTCTTTAAATTGAATGGTGGTAATGGAGTCACAGACAAGTAAATTATATGTATACGGACTATTAATTCTAAAGTCTACAAATAGTATGGGTATAATCAATATATCAAACATCTAGGCTAAGACAACCTCCTAAGCTATGTTAAACGTCTAGGGTCCCAACTTTGGAATTGTTAGTTCAAGAAAATTTCCTACACCCTTGATGGGTTCTTAGAGTACTTCATAAGTGACTATAATTTCTGTCACATTGTAAGTTCCTACCAACACTATTTTTTCATGTTATATTTTTATATAATTTTCAGGGACCAAAGCCTTGGCCTTAAAAAGTAACAAAAATGGTGGATAAGATATCCCACCATAGATATAAAACCAGTGAAGTACTTAATAGAATAACAATTACGATATCAGTACAACACCAATAAACAAAGAGTAAAATTTTAAATCTAAGGACCTTAGTTACATCCCAACTAGCAAAACTTGTTATATTAGAATTCAATCATCCAATTCCAAGTGGCACATCGTGGCAAAGTTGATTCTTTGCATCAATGGTTCTTTTCAATTTTGTCTTACGGCTTACACTTCCACCACTTCGAAGTTGTCTCTCTGTGATAGTGTACAAACTTTGCCATGAAGCAGCTGCATGCTACTTTTTTCAGAAAAGATTTTTTTTTTTTTGGTTATTACATGGGAGCCGATATCCACAACAGAAAAGTAATAATAAGTTTTCTAAATGTTACTCCTTTTTTGTACAGTTGAGGGGTCCTGATGAGATCCACCTCGCACCCTTGAGCGCTTTGCCTTGGGCCCATTGTTTTTTTAAAAAAAAAACGTGAGGAACCCATTCTTGATGAGTAGGTCTGTTACTCATTTGATATATAAATTTAACTTCATCAAATCGATCAAATTCAACTATCTTTCATCCAAACAAAATCAACACTAAACAGCTCAATTTAAGAACATGTTGTAAATTTTGGACATACCTCATCGTCGTCAATTCTTCGCGACTGTCACTCTTTGATAGTGGGGTTCTTCACTATCAAAATGGATAAACACTAATTAGAGGATGAAGGAAATGATAATCAAGCTTACACATAGGAACATACACGTCGACACACAATATATCACACAGTGAAAAGGTTAAAAAATTAGATAGAAACACTGGTGAAGTGGAGAGGGAAAAGAGAAGTCGCATAATTGAGGATTCTATATGGACTATGGAGTCTTTTGGCATTTTGTGCACAGTTACATAAGAAATAATAGAGAATATGAAACACAGAGAAACTGATCCCATGTGTTAATCACCCATTGATTGAATGTTAAATAATCAGTGTTAGAATTTAGAAGATATAAAGTAAAATCAAATAAGATGTTTAAATAGATGCCATTGTAAGTCATTAAATATGAAGGATATTGATGACATAATTATATTTTTGAAGGGCAAAGATGGGAAAAAAACTTTTTCATGTATTGTGGTATTTTAAAGTAGTATAGATAAATGACTTGAATTAAACATTGTTAGTAGTATATGTCCTAAGATCAACCATGTAGATGACGCTTCGGGATTGTACTAAAAACATTCAAAACTCATTTTATTTATCATGTCTATGCTTTATTTCATTTTATTATGCACGATATAGGCCATAGAGTATAAGTAAAGAAGATAGTTTCTTAAGACGTTGAGAAGATGAAACCTATACTTCTTAGTATAACTCTTAAAAGTTCCTAATAGGATTATTATGTTTGCATTATATTGTAAAACCCAAAAAATTTAAAGATTTAATAAAAGAGGTAATACGGTAATTAAGTAGTTTAAATACAGGTAAAAAACCTGAATTTTTACGTACTTCGGATGACGAAATAGATCTTACTGTTGGATTCATCTCGCGAAATCGAATTGAATTTTTATTGAATTCCGAGACAGTCGGGATTTTCACACATTACGAGGTAAATCGGGTATACACAATTAAAATTCCATAAACTGGGATTTATTCACAAGACCAATAATATAAAGGTGAGGCTATTCTCACCTCTTAAATCTCTTTTTCGACCCCATTTGATCTTTTTACTTCAAAACTACAAAGTTCACCTCATCTATACCCACCTCATTAGTTACTAAACCCACTCCATCTATATTAGCTAATTAAAAATTAAATTCATTCAATTTTATTTCAATCTACTATATAGACAATAATCAAAATTTCATTTTGGTGTATTATTTCGGTACTAAAATATTATATAAGCAGAATAAAAACTAATTATTATTTTTAAAATAGTAGTCAAAATATGTCAAAATATCTTAAAACACCTCAAAATATTCTAAAGACATTGGAGTAAATAGATCAAAATATCTCAAAACACCTCGAAATAATATAGATCACCCGAAACATTGAAGCTTCGTTTCAATTACTAATTTTATTTCAGTTTCTTTGACATATATTTAATATTTTAATTGAATGGGTATAAATGGGGTGGATATATAGATGGGGTGAACTTAGTGCTTGATTTGTTTCCCTTTCTTCCCACGAGAACCCGATTATGTGTATGACTTATAATGAAGGGTGAGTGTCACTCTCGCTCAACGTCGTGCAAGATGCAGGAAAATTGTGTGTGGATGAACAAAAACGTGTGTGAGTATGCAAAGATGCTCCTCAAGCGTAGAGAGACTTCGTGTTTTAACTCGAAAAAAGTTTCGAAGTCATCTCCTCCAGGAAGGAAAGGTCAAGTGTTTTCGAAAGTGAATTGTGAAAGAGGAAAATGGAAAATATTGTGATTTGAAATTTGGTGATTTATGTTTGAGAAATATGCAAGTAAAAAGAGGGTTGACTAATCCATAGTGTTCATTCCAATGGGTGTGCTAAATCAATTTATTTCATTCTATCAATGGTGTCTGGGTGTTTGATTGATTCTTAGGAAGCGAGAGATGAATGTAGTTGATTGGACAAGAGCGTACCCCATGATAAGTCTACAGTGCATCAAAAGCCTACAACCACATTCATCCGCACTCAACCTAGTCAAACTAAACACTTTATACTACGAGGAATAATGAAAGAGAATTGATTCCACACACTCACGAGAAACTCCTTCTTGGATTAGCCAACTAAAGGTTTAGCTACTCATAATAAAGTCAAGAACAAACATGAAAGAGAAAAGTATGGTAATGAAATCAAACATGAACTTTCATTAACATAAAAAGAAGTTTAAACTACAAAAGAAATAGCATTCATACTCAACTAACATACTTGTATTCACCTAGTCATTTAAACAATTACCTAGAGAGGACATTAATTTACACAACTAGCATGCTCATTATTTCCAACAAAACAAAATGTTTATTAATTCTATAAACATAAGCACAAATCTACCACACTAATCATATGCTAAATGATCATTTAACATACATATTATTTCATAATCACATAACAAGCTAATAATTCTATTATGCCATTAAAGCATCAAGTCATACTAATATACAACTAACATACTTTAAACCACTAACATTAACTTACACCAAGTTAATCATAATAAGATTTTACTTTTAACTATTAATCCTAAATTTGACCAACTAGTTACACTAGTCAAGAGCTAACATGTGATATACACCCTTAGTCTACCAATTTCATATGTCATCTTCTAGGTTATATATAAATAGGGAAAATCCTACGTCTTGTAGCGTGAGCCCACGTAATAACACTCCAAAGAAAGCTCGAATTTAGCTTCTCAAACCTTAGTCCTACATTCTCATCTTTGATATTTTTGGAGAAAAGTGCAATCTTTGGTATAGTTGTGTAGCTCTCGTTGCGTAGAGCAACTTTAATTCTTAGTCCAAAGCGATCCAACGATTTGATCTTTATAAATCTAAGAAAGAATGAATGAGAAGAAATTAAAAAAAAAATCTCTTTTTTTTTTTCTCTCTCTATTCCGGCAGGCTGCTGGAGTGAAGAATAAAGTGGAAGACAAAAAAAGTATTCCACTTTATATAGTTTAAATGTGTGGCCCACATCGCGTCACACGTCTTCTTTTTAACGGATCCAATTTTATTCTGAATTAATTAAATTTCGTCGCATGTTAAGCTTAGTATATTTTTATTGAGCTAACTTTAAATTATTTTTTGGGTCCCGCGAATAAAATCTGATCACAATTATTTTAGTCGCACGACACCCGATCGCTTCGTAACACGTGAAAAATTTGACTGTCTTGGAATTCAGTGAAAATTGACTGGGCAATTAGATTTCGCGAAACGAATTCAATGGTGAGATTCATTTTGTCATCTGAATTATATAAAATTTATGTTTTTTTTTTACCCGTGCTTAACAACTAATTACCGTTTTACTCAATTAATTAAGATTTTAATTTTTCTTGGACTTTACAAGAAAGAGTTTTAATTTAAGATGCTATTTGAAGTTAATATCAAATACCTACAACTGGGTATGCTTGAACCTCTAGAGGTCACACACAATAGAATTAATTTGAGACTAAAGGATAAATGAGAGAGAAAACTAATTAATAGTTAATTGGGTTGAAAACAAAATTAAGAGTTAATGAAAGACTTTATTACAATTAATAAGTAATAAATAGATTATATGTAACTATGAGATAATTACAACAAAATCTAAACTATGATTGGAGTCTTTTAAGGCTCTATAAAAACTCTCTCGGAGGAGGTTGGTGGATATAAGAACACTCCCTTGCTAGTACATGAAAATCCACCCATCTCTCTCTATCTCTTTATCTACTAGTTGATCAATGATTGGAGTAGATCCTTTAAGTTTGTCAATTCGTATGGATACTGATAGATACCAAACAATTGCAAGACATGGGGTAGAGATTAAATTCAAATTTGAAGATACAAATTTTTTGAGAAAACTTGAAGATTGTTAAAAGCACATTTCAAGATGTAACACTTAATCTTCTCTATAGGTCTAGTGTTTTGATTTGTATTAAATATGAATAGAACTTGGAATAAATATTTTTTTAATTTTTTATTTAGATTTCGTTGCGTTTATTATATAATTCATTGCAAACATAACATCCAATACGATTCTTTTATAGTCTTGGTCAAATTTTAAGATACAAATTTTCCAGAGCCATAACCTTGGTCAAATCCTTAGCTCTTCATTTTGTATGAGCTCAACCTATCGAGTCTGTATGTGGCACTAGTGTATTTTTGTGGCATTGGCCAAATGAAGATAGATGTCTTCCCCTCATTATATCTTCTTGGTGCCTCTTCCAACTTCTTAATGTTTATCTTCATTTTATCTTCTTGCTGACCTTTTCCACCCACTTTTCTACATGTATGTAACATATGTTAGGATTTATAAATTTGTTGGAAGCATAATCTAGCTACTCTCCCTCTCTCTCTCTCTCTCTCTCTCTCTATATATATATATATATATATATATTTATTTATTTATTTATTTATTTATTTGTCGGAAGGGATTGAATTGTGGATGTGGGAAAGGCTGCCACCTTGATTTGTGGCACATTGTTGCCATTGGACTGCCAAAGAAAGAGAAAAGTCTACTTGTTGAATAAGCAGAAGCTTTTTGATCTACATTGAAAGAACTAAATATTTAAACTCTCATTACTTTGCTCTTTGCAGGTCCAAAAGATGTAAGAGATGCGTTTTCACTTCTAAAAGATAGTGCAGCTGAACTTAGTGGTAGCACTGACCCCTTAAAGCATCAGGTCCTACTTTTTTTTAATATGCTACATCCTATGGTGTCCTTTTGTTCTTTGGGTTTTGGGCTTGAAAATTACATGGTTATATAAATACAACATACTTATTAATATAGCTTCCTCCAGTGGGTTTTGTGCTATATTGTCAACCATTTGTCCTAACCTTTGATATTTTTTCTCCTTTTTTTGGGTCACATTTTGTAGGTCCCAAAGCTTCGGTTTACATCTTCTGTCACAAAGAAATAAAAGAAGAATTGCATATCTTTTGCCACCCTTATTATGTATCTTTATTACTGTTGTTCAATATCATATTGCATAATTTATTCGCACTTGCACAATGGTGTAGAAGTTTGGTTTCTTGTAGAGTATCTCAATTTAAATTGTAAGACCCATGAAACCATATTTCACCTTGATTCAGCAGAAATTCCTAGCATGCAGTGAAAAAACATGTTTGGTGAGGATGTAAAATACTGATTGAGAAAATAGGAATGCATTAGAATGAGCGGTAGCATGCAGGAATCGAGGGTTTGCAAGTTGTGTGTGTGCAAACAAATGCATAGAACTGTTTTTTTCTTACAGATTGTGTTGAGAAGGAAAGGTCAATGACCATTCATTGATAAATATATTGTATTAGTTGTATATTTATTCAGTTGCCTTTTATACTTAGACTACCTAGAATAGATTAGCATGATTGTAGGAAATCTCTTGTATAAAGCTACGTTTCCTGATTCAATGAAATTCATTCAAGGCAAATATTATTTTCCTTTTTTTACATGGTATCAGAGCAGGGAACGATACCCTAGCTCTCTGCCCTCTTTCTTTTTGCCTTTCTTTTTTGTTGTTTCTCATTACCATGACAGAACAGCAACCTTTGAATGGAGGCAAGCTTGATGCTGCCAATCCATATTTTCTTCACCATTCTGATCATCCAGGAATGGTGCTTGTTTCCAAGCCCCTCAATGGGGATAATTATTCGACATGGTGTAGAGCCATGACGATTTCTTTGAACGCCAAATCCAAGTTGGGTTTCATAGATGGGACCACCGCAATGCCGTCTGCCACAGCCAAACCAGACGAATATGCTTCGTGGAAAAAATGCAACGATATGATCCTCTCTTGGATTCTCAATTCACTCACACAGGACCTTGCAGACAGTGTTATTTTTTCAACCACCGCCCAGGAGGTATGGGAAGACCTTCGGGATCGTTTTTCTCAAAGCAATGCCCCTCGTATTTTTCAGATTGAGAGGGACATTGCTTGTCTTGCTCAAGATCAGATGACTGTTGCAGCTTATTACACAAGGCTAAAAAAATTATGGGATGAACTAGGATCCTATAATGACACTGTTTGCTCTTGTGGGGCAGACCATAAGAGACGCAGATTGATGCAATTTCTCATGGGACTCAATGAGTCCTACAGTGCAATCCGAGGGCAGATTCTGTTGATGAATCCGCTACCTGATGTTGCCAAGGCTTACTCTTCCATTGTACAAGAGGAGAAGCAGCGAAGTCTGGGGGCTGCACGTGAGACGACGGAGAACTCAGCCATGGTTGTTCAAAGGGCTGAACCGGTGGCTCTGGCTGTTCGACATGGACAAGGTTCTTCTTCTCGTTCCAACCCATCTAATCGAAAGCCTTTGCATTGCTCTTATTGTGACCGTGACCATCATGTACGAGAAACATGCTGGAAGTTGAATGGGTACCCACCAAAACACCCTAAACATGCATCAAACATATCTAATCAAGGAAGCACTCATTTCAAGCGCAACAATAGCCATCAATCTTCAGCCAACAATGTCAAGGAAAGCCCAATAATGCAGGAAGTGTCGTCGGTGACAAATGGGCTCTCTGATTTGCAAATCCAGCAAATCCTATCTATCATGCAGGGTAAAGGGACAACACAATCCACCAATCCTAAAGCTAATGCCGCTGCCTCAGGTTTGTTACAAACATTGTTGCGCCTCCATCGATTAATTATCGACAGTGGTGCAACAGACCACATTACTTCATCTCCAACTTTGCTTGTCAACAGCAGTAAGAACACCCTTTTGCCACCAGTTGCTATGCCAAGTGGAGAACAGGCTCCGATTACATCCATTGGGAATTTACCTTCGAATTCTGCTGTTACTTTAAAAAATGTGCTTGGTGTGCCATCTTTTAAGGTGGACTTAATGTCTGTGAGTCGAGTTACTAGAGATCTCAATTGTTCAGTAACTTTTTTCCCTCATTGGTGTATTTTGCAGGACTTGATGACGAGGACGATGATTGGTTTGGGTGAACAACGAGACAGACTTTATTAATTGGTTGCGTTAGCATCCGAGAAGCCAAAACCTCAAACTCCATCCGTAGCAGCTACTACTTGTCGTTCACCCAGTTCTCAAGTCACCTCCTTCACCGCTTTATGGCATCGCCGTTTGGGGCATTTGTCTTCCTCTAGATTAGATTTTATGGCAAAACATTTGTTAAATTTCCCTTTCCAGTCTAATAATGCTTGTGATGTTTGTGCACTTGCAAAACAGAGTCGACTTCCGTTTTCGGTTAGTTCAATTTCGTCTGTTAGACCTTTTGAATTAATTCATTGTGACATTTGGGGCCCCTATAAAATTGCCTCTCTTTCTGGTGCGAAA